>JARQST010000582.1:855317-1136198 GCA_030142225.1 Pachycephus smyrnensis
TGGAGCATTTAAGGAGCAATTTTTTAGGCATTATAAACATATAAATTTTAATTTTCCAGCGCTAACTTCCCGACGGTCTCCACGTTGGTCTTTAACAGACACTTTGTTCTTAAGTCGAAAAGCTCACGTGATATCAGATTTTCGACTGTTGGTATAATTGTGGGAAAAACTTTAATATTTGCAAAAAACACTATTTTCTAAATATACACAGTATGAACATTAGATTAATAGACATGTAATTTTTATATATCTTTTATGAATATAGGATACTATCAATTTTGCAAAACAAAGTTTCTTATCTAACTTTGGTAACGAACTCGTACTCGCTTTAACCTTTGACTGATTATAAGTAGCTAGAAATGCCCGTGTATTCTGTGCCTCGCGATTCTGATATGGCGAATATATATCTATATATAGCATTTCAATGGGTGAAATTCATTTGTAGGCGGCCGCGCCACCGAGGCTCGCGTGTCACTATATTCCGTAAGATATCCAGTCTATTTATTTACCTCTTCAGTCAACGCTTTAACCTTCTGAGATATTCTCGTGACTGATGGTAAAGAAGGGATGCAAGAGGGTTGCAAATTATCGACAGGGCAGATATGCAAGTAGTTGTAAGTTCCGCCGCTCGTCCTTGGTAGTTCCAATGAGTATGTTCAATATAGGGTGCGTCATGTTTGTTTCAGTATTCAGTCTCACTAGTGAACATCTAAATCTGACTGTATCAACATATGCACCAATTATTGAGTTCTTTAATTGTCAAATATAACATAATAATTTCTAAGCACCATAGATGAATAACATGTAAAAAGCAAATTATCAAAATATTTATTCGCGTTCTCTATAAATCCAATTACATACATCATTTGCGATCCCCACTATGCACGAGCAATTATACCGCTATAAACACATCCTGTACAAGCAACGAATTATCAAATTTACACACTAAAATCGACGCGCATCATTAATCTATATTTTTAGTTTCATTAGTTTTATGCAAACTTGTCAGCGTACACAGAAAGTTCCAGTTGTGACATGCAAACGTCTGCAGTGATAAACTGTTTGTACAACACGGTACATTGTGGCTTCTATACGTATATCGATCCCAAGAAAACACCCTCTAGAATCGTTAGAAAAATCTTTTCCAGGAAAGATACCTTTTATCGTCTAAGGTACTGTGCATACTTTGCTATTCCTTTCCTTATGTCTTTCTTCTTTTCGTGTCGTTTCTGCATTGAATAATGCAAGTACAGGTGGCTCCGTCTATCTATGGGTACACGTATACAGGAAATACTATGAGTGCCGGGCCCACTGCAGGGGCTGCAGACTAAGGTAGTTGTGGGTAATTACTAAGGTTGGCGAGTGGAGAGCAGCCGGTGTTATCAGCCGTTCGCCTGGTTGTTGTTATAGCTCTCGAGGAAGGTTCTATGGGTTCCATCAGGTTCCTTGAGTGGACGCGGAACGCGGGGCAGGTTCCAGGGAACTATACGCTCAATTTGTGACAGAGTGCAGTTCACGTATATGTGTATGCGAGCATGTGTGTGTTGTATCTTCCCACGTGTTACAACTGGGCTGCGTGTTTTGCGCTTGCGCAGACCCTTCGAGACCACCCAGGTTCAGGACACAGAGGTTTTTTCTGGCTTGGATAGATTTGAGTTTTCTGGAAGATAAATTTGAGGTTGCTATATCCTGAACCTTGTACTTCTATTCCTTTCAAGGACTGAATTTAGTTAGACTTTTCTTTGGCTAGTATTATACGAGGCTTGATGGATTTATATATTTTTCTATAGAAAATATGCCGTTGGATTGGATATAAAAATATGGTTAAGTCAGGGTTTCATTTTAATTTAATATAGGCCATAGATCTGGCTTAGGAATAAATCCTGTAATCTTCGTAATACCTACGGGGTAATGTTTTATATTTCCGATATTTAATTTGTAAGAGATTTTAAAACAAATTGATGATATCACGATTTTCGAGATGTATATATGTATATTGGAGCATAAATTGAGCGGGAGCCGTTGCTAGTGGGACAAGGTTGATTACTATGAACCACGTACGAAAATTTATAATTTTCTTCAGATCGTGAGGGTAAAATTACCGTAATATCTGTCTCTTTCTCTCTTTCACTCTTTCCTACGGGCATATTTTCTTTCTCTCTTTTCTTTCTCATTTCTCCTCTCCCTTTTGATCCCCACCAAGCCTCCGGCTTTTGAGTCGCACGCATATACATGACACAGCGGCAGCCATCGATTTCTCCGGCTTGTACGTACGCATGCGCCAGATTCCCATTTCCCCCACTTTAAACCCCAACAGCCCCCGCCCTGCGCATTCTATGAGCACACTGACGCAGTAGCTGCAAGAGAGAGAAGAACGTACATGCGAAAAAGGAAAGGAAGAAAAGGGACAGCACGAAAGGGTCTGTGTCTGGGTAATCAAGGGGTGGGAGAGAAGAGCCGAATGGGTGGTGGAAGAGAGCCGAATTACGGAGGCACACGAGCAAGCGGAAACTCTGAAACCCTCGGCACTTATTTAATCCAGAGCGTGGCTCCCAGTCCGTGGCCCAATCCCGACCCTCGTGCTGGCGTTCCATTATCTGGCCATCTTTATTCACCCCCTATGCTCACGGGGGTGGCTCGCTATGGGGGATGGGACTGCGGGTAGATCGGAGGGCGAGTGGTTTTATGGCTGCGCACAAATCTCCTCATCAGGCTCCCGCAGGATCCCGGCCCACCAGCATCTCCTCCTCCTACCCCTCTTCATCCCTTCATCCTACTTCGTTCTCGAGCTTCCTTCCTATAGATAGTTCTCCCTCCAGTATATATATATATATATATATCTAGCTACCTCCCTGGGGGTTGGAAATTGCTGGGCGGTTTTCGTTTCGCCATAGGGATACCCGGCACACAAATGAGCCAGCTTGATTCCAATTATTCAGTAAATTAAATACAGGGGCTTTACGGGCGTTCCTATACGAGTCCGAAGTTATCGTTGAGGGTGTTTCCGATAGGGAAAGGGTTGAAACCGCACCCTGCCATTGTTCAATGGGGGCTTCGAGGGTTGGCTGTTATCTACAGTTAATACCGTTTGGGGACGTCGAATCGAGGGCTTTCGGACAACGCTACTTTACGTAATGTCCGACCAGTCCTCTACTATACTACTATCATCCTCTCCCTTTCATTACTGCTTCACCAAATTTCTCGTGCTCTGTTTCCTTCTTATTCTACCCCTCTGTCTCTCTTATACACACTCTCTCTCTTTTTCTCTCTCTCTCTCTCTCTCTCTCTCTCTCTCTCTCTCTCTCTCTCTCGTGGTTCTCTTTATTTCTTTCGCCTATACACTTAAATTCCTCTCTGCATGATTCCCGCTCTTGGTCCCCTCCTAACTTTACTCGTTATTACCAGTCGTCTGCTATTTCGTAATTGGAACTCTGTGCATCCACTGATTCGTATCTGCCGTGTAATTTCGTCAGGTTAAATTAGCCGCGTACCCAAGGGTTGAATTTTTCTTTCCTCTTTCTCTCCGTCCTTCCTACGTCCAGGCAATAGCTTTATAATCGGAGCTCCATCCCGTAGTATAACGAGTGAAATTTTTGCTTCGCTCGCGAATATTCTTGCTAAGAAAAACTTCATCGCCAAGAATAATATTCACGAGGCACATTTGCGAAATCTATTATGCATACCGCACTCGCGCTGAATCGCGATAATTTTCAAACGGTAACTGAATTTCGCAAATGCACCATATATACTACTGTATCGCGTTGCACCGCTTTATGCACTTGATAAGATACTCGTAAGTATGTGCTGTTATATAACTGGAAACACGTTGTAAAGTTTGCCAGCAGATAATACGTTGCAAAATGTGCTACAAATTGGTTAAGGTAATGGAAAACTGAGAGTCTCGGAAGCAGAATATTTACGTCAATGAGCGTAAACACTGTTTGAAGAAAAACAAAAAATTGTTTAAAAGTAATGTAATTGCAGTTATACCAGCCAGTGGCGTGAAGTAAGTTTCGAGAAGAGTCCAAGCAAGAAAATATAATCCACGTTATCTCATAAAAAAATTTGAATTCCGTTTTTTATCCTGATTCTAGGAAAATTCCTATCTCGAAAAAATATCTTTGAAATCATCTCCCACCGATCTCTCAGTTTATCCGCTCGGTAAAGCCATAGGATATTTTTCCCGACGCTCGTACGATTATATGGAACTTTCTTGGATCGGCGACTGGCTGCTTTAATTCGTATTTTCTTTGGGGACTGTGCTCCGTCTTTTACGAGCGCGTATCGCCCTCCTATCCTACGGTTAGAGACGAGCTAAGTTTTCTCATCCTTCCTCTTTTCTCCTCCCATCACATTTCATCTCATCCCCTTTCCTCTCCGCCGATACTCCTCCCACCAGAGCTCCGATCTTCCGTCTCTTTCTATACCACCTCTCCGTAACCCTCTTTCGTCCCTCGTCCCTCCTCCTTCTCTTCTTCTTCTCCTCCTCCTCTCCTCGCCACATCCAGAACTTCTTCTTCTTTCTTTCGCAACAGATCTCCTGGTTCAAGGAGCTCCCTATGTGGCATCGGGGAATGTTGAGCTTGGATAGGACGAAGTCTCCATGTATAAAGGGACGCTAGAGTAAAGTATGGGAGGGGGTGGTTAAGGTTACCTCAGAAACATTATATATGAGAGTAAGGAACGCTTAAACCCTCTATCGTCTCCGTAGGAGGTTAAACAAGGAGGGGGTGGTTTTCGAAACTTGAAGGAAAAAATAATTGTATTCACATGCAACCCTTCGCGTAGACGCGCGCACGTACGTCACTGGTTGCTTGTCATTTCGTGCTTAGGGTGGTAACCCTGACAGCCATTGGGGATATATAATGTCTGACGTTTCCGGTTCCGTTGGGGAGACAGTTTTTTTTTCTTGTAGCGCAAGGATAACGAGTCCCTGAAAATCACTGAGGACACGTAGGATCCCGTGCCTTATGGTAACGGCCTATATACGTATTGGTATGAGCCAAGCCGGAGGACGTAACTCAGATTTCATCGTTTTCTCTTAAAGCTGGACGGTAAATACTCAGATTATCTGCATCCTGAGTCTTTCCTGCTGTCCCGAATGCGTCCTCCGAATGGCACTTCTCAGATGGGAATGTACACGACGAGAGCCCTAAGAGCACTTATGGCGATATACATAGATATAGATATGAGGGTATATATGCTAATATCTCTATGAGAGATGGGATACGTTCAGGAGCGTACTCTGGAGAGTGGACCACGTGAATATTACATAGAGATGAAATTTTATGGGGATGGATTTTTTTCCTCGTGGATGGTTACTACTTCTTCGATCTTTGCATTTATTTAGATCGGAAGCAGGATACCAGGGATTGGATGGGGTGATGCATCAGAAGACATTTTGAATCTAGGCTTTTGAAATGGAAATTTTTTTTCTGAGTCTATAAGCACATTCATGGGTTTGCCGATTTATGAATGATGGAAATCTGGGACTAGATGATTTTAGATAATTCTAAATTTTGACGTAACATCGCAAGATAATTTTAATCGGCCAGTCTCAATCGATGGCAACTATGTGCGAGACTAGATAATTCAAAATATTTTATAGGTGTTCGTGTTTCGTGGGAACGTTTACGGGCATTGCTGATGATTTATAATCACGGTAATGACCGTTTTATCGGTATTGAATGTTAATTAATTCTCTAATTACTTAATAAGAAAAATTAATCGGGAATGCCTCGTCTGCTGCTGTAGGTCATGGATTCGCTCGGTTTAATTTATCGTGTCCAATAATACCTCGCCTATTATGTAACGGCACATGTTGTACATACTATTTGGTTGCGTAATTCGTAATAATTATCCTGGTAACGAGCCACGCATTTAGACCTCATACTAACGGCCATTATAGACCTTTTCCACAGACCTCAGAACTCCACGTTAACCGGACGGAAAAGAGATCTAGTAACGATGTTACTGTTTTCAAACAAGCTAATTATTCACTTTTGCTGTAAATCTTTATTGCGCTTTATTTTATACCGACTCATTATCCAGTTACAGTTCCATACGTGATTCCTTGTGTTCCGTAATTCCCGTAATCAGTGAAAAAGGGGTCTAGGAAAAAAATGTTAACCTTATCTACAGGATTTTTTAAAAGAATTTGCAGTAATTCTAATCTAAGAGTACTGTAAATGTTATACCTTGTCTTATATGTGCATAGTTCATATATAGTAACGATGCACGTTGTCACATAAGGCGCATACGAGCGCTCTAGAAAATATGACCACACACGACGTCCTTCTTAGATGTTTTCATACTTTTATCGCCAACCGAGCTTGAATTTTTCGAATATTCTATCAACGTACGCTAGTCGTATATTACCAACTGAGAATGTACGCGTTAAGGCTCCAGGCATGCCTCGCATACCACCGATTACTTTTTCTCACTCCCACCTAGGGCTTAGGGTGAGATAGGAGGGTTGTTTTCGATCTTAGCTATCTCGTTTTCTCGAGTTTACCCCTAGTCTGGTTTTATTTCCTCTAAGAATTGGATAAAGTGATCGCAAAACTGTATTACTATATTACAATAGTCTGCATCACGGCAAAAATTTTCTATGCATTTGCAGTTATCGATTTAATACGGTTTTTTGGGGAAAATCAACATTTTGAGTTTTCCATGATTTTGTCATGATACATTTTGGCATTGTTCGAGGGATGGTTTTTGCATAATATGTAATTCGATTCTTTTTTTAAGGGAAAGAGGTTAGCGTTTTTTAAACGGTGCTAAATTGCGCGAGGCGAAATTCCTTCCTGGCGAGGGTTGTAGCGCGATCGTTAGGGTTGTAGCGAATTTCGACGGCGAGGGTGTAGTGAACGAAGGGATGCCGGGCGCCACCTAGCGTCGCGGCGACGTTATGGCTTTCGATTTATGACGTCACGCGGAAGGATGATTGCTTTTCTGGATGAGGGAGAAAGGAGATGACGGACTGGTGGTTAGACTGGCTTGTGGCGGGCGTATGGCGGTCGGGAAACAACCCTTATCAAGCGACGGTGCTCCCATCAAAGTCACGGCCCTGTGATATCAGCGAATTACTATCCGACGCCCTGGATACTTGTCTGTCGTACAACGAGTTTCTCGAGATGAAAGTTCACGCGTCGAGACGCTCTATGAAAAGTGGAATAGGTTCGTGTATTAAGAAAATTTAGAAAAATCGAAATTGGGGTGACGATGTTCAAAATTTGCTGGTTTATGTTTATGGAACTTTAGACATGGATGCCGGGTGCAGTCCGGCGGGAAAAAATTTTTGAGTTCTGCTGTATAAAATATTAGATAAATTTGAAGGAAATAGGAAATAACGTCTGCAAAGTTATATTTAAATGAATTATGAAGTTTCAGTTTAAACTTAAATGTTTTGTTATTGCTTAAGTATCATTCGTTTTCTTCCGTCGGATCACTTATTTGTTCATGAGGTTAACAATGTTGTCGGTTTATAGTTTGCGAACAGGTGCTGATTGAAAAATATTTAATTTTTATGAAAGTACACTAGGTTTGTATTAAGTCAAAAATATCGAAAAATTTGTTTTTGTTTAATTTATTACATTCTACCAGTGTTGGGTCGCACTAAATATTTCTCCTCTTGGTTCCCATCCGTCGGAGAACATCATGGCGTCGTACAATGGCGTTGATCCAAAAACACATTGTTATCTACTCAATATCCTGTAACTCCATTTCGCATTCTTTTTACAAATATTATTATCAATTTAATTAATAAATTGACGTTTATCGTGGTAAAATATTTATCGCGAAAAATAAATTATTAAACATGTACACTTCACGGAAATATTGTTATCATTAAAAAATTTATCACACACTCGAAATTATCGTTACAAATCATGACTATATACTTCAATGACGTGATGCTTCAAACGAACATTTAAACTAATATTCTTATACCCGACCTTGGTCAAGCTACTTCACGGTAGGGCCATCTAAAATGACTGGTTCTGCCTAATCCCTCTGAGAAGGTCAGCCAAGTCGTAGAATCCCTCAAAATTGCACTTTTTGCCGCAAAGGGGTTCCTTCCGTCAATACTCCAATTTTTTTCCCTGCTGGACATTAGCCGAGACTAATGGAGAACCAAGGTCGTGTCGTTATAGTGCTCTGTATTTTTTTTTTCTTTCTTTCGGCGGCCCTTCTGTCTAAAATAGCTTTAGTCTTCGTCGCGACAGCCTGGAAGGCTGACCGATTTCTCGATTTCTCACGATTAGAAATTTCAGAATAGAACTTTCAACTAAGTATATTAGAAGCACAAGTAACGCGGTAGAACGTGGCCCGTCGGGCTCCGTGTTAAGTGATGGCGGAATGCGCGCGAGTCTCAAAATGGAGGACTTCCCTTCCAAAGGTAAAACATTCAGTTGATTTCATTTTCGTTATCTGATGTACGTATATGTCAAAATAGTTTGATTTCTATCCTTACTTAACGTGTTTGAAATATTTAAATGATTGAAGTCTACACGAATGTATTTGTCGTTGCAAAATATTTTCGCTTAAAACTTTGGCATAGATAAAATCAAAAATCATTTATTTTCTAAAAAATACAAATCCTAATGTTGAATTATACAATAAAATCAAAAGTTAACAAATTCCTCGTCACAAACTTAATTATATAGACGAAAAGTGTCATTTTATAAACACAGCGACTAGATGTAATGAATACATTACAAAATAATCCCAGAATGAAATCTCGTTATGTATAATGTATATCTTAATCCGTTCTATCTGAAATTCAAATTTTGTAAGTACATCAGTCAGGTGGTTTTGTATGATATTTTCAACAACATCCTACTATGATATCCTAACAACTATGATATTCTCAACAACAAGAGGCACTATCGTTTTTAACTCAAATCAAATGTATCTCTCTATCGTATAAAGAGTATCACGTGGAAAGAATATTATTCCAAAAAATTGCAGTTCTGTGTTCATCGGCATACGTATTTAACGACAGACCAGGCTGTTTCTATTAAAAAAAAGTGGAATATAGCATCCGTCGCTTGCCAATCACGGAGGAAGTGTTAAACAATATGTGTGTTTGTTGCACGTCGCGCTTCATAGACATTGCACGCGCGTTGCCTATACGACCTTTGCACGACTCACGGCATCGCACGGCGTCGCATAAAAGCACATGGTTAGCGAAGCGCGTTTTACGATGTGTTGCCCATCGAGTGGCGTTATTGTGTCACTAATAAACGCGCTTAGCCAAATATGAATATGCAGGATCATAGAGGAAGCGATGCATTACTGGTAACTCCGACAAATAGGATGTATCCGCTATTTATTTGACATTTATGGCAGTGATTAAAATCGAACGGATTCGCCAAAAATTTTAAGTGTCAGAGTATACCTTGTAATTGTGTCCGTATTGTAACAGTTGTACTTTGCTCAGCAACTAAAGTCATGCTTTATAACTTGTGTCAGAGTTCACGATACACGTAGGTAACACTGAAGATTTCCAGTGGGAATTTACCAAAATCCAAAACACACGAAATCAAGGTCATTATCCCTTAATTACCAATGAATTTGTTCCATCGTTCTCTTAATAGTGATAATACACAATGAAGAGTCAAAAATGATAATAGCATTCAAAAAAATCTCTTATACAATACGTAACATTTGCAAATTCCGTATTAAGAGATTTTCACCAAATATGTATATGATTCACGAAAATAAGATAAATAAAAGTAATTAGTACGGCAATACTCGTTTTACAGTTGTATTTTCGAAATCGCCGTCAACTACGCCAACCAGGTCAGTCACCAATGCCAATGGGATTCATACTTACGTAAAGACCGAAAATACATTTCCCATATTTCAAACAACGACGCTTTACACGACGCGACGTGGATCCGCTTTCATTTGTTCGAATTCACTTTAAAATACGCCGGTACCTTAAAATTACTTGAGGGGTTGCCTTGTTTTAAAGTCTCAGGGACACAACAACACTTTGGTTAAGGGGTTGATGTTTATATGTTAAATATAGTAGAAAGTATTGTCGCGCGTTAAGCAACGCTCTAACAATAAGTTAACGTTGGGCTTGGTTGACTTGAGTTTGAACGCGATGGGAACTTCTCTTTTCTTGGTTACTAATTTCGTGGGAGCATCGGTTACTGTCTTTGACCGAGACCGACGTTAATCTAAGTTATTTCTGAACATCCTAGCAGCAAATTTATTGACGCTATCTGCGCTTCCTTTTTTTTCAGGATTCCCCATGCGGCGACGAGGAGTCCTCGCCCCCGGCTCACCACCACCCAGCCCGCGGCCTGTCAGAGGTAAGCGAAGAAATTTATCGTTTAATTGCAAAAAGCTACGTCGCTCACGCTAACGACTATTTGTAACGAGAATCGAACACTTTTATCCCACGGACTCGTTAAGTACTTGGGGCTCGTTAGTCTCTGGAATTTCGTGCGTCTTATTACTCATTTGAATTGGACCCATGGGTCTTGGTATGATTGATCTTCATTAGACAAACCATACGATAAATTGTTGTATACTTGGAACATTCTAGATTACTTATAATCGAGACAGGAAACTATTACGGTTTAATGAAAACGAAAATAATGATGAATTCATCCAGTATTAAAGTCCTCAGAAATTCAATCCAATGATGGATATTTTCAATGACCTTTTTATAACGTTCCCATAGTTACAAATGCAACCTTTTAGAACTGTCATTCAATTTCGAAAAATCAATATACACCGAGGTAATCTCCAAAAGTATTACTGCCACGTATTTTTTTTTACAACCATCCATTCATACCAAGACCAATACAGAAGGGTAGATTTCTACGTGGCCCAAGGAATCGCCTATAGTCTGTAATAGCTATAAGGGTTAGGTACTCGTTTGGCGACGCTGGTCGTTAATGGAGCATTAAGCGTCCTCGCTAACGAAGTCTAATGAGATCAATCGTCAAGATCTTACGAAATGGCGTGACTTCCTGTGAAGGAGGAAGAAACTTTCTTCATCGCTCGAAGTAAAATCGGCAGGAGGGCTGTGGCTGGTAATCGGCTATCGTCGACGAACTTGATAAATTACCTAAATGGATAGGTTACCGAGCACAGGGGGGTGGCTTCACCACCGACACGTTAGACACGTTAGTGGGATACCTTGACGTAGCACGACGATTCTTTTATTGTCGCAATATTTCACGTTTATTAGACGCGCGTTAAAGCGTCTGTGACCGGCGGTTCGTTTAAACGTAACGCAATGATGAGCCCATTGGCACACGCACTGTCATTCCACGTGACCACGTCGGGGGTCACGTGACTTTCCTTTTTTCGACTTGGGGCTAATTCGCTCAACTTTACACCCTTGCCTTGCGAGACGTTCATACGTGTTATCTGTAATACTATAGGCACACCTGTACCTGCTTCGTGGTAATATGGGGGTGTACTTTGCTTATGCTCCATGCATTCGTTCTTAGTTAGGGTTGCTGCATTACTGCGTCAGGTTTGCCAGCTTGAGCCTTGGTGGTGTGTTTGGTACTATTTTGTTTTTGTGAAATTCATTTTCGTGCGTACTGTTATTGCGAGTGTCTATGTGGGGGGCAAGGCGAACGATAACTGGAGTTTATAACAATCTTGACTACGGAAATTGGATGGATTTTTTGGAAGGATAAATTTGTCGTTGAGGTAACTACAGATGTTGCGTAATTGTGATAATGTTTTTTATACGAAATTTTTATTTGTTTTCCCGGTACACAGGTTCCTCACCGTGAGGAAGAAATTCTTCGTGGCGCACCTTATCGAAATTTATCTCGAGAATGCATCGGGCTGTAAAGTTTCTTTACGATTTTCCGAGATACACATTTCACTTACCGTTTCACCGATTAGAATTTTATTATCCATTTAGTTGTCTCTTATGACAGTGTTTTTCTGCACTTTCCCTGTATCGTTCCTCGAGGCAATTTCGCGGTTTTCAAAAGGGAGAAAAAAGATTTCCGCATATACATACTTGACGCGAGCTCCGAAAAGAATTATATAGGTACTGCAAGTCAACGGTACAGAGATGATTCTCGGCTGACACGAGGAGCAAGAAAAAATATGTTTGATAAAAACAAAAGAATCTTTAACTATTTCAAAATGAAGTATCGCTTCTCTAATTAATAGTCTGCGCGTAATCGTAATTCACAATGGACGATAAATTACTTAGGCGCGGCAGTTAACGCTTAATGAAACTCGTCTATCTAATCCTGAATCTATTTTCGCGCCAAAATCGGTCGGCAATAAGATTTAAATGAAAAGCGCGCCATATTTGAAATCCCGACGGGACGGCGTTAAGTCTCACGCACGGGCGAAGTAATAAACCTAGATATATATATAATATATAGTTCGCTACAAATATTTTCCTATCATTAGACTCTCGCCATGGCGGATATTATCGGACCAATTTGGTAAATACTGTCACAAGTCGTAGTAACTTATTTATGGCTGGCCATATCCCTTCCTACGTTCTCCACGTTGCTCCATTGGTTTCAATTAACTGACCCAATAGCCGAACTTCTTTTATTAGCAGTAATGCGAAAAATCGACGTGACTGAAGAACTCTTGCAATATTTTTTTTTAAATGAAAATATCTATTTGCAAAATGCGATACCACGTTTATTCTTAACTCATCTCTACACAGTTTTATACATTGTATTTTTATTATTTTTTTTGACGTACATATCAATCTCAGCACAGCTAACTCCATAGTATGGATAGCTACCGCAATTGAAATCTCACGTTTAATTACCTAGTGGCAATCAAACGTCAATTTCCTCGTGAGTAAAACGCGACGAGTGTTTAAGCGCGTGTACTGAGCATACGGTCAATTTGCTTAGAGGTTAATTAAGCGTGGCTGCTTGATTTAATCGCTCCGCCGTAATATATGCCATACGATGCAATGGCTGTTTATCAACAGTCGCGTGAACTATAAATACGACTCATAGATAATACCGTTTAAATGCTCGCAAATTGTTGTCGATAATTTTGCTGAAGTTATTCAAAATAATAAAATTCGAGTATCGAGGCTGATCATTAAATTAAAAGAGCAGTCTTTTATCATTCCTAATGGCAAAAATGGCTTTGTGGCGAATCGTATGACAATGTTTTTTTTCAAATTTGAGCGAACAATATTGGGAAAGAGAATGTATCAAGGAAAGTCGCTAAAGTGTATTCATTGAGTATAGAAATACCGTACGAGTAAGAGAGGTGCACCAGTCGCTCAGTCCGCTTGTCCCTCGAATGGCTATCATAAAGCCATTAACTTTATTATACGGAGCCATTAACTTAAATATTACGACTCGCGTGTCGCGGTGCCTCGGTTTCTGATTTATTACCTTACGAGATCATGACATAAAGCGGCCCCATGTTTTTGTTCCGTTACGCTCCTACTACCTGTAGGATCCCATTGTCGTTGTCTTCCTTAAACAGGGCTACCTCGCGTCACGCCAAAAGCATCGAATCGCTGCGAATAATAGAGTTATCAAAATGTCCACCCTTTACGATATCTATATTAGACCCTGATAACCATCAACCCCTCTGGATTGACTTGCACAATAATATAATCATCACTTCGTAGTCCTAAAGATAAAGAATTTACCTCGATGTACACTATGCAGATATAATAATAATAACACTCCTGGTAGCCATTGCGTACAGGCAAGTATAGGGGTAGATTCTACGACACCCCCGATTGTAACATTCGTGTGTACGATCGAGCGATGGTAAAGGGTAGTGGCGCAAGAAGGGTCGAGAAAGGATGGTTGGTTGCTGCGGTGATATATCAAAGGGGGTTAGAATGCATGACGGTCGAGGAAGAGGGTCGCAGCACCATGGAGGATGGTCTAACTCGTATAGTGGGGAGGGGTATGTCTCTATGGCAGGGGGTGTAGGGGTGATTTTATATGAGTCTCGGGATTCGAAATGAGGATTTACGGGCGGTCTGCGAGGCGAAGAAGAAACATTGTTTCAAATAAGACGTCTTCGGTCTAACCTTTGGAACCTACCTACCTACCTACCCACCTACCCACCTACCTACCAAGCGACCGGCTTATACAGCGTGGCCATCGCTACATGCCCATGAGAATGGAAATACTGATGGAGGATGAAGCGGGCTCGATACGCGGCTGTGTGGTACCCCATAAGTATGTAAATGGGAATATTATTCAAATGTGTGTGAGTGCTTGTAGGGCCTTTGCCTGCCAGTCCGTAACCGAGCGCATGCGCATCAACATCTTTATGAACTTGTTATTATACGAAGGAGCGGATAATCAAAGAGCGGTTCCTATATGCAGCCGCTCGTTCTCAGTTGCCTTCTTCCTTTTCCTCTTTTCTCATGCCTCTTCTTTTCCTGCCTCGATACTTCTGCACGTAGCGTCCTCACGATAGTCTTCGCTTGTTTTAGTCATAGTTATTATTGTTATTGTAGGCACACGAGTTAATTTCGGTATCGTTTGATGAGTGGTAGGAGGGAAAGGGAGGGTTGATAACCGTTGAAGAAATTTTACTTGAAAATTTATCAAAATATAAATTTTCTTGGAAACCCACCGTGGTGAATAAGCTTCGTCTTCTAGGAGAGCTCAGGCAGGTAACGGAAGCCGTGAGGCGCCTTAATGAGGAAACTTTTCATTACGTATTACGTTTAAAGTTAAAACAGTCCCACCCCTTGAGGATCCCGGAATACCCATCAGGATTTACGCTCGGCGCCCATCCCTCTTTTTAGCCCCTTCCAAACTCCACCATATCCCTCCTTTCGAGCACCCTGAAAACCAATCCACCCTCTCTGCTATATCTGTGGCTGCTGCTGTCGCCCGGTTTCATCCGCTACATTACGGAACCGGAGCGCGTACCTCGCGGCGGCCATGTTCGAATGGCACGACGGGGGTTGCTAGGAAATGCCTCCGAGCGAAAGGGTCGCATGTGAGAAGAGTTGACGTCTCTCTATGCTGCGCTGTTGGGTTTTTCGAATTCTCGTGGGCGTCGTTTCTATACGTCCGCATTCGGTGTGTATTTTCCATTTGCATTTTTAAAACCTGCGGAGTGGCATTGTTTCTCGTATCGTTACGGGGAAAGCGGCGCGGAGGGAGAACCTTCTTCAACCCCGACCATGACACCTAATGCAACTTTTCGCGGGGTTGTTCAATTCGAGGGGTGGACTGTTCAGCAATTCGATACAGGGTGCGACCTCCTTTGAAATTCTAATTTTTAACGTCGTTAGGGGTATTCTAGGTCTGACTGAGACGAATCGTTCTTCTGAGAATTATTGACATCTCTGGATATCTTAGGGTTGTTTCGATTAGATCTTGGTAGCATTGACGATTTTAGAGTGAAATAGAAACTTTCTCGGCATTCCTTACACTGAACAGACACGTAGACTGATATTTTCGTATATCATCCTTGTCACTTGAAATTTCTA
This sequence comes from Pachycephus smyrnensis, assembly GCA_030142225.1. Taxonomy (NCBI): domain Eukaryota; kingdom Metazoa; phylum Arthropoda; class Insecta; order Hymenoptera; family Cephidae; genus Pachycephus; species Pachycephus smyrnensis. Next base: position 870,769 of record JARQST010000582.1, read on the forward strand.
CACTTTCTACGAAGACTAAAGAAATTTCGATCAATAAATCTATCAATCTTCCTCACTAGACAGTCCAAGTGAGATCTTCAAGCGTATCCGAACAATAAACCATATATCGTTTACCTTTTCTCCCATAAACATGAACAGTTCGTGACGCTAATAGCATAGCTACGTTAACGTCTATAGCAATCGTATGAATCTCGAAGAACGGAATAGCGTCGAAAATTTTTTTAGCATCTTCGTCAATGTGTACGTAAATGGAAACGTACTGTTATAATTACGAGAGTTCGATTTATACTCATACACCAACCCGAAGGTTCGAGGCTGCAGGGTACAGTGCTACAGGGACAGAATAAAAGCAACACGGGGAATAGGGGTTGTTACCTCCCTCATACGCAGACTGTGCAAGGGAGAAGCCGAAGCCAGTTCCAGGGGGTGGCTTTCGTTATTGATCCAGCTAGGAATGCCAAAGGGTGGGGCCGCTACGGTCGGAGGGTAGTTTTAGCTCAGGAGGGAGACTCGTCGGGATTGGTCGAGCCTGACAAACATGGCCGCCATCACGTACCGGAAACGTGACGCCTCGACGTAGTCGCACACGGGGGGCTTTCCTTAGCTTTTCTCTATACTGCGTTCGCGTCCGTTCGCTGGAGAAATAAGTCTTGCCAACGGCGGCCACTGGACCGAGAGAAGCAGCCAGCAACCCTCCGGCACTCTCCTTCGCTTTTTGCGAAATTTATTACGACGATATATTCACATCCATTAGATGCCTCGCTTCTTTCGCCTCCCTTTCTCGCCTCTCTTGCCTCTCCGCTTTCCTTTTTTTTATCCTCATTCCCTACGAGCGCCTTGGAGAGCGATTCCTCTTCTCTCTGCCTCCGTCTCCACTTTTTCTTACTTTCTTCCCGTTTCTCGTACTCTCTATCTGAATTTGCACTCTCCTTCACTCTACGCCCTCGTCGACTAAGTGCACGGCTCTTTCGTGATCTGGGCGTTCTTGCGTGTTCTCCTCCTTGGACTATTCTATCTTCTTCGACCGAGTCACGTATGGCTTCCTCGAAACGGCCACTCTGAGATCCTGCACATTCTATTGTAAAGGTGCCCTTAGGACTTTTTCAATTTATCCGGTTTTTATGCTCTTTATGATATTTAATGCGTGGTTACGTTAAATCTTTAGTAGGACGCTGTTAATAAGGGTTCCATGCGAATTAAAATAATTAGTACAAAATTTAGGACCATTGTTATGAGTTTTGGTTATTTGGACGTTCCTACTTCTAGAAAATCCTCTTAATATTTTTTATAGACTTTCTCAGTACGTTGCCCTGTTATAATGATGCCACATATGCGATGCTACAATATGTGAAGCTTGACTCATTAGAGAAATCAACGTATAATTTTCTTGCAAGACAAATCCTCTCCAGGAAATTTTTGCATAATAAAATCGACTGTGCTCGTAAAGCCCAAACTATCTTCTTATCAGTCCCTTTTAACGGGATTCCGGAAAACACGTATCTTGAAAATGTTCCCTATTATACACATCGTTTTCGCGTAAGCATCAATCTAACATGAGAATTTTCTAAAAATTCCATGATGCTATTCCAAGTTCAAATACTGATAGGAAAAATTCGCAGTAATAACTTACCGATTATATTAAAAATTAATAATCAACCCGTTCGACCCATTTTTAAGAGTTCTACTTCCACCCTTAGCCCACTGACATTTGTGCGACATCTTAACCTCAACAACCAATCGAAACTAATGGCAAGAGCATTAGCGACGAATTGTCAGCGATATACAGGCGATATAACGTTGAGAGACCATAAACTCCTCGTATAGCTCCATTGCGTACCTACGTACCGCCATCTGTCTACGTTCCTGCACCAGTGTATCCGCATACACAGCCAAGCTACACTTTCGTGTAGCTACCGGTACTTATCGTAGCCTTACCTACCGCATGTTTTTCCGAAGGAATCGCATCTGCAATTATTAGATACCATCGTGGCTTCTCTGAGAACGTCCATTGGAACAGTATGATACGCCCATGAAAACAATTCAGCAGTCACGAACTGATCTTAGACATGATCCTATTACGCATTACTATGGGGTAGATAGATTGATAGATTTTTCTAATACAGATACAGGGTGTCGTGATAAATATTTATATTATCATTTAATTTGATTATTTTGAAGATGACCTCTAAATGGAGCATAGATGAAGGCACGCCTTAAATTTGATCTTCAATTCTGTTCGTCAAGGTCGTAGATTAAATAAGCTTATGCAAGAGTTTACTGACCGTATGACACGTTATTTACACTACGCACGCAGACGCCATTGTCTTTCTCTGTCATTGATAGATACACCTGTTCATTATTTTTATGGTGTCGTTACTACTACCTTCGACAAGTTAAGCACAGGTGTTTACGATTGGTTCAATAGATTTTGTTTGTCGATCGATTTCAGCTATCTCCGATACTATACTCTACACTTGTGCTAATCGTTATCGATCTTGTCGAGCTTATCAGAAAGCAATGCTAATTGCTGTCATATATTATACGAGTGTCAGTAGGAATATAGCCACTCGTCAGAAATAGGTTGAACTCCGAAGGTTCGTTCACCCAGTTGATTCTCAACGTGAGGATAAAAGATGGCGGATCTAGTACAGGAAGATACATGGTTCATTTTAGAGTAGAATGTTCGCAATTTTGATCTGAAAATATTAACGAGTGTAGGTATATACGTATAGGTTGAAAGAAAAATGGCGAACGTTAACGGAAAAATTACTTTTTTTATAAGACGACTAGAAATTTGCATGTAATTGCCCGGCTTTACAGTTTCCATAGCAGTTCTTCTATGGTATAATGCTGTAACGCGTGTGTACCTATATATGCTTCTATAACATATAAGAGGTAAGCATCCCTCAAGGCGATTCCACTGTCCACGATATGCAAGATGCATAGTACACGGGTACTATATTGCTGCTCGAAGTAACCGCTTACTGGCTCTCAACCGTTCTTCGCTCTCATGGGATAGGGTTCGTCTGGTTTATCCCCATAAGCCCATTGGGATTAAGTAAATGAGCCATGCGATTATCCACGGGAAATTAGTGTCTCCTAATTCTCCTAGAAAATTCAATCTAATATCTTTGTTACGAGTCTCCCGTAATTTAGGAAGGCTGTAAAAAATCCACCGGCATTTGACGCACCGTGCATGGGACTAAAAAAATGAATTATAAAAAAATTCAAAAAATCGTGTTACCTCGTAGGATGATTATTTTTTTAATTCTTTTAGGCCAATTAACGTAGGCTTGTGGTAGGGCACTTATTCAAAATGGAGTCAATCGGAGGATGATCGTCCCTGGAAGAAACCTGCGAAAGCAACGAGAATCTTGAAGGCTAAGTCTGGCCTCTTGGTAGCTGGTCGATACCGTCGTCGCTCCGTGTAAGGCGGTGTTGCCGCCAAGCTTCCTTGGAATTTGCAATTTCCTACCAAGGTTCCAATCCTCGCGATGCCTTCAGGCCCGAAAGCATTGAACTCGGTCCTGAAATTGCATTGAAAAGCATTCTCGTTACAGGCAATCTCTTTGCGCGGGATTATTGTCTATGGTCATTCGAAGATTCCCATTTAAATGTCTATATAACCTTCTTCCATTGGAAATGGTTGGAAGAAAAAGGGTCCTGCTTGAGTAGAGAACACTTTTTTTTACAAGAGACTGACCGTTAACTTTATGGATGTTTCGACCTTGTGCACGGATCATCATAGAACCGAAACAGACCAAGTCGCGCTTAGAAGAAGTACTGCTGAACCGTAATAGGGTTGAAAAAAAATTGTAACGTAACTAATTCAAGGAGAAGTATTTCCCTCTCAAGGGGTAAACAGTCGTGAGGGTGGACGTTTTTTGCATAACCTCGAAAAGGGAAAGTGAAGCGCGTCAATGAGAACTTTATGGCTTCATGGTGGACGAGTTAATACCCAAACACAGTTTGGACGGATGGTCGAATGAATGTATGGGGTTTTGGGTTATCACGCGGAAAATCGTACTAGGTGATACAGAAAAATGTATCGGGTGAGAATATAATAATGATACAGCAGATAAATCGATAAATTGTTAATTTGATCGATCGTGCGTTAATTTATCGTAACTACGTTTCGCTAATATATTATTGTAAATAAAATTTCACTTTCTGACATTCCCATCGTCTGTTCATCCAAAGAGATTATTTACATACTAAATCTCGGTCGAGCGTATATCGGCTAATAGAAATCTCCCGATATCACGCTGAGCGATCAGATACGTAAAGATGTAGGTAAATAAAAGTTTAAAAAATATCGTACATTTGTCACCGTTTGACGTGAAGTAGGGAAATCCCACGGTTGGCACGCGCTCGCTCGTTCACTCTCGATTTCAATGTGTTTTTATTGCGCCTCTTAAATTCGCATTTATGAGCTCTTATGTTCTCCCCCCGTCACGGTTTCCATCACGGAGCCCGAGTGTGAATGTAACGTAACGTGGGCACCTAAGACAAATCGGCATGCGAAGTTAAGTGGGTGATAAATATGATAGATATAGCCAACAATTGCAATCATAAATTTTTTAACGGACAAAATGCCACACACGCTATTTATTAAGCCAACCGAACAGGTTTAATGACCGATGTGCTTTCTTTACATGTATACGCTTAATATTCATTCAACTATAATCAGATCACGTTACAACCAAATTATCTGTTCTGGCAAGCATTGTAACCCTCACATATAAATTGCAATTGTCTTCGCAGGATTTTCACGCTCTTTTTTTTTGAAAATTATACACAATCGGTGTTAGATTATAAAAATATGAAGGAAAGTTTTGTTTGGTTTCTACTCACAGGTATAGGTATATACCTACGAAAATTTTACGATGCCATTTTTAAAAAGCTTAATTTACTACCGTGCGGTTTAGTAATCCCTACCTGAAAAGCTTACTGGGGAACGCGTGATGGCTATACGACTATGGAAAAAATCACCGAAGAACATGGTGGTATTTTATAGAGTCGAAACCGCTGATAGATTATACCGCAATAAAGTAATAAACGTAAAAGACTCTTGTTCGTTCTATCAGTAGCACTTTGAGTTTGTCCCTATATTTTACTATTAATTCTGAACCCGCATCTCTTGGCGAACACTATATTATACAGAGGGCCATATATTATAGGTACCAAAGATATCTAGTTATTTTCTTTCACTGATTACAGGATCTAGTGACGAAGTGACAGTTTACGAGAGGTCAAGTGCAACCCGCATAACTAGAGATATACGAATTCCCTAGACAATAACCAGTATCAGACACGAATATGAATTATTCTGTAATCTATATTAATTCGTACACACGGTACTCGACTTTGAAATCGTTTATATAGCGTCGGTAGATCTTGCACCACAAGAGGTCCATACGTCCCGCAATAAATCTCAATGATAATTAGGCGCAGTTGTACCTTTAACGAAGGCAAAGGGTTCGTTAGCTTTTCTGTATGCTTTAATTTTTTTCTATCATTTTTCAAAGCAATGTCGATAACATATTTGGTATTGACTATGCAAGATGCAGATCGTATTTTTCTCGTCTTGCCCTTCATGGTCGATCTTCAATTTTTTAATTCATCAATATACGGCCCTGTGCTATGGCATATTAAAATCGCGAAAAAATCATCTTAATAAATGTTAAATATATTTTTCATTGAAATTTCATCTTGTCGAACGGCCATTAAGTATTTCTGGTAATTCTACGGAAAAGGTATAAGTTGAAAATAAAGACGGTAGTCGGCGCAGGATTAACATCAAGAATAAGAGAGCGGCCATAACGAGAACTAAGAAGAGGGCAACCAATTAAGATATCCGAGTGTTCGTGGGATGGTCCCAGAATCACTGCTGGGTCCGCTGGACCAATCATGAGAAATAAACTCGGATCCTGTTTCCCCCACTGTAACATGGAATTCACGTCGAGCTCCTCCACCTAGTAATATACCTATCTAGTCGAGCGTTTTAATTAAAAATTCTCGTACTCTGCGAAGGAGGCTAATTAATTTCGGCGAACGACTGCTCGCGCGTCCCGACGCTCGCGATGGTCGATAAAGAAATTTGACGTTTTTATCGCGTCGACCCAGCCCCGACTCAATACTATCGCACGGATAATGGAATCGCGTGGAATTTCTGGAAAGCTCGCACGTAATCGCCGTAGTGCCAGAGGTACATATGCATACTTTTACATTTTTTACGACGACCACCCCGAAGTTAACTTTCTGGAATTTTAACAGATGTTTAAAAAACTCTCCTTCTCTTATACTGTATATACGTAACGGATATTGTACGCTCTCGGTTCTCCGTTTTTTCTATGTTTTTCTGTTCCATCTCCACTATCCTGTTTATCGTTTCACACCGAACGACCGAATTCCCTGAGTGTAATTCAATGCCATCCTATGGCTCCGTCATTTCTGGGATTAATTGCCACCGTATAACGTCTCATACGTATCCAACCTTAATTAACACCTCTTTAGCAGGTACTTCTAGATACGGGTTATCGTATCGAACCGGCGAATTATTCTTATAGACAAACAAAGATCCCCTGAACAATATTATCTGTAGTAAAGAAATACATTTGCTTAGGATGACGTCATACTATGTATATATATACACACTTTTTTAATCTACGACAAATTAGACAATAATTCCAATTTTTGGAATTTATATCTAAGCACAAATAAAGGTAGTGGATATCCGCTATGATTTGCCTAAGCGTCGGTAAATCCTAGTGGCAGCAATCAAGCCTGATGCAAAGCCATGAAAATATTTTATTGTCTTTCAGTACAACCGGGCGTAATTTCCGTAAGAGGATTTCTAGCTGGTCGTTTACTTCCTTTTCTAGCATTTCTGTCGCCTACGCGCTAACGCAACCATCGACGTATTACGTACACTATACGTATGTATATACATACATATATATATATAGTACAGCGGAAAAGAAACGTAGCAGTAACGGGTACCACCCTACTGCAAAGGCACTGGGTAGTTTCTTCATCGATCTGCAAAGAGGATTGGCAACCAGGACGTTCACTTCTTCTCGTACACTATTACATAAGGTGTACAGCAAGTTCCTCGGGTATACCTAAGATAGCCAGCTAGCATTATGTACCTTCTTCAGAGGCCTGTGTCGATTAGACGATGGACATGACATTTAAAATATGCCAGAATGTGCCAGATAACTCGTTACTCCTCTCCTACGAGGTGCCGGACTCGTATTATTTACGACCACAGGGGTTGGGGGTCTGTGAAACTTTAAAGCTACCACGTCTGGCGTCTGGATTCGTTGCTCTATGCCTCCCTGAGCTTCTCTCGTTATCAGACAAGCACTCGATGACGGACGAGACGAATACTAGACCAGGCAAGGTACCATTTTTTTTTTCATCTGGTTCATCACAAATCTTTTTTACATATAAGATATATCTGTGAAAGATAATTCAGACGGCCATAGCATTTTTCAGGAAAATATATAGAGTGTCTAAAATATACGGATATATATCGACGTTTCCAAGTTTTACGTATTTTCTAATGGGGTATATAGTGTCTAGGGTGGATATTATGTTTATTTATATAGATAGAATAAAAAACACGTTTCTTGAATTTATATGAACTGCACGGGTCTTGTAATTGCGATCGGTGTACCATGTTGGATTAAATGTGCGTTTACGATCAAGCGATGGGATTATTAGGGCAATAAGTTAGTCTCGTCCATGTACCAACTAACGCTTGTACCAAGTTCCTGCAGCGTACGGCAGGCTCATCAGGGATTTCTCGTAAAAATAAATTCAGAGGAGAGCCCGGACCGAAGCAGCATGAGGTAGATTATGGCGGTTCGTATTTGGGCGTGAACGGCGAACGCTACTCCCATGTGCGAGGGTTGTACGCGAGCGACTCGTTGAGAACAGCTTGAAGTTCTAGATATGGGTGGGTACGATGATACTAAGGGGATGAATAGCTAGCCATGTACATAGAGGGTATGAGAAGATAATATATGAGATTGTTTATTCACCCCGTAAATCAACTGTCAGTTTGGCAATAATCTACGGGTACTCTTGAGAAAACTGATCCTCCAACTTCCCGTCGGCCAACCCCATTCATTTTCTACAGCGAGTAGCTGTACGATTATGTTTCTCATAGGTAGACTCTCCCTAATCCCCATGACGAACAGACGCAACCCCCGTTGTAAAATGTTCTCTTGGAAAAAAAATTCATCCTTCGTATAACGTCGCATAGATCTTGCAGAGGAACAGGTGATCCTAGTCTATGGGTAGGATCAACGCGTTCGCCATAAAGAATTATTGTTTGAGGAGAGTGATGTAGGATCCGCCATTTGTTTTTTCAAAATTTGTACAAGTACCGTACGAAGTTATTGAGTCTGTATATAGATCCTATAGCACGTACAGTCTACAGCACAGCTGTTTCACGTATCCCGTTATATTCCCAATTTCCCGAGTTTACGAGCATTTGAGAGTAAAGCAATTCTCGTAGCTGCGGCAGGTCCATCGCGAATTCCTTGCGATTTCCCGTGACGAAGGAAACCGCAAGAAAGTAAAGGATCCAGTATGTCTGAAACACCGGTTACAATAAGTGTATATAGCTATACACGAAGACGCTTGAGAAAAGAAGCGAAGTGGTAAAGGGGGTTGGCTCAAACCGGGCGCATTAAACGTTTCCGAGAGACAAGTGCTCAATCAATGGCGGGCCTTTGTCTCGCTGAGAGGCAGTCTTAAAAAACCAATAGGCACGGAAATAAAAGTGTCTAGTGACTCAATCAGCGAGAAACGAATTTAGCGGCGACCATGAGCCAATAACCGTAGTGCCCTACGACGAAGGATCGCGAAACAAGGAGCCAAAGAACCATGTAACAGAACGAGAATTGGGTTCTAGTCTAGATAAAAAGAAAGCAGAAGTAATAGCTCGAACCATATAACAACGGGATAACAGGGATACCAACATCACCAGGAGCACTACATCATCAAGAGCGTCACGACTACAAGAATCGAATCCCAGAAGATCTGTCATCGATGCGGCCGGCATTTTACAAAGTATAGGCCGAACATAGCCGCAGGTGCTATACGGAAGGCAGTCCGCAGGTAGATACAGTGGGCGCCTGATTGGCCTGTTTCAGCCAGGTTCCATCCTACATGGTGCCGAAGTACGACGTGGCGAAAGAGGCGGCCGCCACGAAGTAACGCGTCGCTCGCACTTGCCTTGCCGTGCCGTCGTGTTCTCTGCAATGGCTTGACTGCCTGGCTGCTTGCCTGCCTGCCTAGCTGCCTGACTGACTGCCTGCCTGGCAGCCTTGCTTCCCTGCCTGCCTTCTGCCCTCTCGCCTGCTCGCTTCCCTGCCGCGGTATAGTTCGAACATAGTAATTCCTCACGGTTGGTACCTACCACGAGCGCTGGAGCACATCGGGTCGCTGCCAAGCTTTGGCAGCGAGCGCGACTCACGAGTATATTTCTGTTCCGTTCTCCTTCGTGCCGTGTTCCTTCTCAGAGCTCAGACTCGATCCCAGTCAGCTACGTTCCTTCTAGCCCTCGGTAGTGTCGCTCGGTAGTGCCTTGCTTCCCGGCGGTGCTTTGATCGGAGAACACTTTACCTGATCTTTACGTATCGTTGGAAAGTTTGACTGTAATATTTTTGTTTGGCAATTTTGTTACTGTCTCTGGAGCTATGCGCATTGGAAGTGGATCGAGGGACACGTTGACAGCATACAGGAAGAGTTCTACTCATCGTAGTGCCCATGTCAGCCGACTTGTTCTTGTTTGACCGTGCTATCGACAGTGACATCGGTCGTCTTTGGCTGTTTCAGCATCTGAAAAGGTCAAAGGCATGGACTAGCCGATCCGGGTTTGACTACCCTTCGAAGGGATTAGGGAAACACCCCCTCCCTACGAACTGCAACCTCCGCGACGAACGACGCCGCGGTCGTCTACACACGCAGCGCCCTCTGCGCCGCCATTACAGCCGCAAGGTGAGTTTTGGTACATGTGACTTTTTTTATTTTCAGGTGATTCTTTGTACTCCGTTCTTCTTTGTACTGATGAATTTGGAGTTTTTCTAGTCAGTTTGATATTTTATTAAAAAACCGTTCACGAGATTTTATAATAAAAAAAGAGTTTAGTTAAATCACTTATTCAAGTTTTTTATGCTTATACCGTGTATAACATCAATCTTATCTACGTCACAGATAGGTAGATACTCTTACCAGTAATTTCGTACTAAAAATCAAATCACAAGTAATACCTTCTAAGTCATCAAACACTTATGTAAAATTTGATAGGTTTCCACCTTAGAGTTTCCACCGCCTGCAAAATAGAGATTGATCCCACAATTCAATTATTGGAAATTTTCGCCAATCTAGATACTGTAATTCGAAACAAGGCCGTCGGGGCCGGACTCATTAGTCCACCAAGAGGTGCAACGGCGAGCCGTGGGTTCAGGAACTATCAACGCATGCAGTCCGTTCGGAGCACGTTTTACGATCACCCTATAACAGTGCATGTTCAGCATTATTTTGCTCTGCCTTTACGAATGCCTTGTATTTTTTTTTCACCCGGGATCTCATCGTCCCTCCCCCTTACATTTCCTCGCCATGGCATTCCACCATATACTATATATATATAAGCATATATACACTTGTATATACACATGAGCCAAACCCGTACTTCAGAACATATAAAGTGTATAAAATAACACCGCTATCTGAATTACCCGTCGCTGATTACACACATGAATACCAGCGGCCAGTCGACAGGAAGAAACGTGTGGGTAGCTGGTATCACGTCTCAGCAAAATGGTCGCGTGCGTTAACACACGTTACGCATGTGTGTCTGAGAATGCACACGCCATAGGGACAGCCGCGTGAGGGGATAAAGACGCAAAAGTGGCTAACCGACCAGACTGAATAAAATTCAGAATTTATGGAATACCGAGTGGGTCCAGGGGAACTGAGAGACTCGTAACGAGCCTGTCGGGATCCATGGCGACTTCGTATTCACCCCGATGAATTTCAATAAGACGTGGAAAAAGAGATGTCGCTGATATAGGATGTTAGGGCTCCGTTCGATGACAAGATCACGGATGGTTTTTACCTTCCCATAAAATATGCTTCTATGTGCTTGACTCACGTTGCTCTTTCATAATTTTACATATGGGACAAACTTTACTCACTTTGACTCCATTTCGAGTAATTCTTCAAAATTGCATTCAGCCTGTCTGCGAATTAAGATTTTTTATCGCTCATTCAAAATACACAGTACTGTAGCGATAGTAGATGGTTCGGCTGTCATTACCCGTGCGTTTCATTAACTGAGAGTATTTTAACTAGGAAACTATTCGATACGAATAGCTCGTAAATGTCGACGGTTGTGGTTTTTTTCTAAGACTTAACAATTTTCTTGGGTATATCGGTGAGTCCAGTAGCGTAATAAGTTACACGCGTTTGCGCTCGAGGCACGCGGCGCCCGTCGTCCTTTTCAGAATATTTTCCGTCTCCTTTATGTTCTTATAACCGACGTACGACGGCAGCCGCTTTACTTTTTACCGAGAGTCAAGATTCTGCCGTAAACTCTTCATCGCGAGCGATTAAACAGATTATAGAGAAGGGGAGTGGAAATGACAGCAAAAATTTGTTGCTGGGTAATAAATCTGGCCCTGTAGCAGAAACTCGTATGGCATGGTTCGCAATTATTATTTGTCGTAAAGCGTGCGCGATTTCTACGCTCTCCTCCACCACGGCGGTCTCGATAAGTACATAGGTAAAGACAACATTGCCAACCGAAGTGAAGATCTCATAACTATACGAAAATCCCAAGATTCACTTATAGATAACGTTATTCGTAAAGTGATCAATCGATTCGTACATGGCAATGACCATTTTTTAATCACGATCCACAGCCGGGTATCTGGAAGCATGCATTTCAAATCGTCCTATATCGCAACGATCGGGGGTTGATAGGTACACTGGAATTTCCCGGAATAGTCAAAATTCCATGGTCTACCATAACAAGCATGGTGTTAGGCACTATTCCGATTCGAATTCCAATCGTATACCTATTCGTTGACGAGCCCTTCTCACCACGATCTAAACATTTAAATCCAATCTGAGTGGTAATTTTTTTTCTAGAATAAACCAATTCAATGTCGCATATCGATACTCGGTCGTCTAACGCACCACGTAACCGAAGAACCGGCCGCAAATGACAATAATAAATACTGAAAACTCGCCTTTACGGTTCCTCGGAAGATCTTACGCTTGGGTTGGGAATTCGGAATCGTCGGCGTATCGCTGACGCTATGGCGCGTATTCCCCACTTTTAGTTTCAGGTCGGTTTCAGCTTCCCACTCTGCTCAACGCATTTCTACTGCCGCCATGTTACTCTAAGGATACGTATACATATTACCACTCCTTCCACCTATCGAGAGAGTCCCTACTCTTACTGAATGGCGACTCGCGCTCGGCTCTCCTCGGCGACTCCGACGTGCACTGGGTACGAACAGGTCCAGCATAACCTAACCTGACTGCGAGTTCGTCTAACCTTCTCGTGACTGACGCGACGAGCGCCACTTGCCTGGAATCCACCATGTGTCGCCATGTTACTTTGGCTCTTGATGTTTCTTTAGCTTTTCGTTATACTTCTTTATGCTTTGTCAGACATCACGATGCTCGTACATTGAAAAATCGATATGAATCTGTTCAATCGATATTTTGTATTTTGCAATTATTTTAATTATGCGCCTTTTTTGAAATTTCAGTTACGCAATTACGTGGATAACATTGGAATCAATGGTATATATAATAACTTAGTGGTAATATTATCTACGTTGCTGTAATCTCTTATATCGATCATTACGATTATTTATTGAAAATCAAAATATCGCGTGCATTGAATAAATATTTTTTTTATTCGCGTTCGATAGTTACCAGCAGCTGTGTTGGTCTATAGTATATGGTAAAGAATAAGCATAATGTCCGTATCAAACAATCGACGGTATCGCAATATAAACGGACTCGACCCTTTCGACTTGACTGTAGCTTGGAGTAGGAAAGGAACTGTTTCAAATATATACATATATGAAATGCGCAGCCATGCAATGCACAGCACGAGTTCATATATCGCATGCATGATTACTGCATACGGTGCACACATGCTCTTGGAATGGAGATGGAGTCGAAGATCGAGACGTTGTTGCCTACGCATACCGAAGCCAGCGGGTATAGCAGCCAGCCATTTTGAATTCCTTTAGAGTTTCTGCAGCGTGCCTCCGACAGGCACTGCGCCTCGGATACGCACTCCTTTTATTAACAGTTTTTCTTTCTCTTATTTTGGTATGTCAAAAACCCGAAGCCCACGGCAATATTGTTGATAGTTGATGTTGCAGCTGCGCTTCGTCTCACGACTCTATGCTACTATAGAACAGCCTGACGGCAGATTCTTCGACGTTTTACAGTTTGCACTTTCCATTTCTCTCCTGGACCGTACGACGTATTTATTTGCGTATACGTTCTCCACTTGTATGCTCCGTCTTTTGTGGTTTTTTGTGGTCTCTTTGTTTCCTCTTAGAACTGCTTTACTACTGTCTTGCGCGGAGATTGTTCGGGCTACATTTTTGTTACCAGAATGGTACATAAAATAACTTGAAAAAAATACTATGTATGGACGATTTGAATTTTTAGTGTTTTTCATTTCTGAGATTTTTTGGTTTTATTTATTTAGATCAATGTATCATGGGGCCGTTTAATAGATACTTTTCTTAGGTAACCTTGACAAGCTTTATGGTGACCATACTGTTACAGGTTGGTCTGGTTATGGGTTTTAAAAAAATGGTTCGCTCTTCGGTCCATTGACCTGAGGACATAAAAATTCTACTTAAACTTCTGCTTACGTGTGACGTATCCTAGCTTTTCAATTTTTTAAAATTATTCTTCGATGTACGATACCGCTGCATTTTCACTTGGTTTTTTTAAAAATAGTTTTGTCTTAATTAATTATTTATGATATCATTAGACTTCGAGGATTTTCTATATATTAATATACAGTAACGTATATTACGTTGAATAATGTCCCTATATATCAAAATATAACTATTACTTTACAATAATTGCAGTAATTACCAGTTGAGCAGCAGTGAACATTGTTTACTTTTTTTAAATATTCTATTGGAAATGCAAATACTAACGATAGTTTAATTCATGACTTAATAGTTAGCTCTCAATTTTGAGAGCAATGCCTCCGTATTTTTTAAACTTATCGTTATTTGAATCTAACGTAATTGCATAATTGCACAGATATATATGAAATGCAATGCGCGTACCAGGCGCATCTTATGATCTTAATAATTTCAATTTTTCCATTGCACTGGTATTGCCATTAGGTACTGCACGTTTCATAAAGACACGCGCATATATTCATTAGCGAAAGAATGATTAAGGGAAAATTTATCGAGCGTGCATCCACATTAGCATACCTGCATCGTTGCAGCTTATAATTCCATCAGACTCTCCGCTAACAAATGACTCCATCAAAGAGGCCTTTAAGTCTATTCATTCTCTGCGCTAACTTACTGCCGGTGCTTTAACGGGTGCACAAAGTGAATTTCGCGTGCATTTCCTTTTCCACGTATAGGATATTTTCGGAAACGGCATTTCCTCGTTGTGCCAAGTGGCAAAAAAGTCCTTCCGGTCCGGAAAAGGGTGGAAGGTGCCAAAGCTGCATGACTAAATTAAACCAGCTTTTTATTGTACATTGCTTACTATTTTAAGCGAAACCTGTAAGTTTATTTGGATGCTGGCCGATCCGATTTAAAATATTCTCTGTCCACAAGGGGCGCCAATGGCACGTCTGCAACCTGCAACGATTATTTGTATTCCAAGAATAGATTCGTATATCAACTTTCTAGGCGCGTTGATTTGTCTGCGTGATATATATTTGTATCGGATGGTTTCTGTCATATCTATACACAGTATACCTGTATATGACTTATTTTAGAGTAACAGCGGAATACGATGTATTAATTATCATCAAAAAGCTAATAATGATTTATCAGTAGCTGGAACAATATTTGTTTTCTGACTGATTATCATTAGCATTATCGTTAGGTTTATAGAGGCTTTCACTATTTGAGGAGTAACGTCTGTATAGGTATGGTGGTTTGTAACTATTAATTTAACGGAAAACCAAGTGATAAAGTGCGGTATAAAATATATCCTTTTTGCAATAATAAGAAAAAGTTCGTTTTTCTGCCAGCATGTGGAAGTTTTAGCGGCACTTTATTCTCAAAGGTAAATAACCGCGTCCGTATTTTCGCGGCCATGTTGGATCGCGTTCCCCGACGACGTTGGCCTATAAAAAAAGTTGGATTCCTTCGTGGCCGTAATTGGGTGGCATCGGGCGGGTAATGGCAGCCGTCGCGATGTCCCGCGTTCCTTTTTCTGTTCTTTCTTCTTCTTTTTCGTTCTCGTCTCGCCTTCTCCGCCTGGAAGCCATGCTGATTTCGAGGGAGAGACACGCACTCGAGACTCGCCGCCACCATGTTTAGCTAATGCAATTTCGACTCTTGAGCCCGACCCTTTGTTTATGCGAGAGGCGCCTCAAATTTATGAGGCCACTCTTCTTTTCTTCCCGGGAAAATAACTTTTCATCTTCGTAGTGGGGCCACTCTCCCTCTTATTTATACACCCCCTCTAGTACCTTGAATCCTTCTGGTCACCCCCTTACTACCCATGGTGTTTATACGTTTCCGTAATAAGCGCCGTGAAACTGACATGAGATTCGTTCCAAATCTTCTTATCCATCCTGGATTCCTTTCTTACCGACGATGGCGTTCGCAGTTTTCACCGTTTCGCGTCAGATGGTGCTGGTGTCGCAACGGCTGATCCTCGAATCAGGACTAACGTATTTTTCCAGATTCTCCCTTCCTTTATATGGTAACGTTATCTGAAAAAAAAGACATATGAATGTTTTTACGCTTCAAACTTTTTGAATTTTTAAATTCGAAAGAAGTTATATTTCTGTCTGTGGAAAATTTTTGATGCGTTTTCACGTATATTCGTGTGTCTGCTGATTTTTATACAATGATTTTGTTATTTAAAAAAAAATGGTGGGAACGTCGTAGAATATGAAATACGCACGAATTGTTGAAGAAAGTGGAGCATGTTTTTTTATTTGTTCTTTATTGCGAACGGGATTTCCATTTTATTGATGTCGCAAAAGGATGAGAAGTACCATCACTGAGAATTGCCCGTTCGAGCCTGTTGCTGCTGGCTTCCGGTACCGTTGTCTTCCGGCCGTTCGTTCCGATCGAGCAACTTCACCTTCGAGAGACTCGTGACGATTTTTCTTTAATACTAAAAATAGCAAGTAGCGTTTACAGCTTCCTCCACGAGGCACGAATCGCAGCGTAGACCGGAAGCCCACGATGTTACCAGGTTCCCATATTTAATAGTCTATAAAACGACAGAAACAGCGCGACACTGTTCGAATTATTTATCAACCGTTTCGTAGAGTCACTCCAAAATTAGTGCTTTCGACAATTTGTAACTCCATTAAAACATACCCTCACTTTGCTACATACATGACTCCCCATGGACACGTGTAATTCGCTTTCATTGAAATATATAATGACTAATTAGTGCTACTCATTAGTATGATCCATTAGGGAGTGGTCGATACCGGTTTTTTTCGACTGGTAGATCCAAATGATTTTCAACTGTTGATTATATGTATTCATTTGGTATAGGATCAATTAATTTATTTACGGTACTACACAACCGATAAATATTATTTCCTTATTATTTATAATTTCTATGAAAGTTCAACTTCTACTGCGACACATAAAGCATTAATATGAACCACGGCAACTTAATTTTATTTACCGTGGTTTCTTGTATTTTAAATATTGAATTATAAATTTGGACAAACTCTTATGACATTTGCATATGGTAAAATTTATGCTTTTCACACTGTCCGATAGTTCGTATATGTAGATACGAGTCCTCCCATGTATACGAATGGTCCTGTAGGAAAATTACAGAAATCCTAGTTAATTAAGTCAATTTGGCCCACCATTTAAGCGCTGTTATAACGCGGGACGAGAGTAGAGTTGGAGAGGTTGTGATTAAGGGAGAAGAAGGGATGCAATGTATGACGATAAAGGATCGAGGGTCTCTGCCCAAAATCAGTTCAAACTCAAAAAGGAAAATTTAATAACTTTATAATTCGAATTTCATAGAATTATTCTAAAAGCTAAACATTTGTTTATGTACGTATATGGACAATGTAATGTAGTAACAATAAAGTCGAGCTTTGTGAATTACCTTTGTGAACGTACACGATATAGGTCTGTACAAAAAAATTTGTCAAAAAATTTCAACTTGTTCAAAACGACGTTACGAAATTCGTTCCAAAAGATCTCCTACCGGTATCTGGAGCACACTTTATAATACGACCGGTTTACGAGCCTACTTTATGGTTTTATGAAACTCAACGTCGGTAATACAGTTTGATGATACATGACTTCTGTGCCTCTGTGCCGCAAATTAGAAGGTCCGCTTTCAAGGCCAATATTTATGAGTTTAATTAGCGATCCCAGTCATCTGAAAGCCATTCGGGAACAATAAGAGACTGTCCAAGTTCGCGTTTCCGGGCAATTAATGGACTATGTAAACTTGACTATTTGGATTTCAGTCATTGCTCGTTTCAATGCCGTTATTCACGATTTACCTAAAACACCAGTGACATTTTCATTAACTGATAAGAAACCGGAAGTTCATCACAGAAAGATAAAATACTATAAACCAAATTATCCAACCGATTCGAAAGGTTTCTCCCATCGAAATTCAAACTGCAAATACATATACCCACCCCATCTAGAAACGTTATTGAGAAATTAACGACTGGGGAGACCAGGTGGTTCCGTAAAATAGATTAAAGTGTCAATAAGGGATAATCTAATAAGCGTGCGTAAAAACTAATTAGGACTCCCATCAAGTGGGATATTGAACGTATTGCAGAAAATTTCCTAGTGAAGAGCGCAACCCTTATATCTAGAGTAGTAGGAAAGTTAGAAAGGGTTGGAAATTTTCCTTGCTATCGCAACCCCCGCTAGGCAATCTGAATGCGCGCGATTGCCAGAGTAATTTGAAATTGGAAGGTGGTTCAGTGCTGTGGGAGACAAGGGCAGCTGGTATGGGGTAGCAGAAGGACCAGCGGGGGGTTGGAATATCCTCCTACCAATCTCGAAGAGCGCTTCGTTTCTGCCAAGATATTGCAGATATAGGTGGGATACCTCGTTCTCTCTCTTGGCATACCTAGTGCTCTCGACGGTGCCATTCATTTTTATACCCCTCGTTTCCATCTCCGTTCCATTTACTTTCTTAAAAAGATTTCATCGCGACTCTCCTTCTATTTTCCGTAACAATGATGCCCACCCCTTCGGAAACCCTCGGTTGCTTTTTCCCGAGGCCCCGGCTCGAGACTTACCTTCTTCTTACTTTCTCGGTGAGGTGGGGTGAGGAGAGAGAAAAAAATGCAAAGTTGCCCTCTCGGCATTATTTATCGCGCCCCCTTTCTTCCCTATCTGACGTATACTCTCTTACGAAGGCCTCCCTTTCTTGGTAAGGTACCTTTACTATAGCAAGCACTACCCCTGCCGCGCCATACTCTGCCAGTCTACTACCCCATTCTAAGCTATACCCCCAGAGCGCAAACCCTGCTAGCAAGGAGGCTCCACCTCTTGTCTCTTCCTACTTTGCCAACCCCTAACTACCAACCCCTTGCTGCTTGCCAAATCCTCCCCGAGGCCCGGTTTTACGTTGTACGTGCCTGGATACCTTCGCCCTTTTTTTTCAGGATATCGAAAGGGCTTCACGTCTTTTCTCGAGATTTTGCCACTTCGCATATTGGGATCTTTTTGGTTTTTCTTCAGAAATGTCGTTTTACGTAACGCAAGGTTTTGTATGTTTTCTTTATGATCCGTAAATTGCGAGGAGACGGTACTTGGAGTTATTAAAATAGTAATGATTACGAATATTATTGAATAATTTTAGTTTCTTAATTTGTTCAACAAAGTTATTTCCCTGCAATTTGAAAATTTCTAATGAAACTTTTACTAGTGTAATTCTTCAATATACTCCTTGCTGTAATTTCCAAAGATAAGAGAACAAAAAAAAATTGCCGGTATACCAACATGGAAAATAACGTAACGTCATAACTGGACGAATCACTAAGAAAAGACATAGAAAATTCTTGAACGCAACAAGTGCGAATGAACGCAATAATGAACGTAACAGTGTACATAGTACGTAGTAATGTACAACATCATAGTGTAATAATATACTATTTCATGACTCTGATATTGAAAGGTTAATCGATTTATTGATCGTTTACCTTCTCCATTATTCTACTATTCTCAACGATGCCCAACATTTCAATGACTATCATTATTTCACCATTCTAAAGTTAAAAAATGGTCATGAATGACAATGATCCTCAATTAGTCAAAAGCCAATCTGAGGCATCGATTCTCAATCAAGAGACCAAAAATCAATTAAATATACATTTATTATCTAAATCATAGATCTCTCATAAACATAACAATCAGATTCACCTAAAACTGTTATATACCCAAAAAAACTCAGTACCATAAGAAACATCCACCGACGTGTCTCAAGTGTCAAAAATGTTTGAACCCGGGAAAATAAGCAATGTGAAAAGAAACCCTCGAGCCAACGACATATCGGCATCCTAAGCGTCTAGCCCGAGTTTCACGAGTTTACAAAGAAAACTGTGTATCGCTATGGGAATCGTCTAGAATGTAGGTACCAAAACCACCATAGGGATGAGTGTCTCAAGACAATGGATTCGCTGTATCCATCTTCCCCGAGGCATATTTCACGCCTTCGCGGCTGAGTGCCGTGTGAGAAACCCAACACGTTGGAGAGAGAAAGAGAAAGAGCGAAAAGAGAAAGAGCATCAAGAGACCATCCCAACAAGAGAAGAAACGAATAGGGATAGAAAGCGTAGCCATAACTAAGAATACACTATATAGTAAATGCATCCCTTGTAGTGAAAATAACGATATACATACATAAATCGAATTGAGCTAAAAGCTCTGAGAAAAATTGAAGTAGATGCCATTTACGGTAACTCTATTTACGAAAACGAATCTCACTCAAGTCTCTCGTACCTCTACAAACGCTCGGGGACTGTATACGCGGGGATAAATATTCATTCTCTTCTCTGTTCAATCTCAATAGGGGGTTGGTTTAGCTACGATAGGTTAGATAAGTGGCCGGACCCATGTTGGTACTTGCAATACGTTTAAGAGCTGGCTAGAAGGCAGCAGACACTCTCATCCGAAAATCGATTAGGTACACTCCGGAGTCTGAAGAGGTTCTCCAGCTAGACTACTATTCCTCCTATGTACTTTTCTTTCATTACATAAGCATACTATATATATATATATACCAGTGGGAGGTGACCATTTACCTATCTCCGTATATACCTATATATACCATCATGAGACGTATATATCTATCTATCTATTTATCCAGTGTAAGGACAGCCTGGAAGGAAGCTGAAGAGCATAGAGTTCAGAATGAGAGAAATGGGTAGCAACGAAGGAGGAGATGCCGGATGCTGTATAAGGTACCGTGGCAGATATATACGTGTGGCTAGAGGTGGAACCTCCAGAAGGAATGGAGGGGGGATAGGGTGGGGACTTGGGGGGTTTGAACTGGCTGCCTCTCATTAAGTTAAATTGTCTCTCAGGATGAGCTTCCTTAATTACTTACCCGTCCCCGCCAACTCCGTTTCTCTCAGGACGCCAGTCACTGCCGCCTTTTACACGTACACGTGTATATGGAGCTTCTACATAGTATATGGACTATATACGTCTTTGTTTACCTACGTAGAGCCCACAGGAATATTTTATCCTTCGTACAGATAAACGTCCACGACGATTCTGGCTGTTAGACAGGTATACCTTATACAGACTCTCTACTCCCCGGTTCTGAAACCTATGAAATTATAATAAACTTCTGGACCGTTAAGTCTCTTTTCTTCTTCGTCCTGATCTAATTGGGGTAGTTCTCATCCACGGGGTGGAAATCGAATTTCAGGTGTGTCTGTGTGTATATATATATTTTATCACATCCCCTTGGTATCCCATCAGTTGCGCGCACTCCATGTACCACCAGACTGTACCTACGTACATATATATATATATATACATACCTATCTGACGCCATACTGAACCAACCGTATACCTATTCTGCTTCACGGTTCAATTTCGTGGAAACGAGTTTATTCGATCCCGCCAAGTTTAATCTGACTCTCGTCATCTTTTCTTCGGCGCCCCTCGGGCGATTCCGCTGAACTTTTCGTCATGGATATAGTCCCTTCGAATTTCGTTAAAGTTTAATGTAAGTACCTCAGGTACTGGGTGTATATAGATAGTATTTTGTAATCGTTGGCACTCTCATTTTTTTCTGCTACCTTAAGTTTCAGGGTTACGAATGAAAATAGATACGTTATAGGTACCGTTATATCATAGGTTAGGTAGACTTTGCGTAGGGCGTAAATGATAACTTAGTAGAGCTTAAAGCTCTTTTTTTTTTTTCTTATGAGAGAAAAAACTTCTTACTCTCCATCTTACGTTATATGTATACACATACTCACCATGACGGAACACGTTAACTTCGTAATGGATCTCTTAGCGCCGCCCTGCCTTTGAATATCCTCTACATTGACGATAGCACCGCCATGTTAGCCCCAGGGTTTCGTCTATTCGAGGATGTCCCGCTGGGCTAGTAAGTACCCCGTATCCATCTCGTGGAATACGTTGGTACTTCGGTCACGAGTCTACAGGATGTTTCATTAACTGCTATTATTTACAATTCCACTTATCTCTCTTCCTTTCTGTTTAACCTCCGCTTTGGCGATGGTGTCGCTAAATTTAAGAAAATTTATTTTTCTACGTTAAATTTACTTGATTGTTATTTATATTGGATCGTGAACTGAGGAAACTTACCCGAAAACGTAAGAAAAGTTTGAGAATTTTCAGTCTGGTCTGTACTGTCGAAATTTTCACTGCTTTACTATATCGATGTCTTTTACATGCTCTTCAGACTTTATCGGGATCTCATACTGTCGTTATTGCACTACGAAGTGTTTTGCCTCTTTTCATGCTTGAGGGGTATGGTCTTTTAATGACAAATGTTATATTATATCTGTGGCGTCACGAGACGTAACTTTTTTGAAGTATTCAAAGTAGACCGGAAGCAGAGAATAGAAAAGAAGAAAAATAATAACATTATTACGGATACTTATATATACACACCATGTAGAATTGCAAAAGGAGTCTAAGGGGCTTGCCTCTAAATATGCTAATATGGCCGACACTACGTAATGAGTTCCTCGGGACTACCATGATCCAGAGGACTGTTATGCATATATATTCAGCCATAAACACAACTCGGATTACTATATATGACATATGCAAGATCCGTAAGATTATGACATCGAGTCGATGCGTGTCCATATAACATAACATTGTCTTTGCATCGGTCCATTACAATGTTTTATCTTAAAAATATTGCAGCATCCTTCCACGCCCTTTTTCATCTGCAGCCTTTTGTTTTTCTTCCAATCTTTTTCATCCCATGCACCACCGTACAGCTCCACCTAAAAAGCAAAACGTATACGAAATCAGTAAAAAGTGTTTATCAACTCATCCAGACACGAATATCATAGATTAATACTGGTACACAGAATGCGAACGTAGGTTCCGTAATTTCCGTAGGCACCTACCCTATACATACCTCTCTACCCTATATCCGGGCCGCCATCTATGCCCGTTTCCCGACGTCCATCACATTTTCAATTTCCACCACGTTTCCCGTTTCCGGCTCCTGGCTGCTTCCTTGCTCCGATAATCCCGGATTCCGCGTCGTCCCATTGGTCGTTCCGCGAAGGCACCATGGTCACTCATACCAATGTTCAGCACAATTCGTCCTACAGATGTAAAAATATTGTATATAACCATTCTGTACACTGATACCAGCTAGGGAAGTCTTGCAAAATATATATCTACCTTTTTGCGAAAACCAACCCCTGTCCAACTATATCAGTAATACAAGGGTGCCTTCCGTTAAATACACGATATCCATTCGAAAGGTATGAAGTTAACAAAAAAAAGATGAAATCCCTTGCAAAGGATACCATTACATTTCCTTTCCGAATATCCAACCCCCAAGTGATATCTATAACACTGTAATAATCTCCGACTGTATTTATATAGGTTCCTATATGCATAGCAAAAAAAATTTATGGATAACGTAATATCCAAGTTATTTATGCAAAAGGATTATTATCAAGGATTAAGTATATATTAGGTATATATACGTCTACTAGCATATAGCTATATATAAATCCAATGTTATCCCTGTTATCCTTCGTACATCTTGCAGCGACGTAGTAAACGTCATTTAGAGACTTTCCTTGGTATGGGGAGGAATTAACCCGCATTAAAATCCGATGTTTAGGAAATCAGGGTCATGAACTGACGAGAGAGGGGTGCGTGCGTCGCACAACGGATGACGATGCCTCGGGAAAAACTAGACTAGGCGTTTTTATGGGCCATCAAATTACGGCTACCACCCCATAAAATGCTTAAGCGAGCTTCCGTGCAAGTCTCTCACCCACTACTGGCTAATATCTCTCAGCGAATAGGTCGTCATCTCCTCACCTGTATGTACGTACCAATGGACATTCAGAGAAGTGTTATTGCGGATACCTGCGCCCTTTAAACAATTTTTCCATAGACGGTAGGTTCACCCGGCGTCGTGACCTTTACGCGTCGTGACGTTTCATCGACGCCATAAGCATATTCTTGATGGACCCGCCTCTCACGTATCCTATCTGCTTGTCATCTTTCTCTACCGTTTCTTACACTCTTTATACGTATTCGCATAAAACATCCACGGGGCTGCTGGGTCCAGAGTGCAAACTGCCGTTTACAATCATAGCTGACTTTTTTGTGACAGGAAATATTCTGCGAGCTATGCTTTCTTCCGCGTCCGAGTTTGATTTACGCCTCGCAGACCTTAAGCTGTCTGCATGGTTAAATCCTTGGATGTATTATATATATGGTGTTGTATATCTATATATTGATTCTATGGACGTAATGAGTATATAGATGTAATCAGCAGTGCTGGAGAGGGTAGCATCTATATTGGAAGAATATTCAGTGTGAACTGTACGTACGATTAAGATGTATCAATACAGTAATACCTCGGTTAACGAAGTAGATGCGTTCCGCGAAATTATTTCGTGGTGGAAAACTTCATTATCGTTATATATAGGTAAAAATAACATAAGGAGGATAGGGATGTACTTTTTGTGCACGGAATGTTAAAATTAGCAGTTTTTGTTCAACTTCGTTATAAAGGAGTTTCCTTCTGAGACGATTCGTTAAACGAAGTATTACTGTAGTGAGGTAGGTTTGAATGGAATTAATTATGTTATAGATCCGATGAAAATTATAGGATAAATGTCTTAAACGGTAGTGGGAAATACTGTATAAATAGGCTCCTTAATATTGCGTGACAATAATAACTGTCGCTCATAATTCAATATTATAATTAAACCCTCGTGAGGTCTTGTTTTATTGCGTCAATTAATATGTGTCGTTAAAGTAATTGCTCGGTTGTGTGAGTCTACTCGCACCTATAAAATACCATTGCTGAACCGTAGGCTTTGGACACGCGACCTATAGTTTTCCGGGTCGAGATCAATAAATTCATCATTGAAATAAAACATTAAAAAAGTGAGTAAACACTGTGAGAAATGATCATAAAATCGTACCGGTCTATTATGAAAGCCATATATATATATACTCATAACACGGTTTCTTACTACCCTCATGATTCATCAACCTCATCTGTACTTCGTTAATACATTTTGTCGCTTTTTAACATAGACTTTAAGCCTCGTCCAAAGGACAAAGTTGCAGCTCGTAAACGACCCATTCACGCTTCTTTTCCTGTTCTAAGCTATAACCACGTTAACGGAATATAAGTCAGTCCTTTCCATATGCAATCGTATATCTATTTACAGTGCTTCCACTGTAAGAACTTGTATATACATATGAGTTACCATATGCGTCACGCGTATCCATCGAACATTATCCGCGCTTGCTGATCACGGACGATGAGAATTAAAAGTAAGAATAGACAGAACTCGATGACACGTGCGTATGCATTTCAAATGATAATTAGGCTTACGAGACCACCCAGTGATGTACAGGGTCACATATAGTAATCTTAATGAAAAGCTAAGTGTCATTTACAATCCTAACTGTCAATTCAAATTTGAAGAAAAAAAACATTTAACGTTAATTCTTTCAACTCCAATCAGAATCATCGTTCTAGGTTCGCCATTAAAATTAGTTCGTGTTAGAACACTGGGTACATACATGTATATATTATATATATACTCGCTAGGGAAATGCTCCAGCTTGTTGGGGTTGGTCAGTAAGGGTATATTGGGTTGTTTTGATCGCGTGAGATATCACGAAGAAGTGATGGCTAACGAGTCCCATTAGGGCCTGTTTACACGGGACGAAACGACTCAAAGTGGATATATACGAGCTTGTATCGAGGGAGAGGAGATTAATTGAAGTTTCCGAAAGTGTCAATGATACGTGAGATTTCACGGGGATGAACTTTAAGCTTCTCTGGTGTATTAAACGATTGCGATAACGGTATATAGGGAACGGGCGTGTCTATTGAATACAATGTCGATGAATCTGAATTGCGTGAGTGCTCTCTATACGTACGTTTACAGAATTTCACCCCGTGACTCGTTTGGCTTCTTCTTGTGGCGTTGGTGGCAAATATATTATGCCTCTCGTAAAATTAAGTTTTTACGATCATTTTATGGACGCGCGCGGCCCGTCGATGCTTGGTACCTATAGGTGTGTATTTCTCACAGCTGGCCGTGGGCCCGTGCCGAGTTCCGCTCTCGTTCGTCACATTTGTCAACGGTAACTATCATTTTTTAGTCAAATAAACTATCACACCCCCTCCCCACGTCATCACTTATGATAACTATATAAATATCACTGCAGGTTATTTGTACTAAACAAATGACGTATTTTTGATGTAAATAAATTGAAACACCAAAATTAATATAGGTACATGTAGAAGCAATGATGGATTCTATGTTGAACCGTTACTGGGTGACTGTACCGTTTGGTTATAAGGATGCGGAGTATCTGCTGAAACGTACCAAGAGATCTCCCCTTGGTGTAAGGGCTGAAACTTTCTCCAATAGCAAAAAATCATGGCTGGGAAAAATTTCTCCTGGAATCTAGGTCAACCGGGACTCGGAGGGTGTCCTGCTGACTTTCACATTGGTTACAACTGCAATTGCTCGTCTGTAACGCGGGGATACGAAATTGCAAGAAAAACCTAAGACAATCGAGTAAGATAGAGGCGGTCAGGCGAGACAAACGTCTTCCCGTCATCCATCGGCGAGTATTTATTACGCGAAACGTCCACGCTATATCGCAGATGGCGCGTTTGTCGATGCGTGAAAATCACAAGGAGAGAAAAATCATGTGACCAGAATTCTGCTATTCGGTTAGTCGAACTTTTCTAAGAAATTTAAAACTGCTTTCTCCGTATTTAATTGCTTTCAACTCGTGAAACGATATGACGTGATTTTTACTTTCTGTCCCGAGTATTTCTGTATCGGTGAAATCAACTGGGTTATCGTCCTATAGTACATGAAATGCTGGAAAATGGCTGAGAAGTTTGTTGAGCGTCGAGCGGAGGAAAGGAGGGTGAAAAGAGAGACAGAGACTGAAATCTTCAAAGTGGAGATTCAATTTGAAACGAGAAAACTACGTCTCAGCGGGATTCCATGCTGAAACTATTTCCTTGTATAAACTTTTCGTTTTGTCGCGAAACTCCTGGTTGTATTTTTTATCCAATAGACTCCTATTTATTTAAATGCATCGAAACTGAGCTCGGAAGACTCTTGGATATAGACGCCATTGTTGTCGACAAAATTTAAAGAATTCAACCTCCGCGTTTGCTACCGCCATCTATAGCGCAGGGACTAACTAGTCAGGATCGATCGACGTAACTCTTACTATGGCAAGAAAACTTGGAGAATGAGGATTTCTTGGAAAATTACGACTTTGAAAACACCGTATACTTTCCCGTAGGAACAATTCTCAAAGTAGTTCCCTAGCATGGAAATAAATGGCCCGGAATATATATCCTTGTACTAATTAAAATACCAAAAATAATGACAGTCCACAGCTTAAATTCCCTTAGTCACTTTTTTCCCCTGAATAAATCTAAATATCTATAAAATCCAGCCATTCCGCTCTCTATCAGTATTTAAGAATGAAAGAAAGGAACAGCCATCTTTCCCACAGGAGCGTCTGTCTTACCATACGGATAATATAGCCTGGTTTCGCGTCTCAGTAATCGCATCATTTATAATTCATGCTGCAAGCTCAGCCAGAAATCGCGATCTCTGAATCCGACGGCCCTGGATACGCGCAACTAAATCTAGAGGTAGGTGGAGTATTGATAGGGCGGTATTCATGGTTACGTATAACCATAGGTGCAGGCTTCTTTTGCTGTATATATATTGTATAGCATAGCAGCTACATATATACATGCAGGCTACAGCGTCCACGTTATATACACGTTCAGTGCAGCCGACGTATGTAACATAAATATACAAGAGCAGGAAGAGAAGAAGGTTATCTCGAAGAAAGGACGGAGGAGGGAGAGAAGAGAGTAAAGATGAGGAAGAGAGAAGAAGCTGAGAAACGTGAAGAGACGATGACGTGTGCGCGCCATAGCAAACGCTATGCCGAGACTGAGCTTGAGCTCCAGGCTGAGCTCTACCGGGGGATCATATTATTTTGGTTGAATTATTTATAGAGCGCTCCAAGAAGCCAATGTATAGCTGATACGCCTTCTTCTAGGTGTAGCGTATAAGGATACCTGAGTACAGGAGAGTATACCTATGGGCACCTATATAGGGAAGGCAAAGATATGGCCTACGTATCATGGTATTATATTCGACCACCCTTCATATCGTATGACTGATTTTGTAACCTGATAACGTTTCTGAAGATGATTGGATGAAGAATCCTGACGTAATTTTATTCCATCAAAAATAAGGGATGGGTTGTTTTCTGTTTTGTTACTATCAGAAAATATTGGATTCTTGGGATATGTTTCTCTCTTTCGAAAGTAAGATATTGCTCTGTAAGTTTTAAGTGGGTAAGTGATTATTATTATTGAGCTTGTAAAAAATGGGTGAAATAAAGTAAAGTATTTTCTATGTAGAACCAATGATTGGACCGTGCTGAATATTTCACTGTGTTTTGCAATCGCGGTTCCAAATTCTACGATGCTCTAAATATTTACGCCTGGCGTGTATACGTATGTGTTCTGAAAATGCGTAAGCAGGAGGTATGGCGTCGATCCTAGAGCTGTAAGCTTTCTCAGTTTCAAAGCCTAGAAAATCCTCGGTCCCTTCTTTCGTCCCCTCTATCAGGGCCCTCTTGAAATCCATTGACCGATACCGATAAAAAATACGTTTCTGCAGGCTGGATTCCGGGCACATTATTCAAACTCCAATTCTATCCAATTCCAATCCATTCTGGATAGAATTCCCAGAGGAATAGCTGAAGTCCCTGAAGACTTATCCAAATATTCTTGCAACCGGTGAATAAATGTATGCATAGCAAGTATGTATACGCACCTTGTACCTCCTGTATATTTTAAACGTGACGCCATGTCAGTAGCGAAGAAACTCAAAAAAACTTATGACAAAAAGAAAGAAAAGAGGAAAAAGACACAAAAATGAAGACCAAGTAAAAGAACCGGGAGGCTGCCTCTACCCGATGACGACGGTTCCCATGACGACGCCAACCCCAGGAACAACGAAGCCTTCTCTTGGCATCCTTGACTCAATACCGACTCGCCATATAGCCACGTAGTGCCCGAGCGAGTTCTCCTTCTCTGCAACCCCTACTTTCCTGAGCTCCAAACCTCAACCCTCTGGTCTAACCCTGCCACACCATCCAGCCAGCAGCCCCTGCGCTTACACTTTGCTCCAGCTGTAGGCCTATATTGTGTCTACGGGGTGTGTTGCTGAATACAAACTACCACTGTTAAGGAGGGCAAAAAAGAGAGAAGTGGAAAAGAAAAAAAAAATACCGGGAAGATTGTGTACCTAATTATGGCCCGTGCTTTCATCCCCCCGTTACGACTTCAGCCGTATCCTTTGAACAGAGACGTGACTCTCCCTGGCCTCCATTTTACTTGAAGATTATCTTTGGACTCCGTGAGATTCTCCTACCTATCCCGTGGGATTGCTCCATGCTGTGATACTCGTTAGAAAGTGTGGCCAGTGATTTAATTAAAAGGATGCTGGAGCCAATGCAACCCCTTCTTTCAGTGCGAATCGCCGGTCGACGCATTTTTTTTTCCTCCACGTGGGCAGTAAAAGTCACAGCTGTCGCGCCATTTGGACACGTGTGCAACGCCATTTATATTTCTATTAAATCTCGTTGTTTTCGCGTCGTCATTTTTGCCGTGAGGTTTCTTACTCTTTTCGCTAGTTTGTCCACTCGAAACTGTAGCTATATAGTTATACAGTTTTCTTTGCTATGGGAGTTTACATAGTTTAACTGTATTTTTTTATTCGCGTCTCTTTTTCTCTTGAGAGAATCGCCTCTAAAGCTTCGCGCGACACACGTGCAGTTGATAGGCACTCGCACACCCTATGATACCTGCACTGTCCATCGTCCATTTTGACTTTATTACCGTGGAAACGCTACGTAACACAGCTGTGGTATTTCCCAATTTTGTCCACGATCGATGCCACCATTATTCCAGGATTTAGGGAAAACAGACAGAGCAGCCTCATCCTACTGTAACCCCGTCCTATAACAGGCGTAGCCAGGACACTCCTGCTATAGGGTGCCACGTCCTTACATGACGGGGTAAATAATACCTAAACGCTTGGAAGGGGTGAATCCCATTAAAACACATCCCTCAATTTTCGCAATCCTTTCAAAGTCCGGCTTTCGAAATCCAAACCGAAACGTTCAATCCAGCGTAACCCGTAATCTGGGTTATTTTGAATGTATAAAGCGTTCCTATACTCAAAACGGATTTCTTTAGCAAAATATAAATTTTCATTAAATCCAAAAAAAAATCCTATTCAGCGTACAAGTCATTTTCATACAAAAATACATATACGACGGTATATTATTATACGTACCAGGAAATTGTGAAGCACAATACGTGATGGAATTTATATTTCCTGTAGCAAAACCGTGTCGAATCTGCTGATGAAAATTGGCCTGAAATTTCCAGGAATATTTGCGAAAATGTAAAGGAGGTCGAAAGTCTAGTCAGTATAGAAATGGACAGCCCGACGACCATAATGTGGAGATCGGCTGTAAGGAATATAGAGGGTGTCCATTCCATTTATAAGCATCAGTGAATTTCCGCAAGCACTTTAAAGTTGTGACGAAGGTCTGAGGGAGTTATCCAACGTAGTCTGGTGGAGCGCGCCACTGCCATATTGGACGGGTAGCGTTTGCCAGGGGAATGTCGGACGTCTATTGGTCGAACGGCCATTACGCTGGCGCGGGAACAGGAGGGCCTCCCAGGCTGAGAAGGACGCCAAAAGGCGTCCCGACGCCCCACTGAAAACGGCACGCGTCACATCACACGCTTATGGGACTCCCTCCTATTTCTCTTACTCTCTCTTCTTCCTTTTGCGCCCTTTCTCTTTATCTCACTTTTTTGTTTTTTTTTCTCTCTCTCGTACATTTCTCTTCCATTTTCTTCCTGCCCTCTCTTTCTTACTCATTCTGTATGACTTTCAGCAACCCCTGGGAAACTGTAGCCGGATACATTTTAATTTTCCTCGTCCGCTCGAAATAAGATTTTTCTTTTACCCTCTCCTTGCATTGCGGAAGAGTTGGAATTTTTAATCAACACTTCTACAGTTATTAAATTACCGAGGATAATTAAAAAGCTACCGCTATGCTCATCGATGAGAATCATAATTAAGATCTATATATAGTATTATTGCCAAGATACGGTTAATATTAAGTCTAAGTATATAAAGAGTCGAAAAGCTTTTTTAAAAATTATTTTCACAATTTCTTCTTTACAAAGATAAAATTACAATAGAAATAATAGGCATTACAATATTATTAGAAATAATAATTTTATTAAGCATTAAATAATTAGTCGCAGGCGCGATCTTAATTGCCTGATAGTGATATGCTAGAATAATTATGTGCAGTTCATCCAGATAGAAACAGGAAAACCGATGACATTCGGTCTCGTGCTCCTGGGCTGTAAAATACTGATTGATTTTATCGGCAGTAAATTTGCACCGAGTACCGTTTGTATTGGTAGTTAAACAATAGGCGTGTCTATATAGTACCTTATACCGTCCGACAATCGCGTGGCAGTTCCGTTTGGTTTTCTTGAAAAATCGTAATTCGATATAAATCTGCCCTTGCATCACCCCATAGGAAATCACTAGGGCCATAAATATCGACCTATTACTAACGCCTGCGGCCTTATCCAGATCGAACGTTAAAGTCACTTCAACGACAGTAAACGTTGCCACTTCGTCGCGCTTTCGCACCTTTGGGTCAAGCATCCCTCTTTTGAGGATAGTTTACAAATTCTCCTAATACTCAATCAGCCACCGTTACAATAAATCACTATGGATCACAATGTCACCGCAAACTCCCTAGGCCAGAGAAGTATACCAATCTCGCAAGCCATACAAACCCCATGTAAACGGGTGTCAAAATAAAATATTCAACCCTTAGAACATTTATGTGGTTCCAAAACCAACAAAAAAATATAATTGGAACTCTGTAATGCTAGTTTCTTTTTGTCAACTCTACTTTTATTTGTACTGACAAAAAAATAAAGAAGTCAGGGTGCACGGAAGCTTGAAATCAAAAGGCTGATCTCATTCGCTAACCAGGGTTCCCCCTTTAGGTTCGGTCCGCCTAGCGTGAATGATAAATGGCGCCTAGGGTTCTTTTTTTTGAACACTCTGTAAGACGTTCACTATCCCTTGTGGTGGGACTGTATAGTCAGAGCCCTTATTGTTGGGAAGTATGGAAGGGGAGCAAGAGCTTTCTCATGTCCACCTAAAGCGCACCCTCGACCAATCTCCGCTTACTTCCACGTCCATATTGCAGAGTGTTTTGATTTCCTCAGGTTCCTGAAAATAATTTACCACGTGACACATATTTTTTTAACGAATATACTGCCATTTGCAATTCCATCCATTTTCATGGATGGATGCTTCGCTCGATGAAATTGATGAAAATTAATATTTTTTACACGGATAAAGAGATATCAACGAAAAATAAAGTTTTAGCTAGATAAAGATAATTTTTGATATTTTTTTTCAATCTTTTTACTCTTTCATATATTCTGCAGCGAATGGAAAATTTTTCAATTTCTCGGTATCAACAAAACATATCTTCCCACCAGGAACGCTATCTCGGCTGGTGTCTTACTTGAGTCAAGCATCTTCTCGTAACATTTTGGTTCCGCACGGTAAACTTACCCCCTGAAGATTTGCTCTGGCATCCCTTATTCCCTCTATCCACTTTCAGCACCTCCCGCCATTCCTTGGATCCTATCGTACAGTGCATTCCATTCGGTTTACTGTTAAATACCTAGAACCTGCTCCTGCTCTGCGTCTTCTAGATAAAGATAGACTGAATTACTCAAATGTGTGTTGGATAGGTATATTTAATTTTGAATTTTTTTAAGCACCGTATGAATTTCTATTTTTAGGAAAGAATTAAATTTTTACAACAGCACTTTTCCAGCATTAACTTTACGTTAACTAAAATCAATGCGATCAAGTTTGTGGTATATGATAAGAAGTGGAGTTTCGTTATGGAGTAGCGCCCATTAACGGCCTATACAAGCTATGGAACTTTATACCTGGTGCGACATAAACCACTAACCCCATATAAAAGTCATGGTGACACAACCTATTATGAAGGCTCTATTGGTGAACAGACCATTTAATTTGTGTCTCCGATTTCTTTTCAGGCTGAGGTTTTTTCTTCTCAACTTGTAAATAAAAGGCCTCAAAGTGTTCGGCGCCGTGGAGAAAACGTTTCACCCTTTCGAGCTGTGCAGCAGGTGAGTTTTGAAAATGTTGCATTACAAAAATTTTCTACTTATCCTCGTACTATTTTTTAAGCGTTTTAACTTAAAACTCGAAAAAAAAAGTAGAGAGAAATTTTCCATCCTAACTCCGGAAACAGGAATGGCGGCAACGGTTTACTTACACGCCCTGAATATTAGGCTTCTCTTTGTATTATTACTATCCCGAAAAGCATTTGGGGCGCGGAGGCGTGTACACAGGGGTGTATATCCGCGTTAAGGGTGGATATTTCTAATATGTCGTGGAAACGTGACTTAGCTCCCTCTCTCGCGGATTACCGTTGTTACCATTTAGAGTCGGGCTGCTTGCTGACTTTAGCATTTTATTGCCATCGAAGACGAATGGCATCGCATTTAAACTAATGTCTGACACTGAATGTATGGCTAACAGTTAACAGCGAGTTACATTAGTTTTATTGCACGTAACTGCATATAGTAATTCTTGGTAGTATATACCGTTTAAATAAAAAATGCAGTAATTCACAGAATTAATATTATTTTGAAAATGCATTTTGAAAAATATATTTAACTGCTGTCGTGATACCGGCTATATACAGACTACTGATATATGGAATAATTATGTAATATTATATTGGAAATTATTGAAAAAAAAAGGAACCGACTTTTCATATGAATCAGTTATTTGCTTATCGGGAACATTAAACCTGACGTTTACGAGATGTTTTGGGTCGAGTATGATGTTGGCTGATGCAGTGTTTGCTAATGTTTCAGGCTCTCCCGTGTGTTCCCGCCCGCAACCCTGGCCGGTATACAAGGTGAGTTGACCTATTAAGCCGACCGTTTGTTATTAAATGGCCCTATTAAGCTAATTACATCACTTATTAACATCTTGGGATATTGTAACATCGTTAAAAGCTATCTATAGTCCGTCCACGAATAAGTCCATTTTCAAGGGGCCATCTTCCTACGGACTTTCAATATAAAAAAGTCCCCTAGACTTCATATTTTACTTATGGATTGACTATATCAATTCATAGTTATTATAAGTACCACGTATCAAAGTCCTAAATTAATATAAAATTTTAGGATATTGATAACAGAAGTAGTTCGCATGGACACTTGGCAATATAATGAAATTTACATAACAATCCATGAAAATTATTTTTTTTGTAAAACGCTTTTATATAATAATTTGAAATTATTCTTATAATAATCCACAAAAATATTGACAGATGGTTTAATTTTTATCGAAACTGGACTTCAGGTATACCATACAGTTCAGCTTGGTATCTCTTGAAATCCGCAAAAATCAACAGTTAACAATAGTCCTTGCAACTTTGCACTTTCTACTTAGCACCTTCACTGCTACCAATCACCACAGCGTATAGATTCCATAGTATCACCGCTCTTTACAATTACTAGTTTAAGTACTCGCAAGCATACGGAGCCTGAAAGCCGCGCGTTACTATTACACGCAAAATTATACAACACACCAAGAGTTAAACTCCGAAGGATTCTGGTCGAGGATGCTCATTAAAAAAAATAAAAGAAACAATAATTATCATGTTTAACCAAGCAACTTAAATTGGATCTTCAGGCTAGAATCTATTGACCCATATTTAAAGAATCTCAAACAAAAAAGATATGAATATTTCTAGAGAGATCTCTCCCCCTCTCCCTTTTTCTTTCCTTTTCTTAAGAGAATTCCAAGAATTTTACTCAAGAACATGCCGTACCCCAGTTTCAAGGCATCCCGTTACTGGCGCCCTCTCACAAAGTTTCCCGGAACGTGTATTTTTCTTGTCACGACCAACTTACACGTCAATCCATATATAGAGGATCCTGCCATACGTAGACAAGTCTCGTTAACACTGCCGTGCGTCAATCTTTGGTGGCGGTTCGTTTCGTTGTGCATACAAATGGTTATTTCTTCAGAAGACAAAGTCCTCGGTTTCCGGTAGCCACATCAAAAATGGCCATCGAGAAGATATTTGAGTTTTGAGCCTTCAGTTCGGGACCAGTAGTATCCTTTAGGGTCTGTAAAAAAAAGGGACGTCTTGTCGAGGGACGATCTTCATTTTCTTTTACATGGCCAACTATATATATATGTGTGTACCGATAAGATACGATCTTACCGTGAATCTTGATTGTTTTTATCGTTGCGACAAATCGTTAAGTCAATTCACCTGTAATTAATTCATCCCTAAGCATCAGATTGGAGTGTGGCAATAAATGTTGATATATCATCATTAAAACGAAATACGTATATACGTAACATGTTCTTTTAACGC
The DNA here is from genome assembly GCA_030142225.1 of Pachycephus smyrnensis. NCBI lineage: Eukaryota > Metazoa > Arthropoda > Insecta > Hymenoptera > Cephidae > Pachycephus > Pachycephus smyrnensis. The sequence continues at coordinate 906,333 of JARQST010000582.1, forward strand.
GACACGCATTTAGTGGGTAATATGGGGTTCCGGGTTGTTAAATACAAATTTGATTACACTTCTCTGAGATCTTATCGATCGTTAACGAGTCACGGAGACTCTTCGCCAATATATTATTAATATAGATATTTTCTGATGTCCGGGATGATATTGGCGGTATCACGTGATTTCAGGAGAAGGGTTGGAGCAAGGGATTTTTGGATTTGAAACTACTCTTAAGATATCCTGTTCATATTTTGAATAATCTAGCTTGTATAGTAATGTTTATTCAAAGATCATTGACACCTTGATATTATGGTAGCTTAATTACTGGATGGTAATTATGAGATTATGGAAGCATAATCATAGAAGTATGGTTGTTATTGAAATTAATACAACTAGCCTATAAATATGTATATTAATAACTGTTAAAGTCATGATTAATTAATATACTTGTAAATTATTAGAGATTGACCGACCAGTCGATTCCATTCAATCCCTTAAAAAATTTCATATAAAAATGCAAATTATCCCATTGATTCAGCTTCCAAATATAATGCGAATAAAATTAAGAGAAAGTGTCAAACATGCATATCAAATTTATAGAATTGGTTTGTTCAGTTCATTCAAAAAATTACCATACACAGTTTCTCACGCTACCATGGCATGCTGACCCAAAAATTGTCCAATAAGTGTACTTTCAACACCCAATTATAAATCGCTATACAAACCATCAAACGAAGTAAATAAAACTCGACCAATCGTACAACTTATTCCCATTGAGCAATCCAGTTATTTTCTCACAATCAGAAGGAAGAATGCGTAAATGTGCGTGATAGTAAAACCCGCAGCTACTAAACTCAGCCGAGTACCTATAGGTAGTAGTATCGCTATAAAGTCCATTCATGATCGCGCTGGTGGCCATAGAACAAGCACAGCGTACTCATGCACCTAGTCACAGTTATTACTTGACTATACAACACGTACCTATATATAGTAAAGTAGTAGTACGCGTAGTACTACACAAACCAAGAAAATAGAGAGTAAAAATAATCAGGTAAAATCAAGAACCCACGACTTATTACGACCCTGAATTGTGGTACCTTTTACAATATGCCCAAATTGAACTATTGTCATTATTATTTCGTCAGCAATAAGCGATAGGCCAGTAGGTCTAGTATCTACGCATTGCACAGCGTGTGCGGCGATCGTGACGAAGGCGTGCGGCCGGAGTTGTTGTCAGAACGTTTTACTTTACTGCCCATAAAAGTACCGAGATTTAGACTGAAACACAACCATGACGTATTGCCCTTGTATACGTTCCTTGTCTTATCCGCCTTTGTCCATGAGGCACGAGTCATGAAGGCGTAGCTGCAAAAGAGGAAGCAAACTATAGGATACAATAGATGATTGAAGCTTGTATGAAAAAATCCTACATACAAATTGTTGAAAAGTATCACAAAAATACATCAAGTAAATCTCTAATAATTATGGTCGGTCCTAGACTATTAAATGTAGTTCAGGTTAGAAAGCGTAGAATGCCAAGAAAACAATTACTTCTGCATCTAAGGCAACTGACGGATAATCCGAAATAAGTACATTCTAGCAATTATCTCGGGATGTAATTATAATGTATAGGTTACCCATATATAAAAGTTGTATATACATAAGTTATATATAAATTATATATAATATCTATGTATAAAAATGGGTATATAATGTATATATAATTTTTATGTAAATATAGTACAGAATGAATACAGTTGTTTCTATTACAATAGAAACAAAACACGGCACTGCGTTTCCCGCTCGCTTTTTACATCTGTTTCATCTCGTAACCATTTCATGTCATTATTGGATTTAAGAAATTCCTTATATGACAATTTGTCGATGGAATAGATTAAACGTAGTAGATGCCGAGAACCAATGTCAAGTTGCAGTAGAAGAATTAGTGTAAATCGTATGTCTTGTCACTGAAAATCTTATAAATTTTGATGCAAATTTGGAACATGGATTTCTTTTTAACAGTTCATGATTGACAGTGAAGAAAATTTTCAATTTTTTTTAATGTGAAATCGCTTAGGCATTGCTATTCCTCTGAAAAACGTTCAATTGTAATCTATAATAAAATAATTTTGTGTTCAACAAATGTATAATCATTCTTTTCGATAAATATTTATATTTTATATATAGATTATATATGCCCATTATTATATATGAATTGTATAAATCGTATATAAGAGAACATATATAATTTTTATATAATCTATATATATTTTTTTCACATGGGTACCTTTCAGTAGCAATCATCATCCTTATACGATGTAAGTAATCCGACGCCTAGGATTTGTCACGAGTACTAAAATCTTGAGGATATAACAAGGGTAGTTACAGTCCGGGTAGAAAGTAGAGTACACGTTAGTTTAGCTATACGGTGTCAAAATAGAGCACAGCGATTTTCTGGAGGTTTTCAAAATCAAGTAGATTCGAGATCACATAGTGCCTCGCGACATCGTATGATAGTATGAGGTTGCGTCGTTTTGTTTGTGTCTGGAATAGTACGACGACGGGTGGGGGTGTATAGTTATGGTGGCCCCAGGGGCAACACGGGACAGAGAGGGAAGGTTAGTTCACGGAACGGCCGAGAGATCGCTCCGGCGTCGTTGTTAGCTCGTCGGCTCCGAGCCGCGGGCAGAGCTCAGTTGCCGCTCAGTTCGGCTCAGCGAGGCCAACGAGAAGAAAGGGGGTTCTTTTGTGTGTGTGTCTCGCATTGTTCCGTAGAGGCTGACTACCTGACCCGACCCCACTGGCAAACATCCTAATCGTGCTGCGATCATCATCGGCCCAAAGAGGGAAGGGATAGCCTGGAAAAAAGCGTTTAAAAAAAAGCGGAGAGAGAGACGAAAAAAGGATCTAACGAAAGAAGAATAAAGACGGGGTGAAAATAGGTGTTGGACATCGAGGAAGGGGTCCGACTACGAACGATCCCTTAGTCACTTCGCGTGGGCTGCATTGACAGACATAAACTCGTGTTGTAAACGGCGCGCGCTCTGTATGAATCTCTCTGTCTCTCTCTGTCTGTCTGTATATGTATCTCTCTATTTCTCTCTCTCTCTCTCTTTCTCTCTCGTAACGATGTATGGTAGTAACTAGGCAGACTTATATGAGATAAATACGAGATTCAGGAAGAAAGTGTATAGAGATAAAAGGAAAAGAAAGTATAAGGAATCCCTGTATATACGGTGTTTGGTGCGTCGTCATATACGTTTAATATAAAAAGGAGTGCGAGAGTTATGCTCAGGGTGACAGTTTTATTGGAGCAGGTGACATGCCGGCCGGACATAGTTTACTGGACGGTTTCTGCGCTAGTTATGTGTGCGTGGAAGCATTAGGCCGTTTTGAAGACGGTAATTGCCAAGTGTCTATGCGACTGTGAGAATTCGCATGGGAACGACAATAAACACTTGTGGGATACATTGACTGTACTAGATATTAGATTTGTCTGTCAAGAAGTTTGACAATTTGGACTGTGTGGTTTTTACTCGTTACGTGTGACACAAGTCTAAAGTGTTCCGTGTCTCTTTTTTTCTGTTTCAACTCATCTCACCGCTGGATTCCAACGGGTTACTGGGACGATAAAAATCTTGGATCGGATATCGTCGTTCTTTTATACCGGGATATATATTCCTTGGGTACGAATATTACGTGGATCATTACCATCGTGATCATCACGCCGATTACCAACGTCGTTTGGATATACTTGAATCACGTGGTGTCGCGTCGTTGCCTCGTGGATACGATTTTTTTTGGATTTTCATTATTATCCACTCAACAATATCGTCGTCATCATCGGTGCCTACGATTATATTTCCGTCTGCTCCTCTCTTTATCTTTATCCCACTGACGTCCACCTGACCCTCTGCTCTGTTCACCCCTCCACCTGTCTGCCGCGCCACCACAAACCCTCCTCACTTTATCCCCTCTTGGCTTACTACACCACTACTCCTTCCTTACTCAACGGCCCTCTTTCTTCGGTCTCGCCACTCTATCATCCCTTTCTGCTCTATCGTACCGCACGTTCGGTCCCTGTTTGGTGCACGCGTTGCTTCTGTTTACTATTTGGATCTGATCGTCATCAACATCATTGGTATCGGGATCGTTATTGGGATCGTTATTGCTACCTTATCAACATCGTGGATCGTAATGATTGTAATTGCCTGAAATCATTGTCGCCTGGATTATCTCCGCGAATTGCTAATAAAAAAACGCGAACGGCCGCAATCGTCGTTATAATTCCAACGATTCATCCTCGCTATCTGCACCATCGCCGATCACGTGGCTTGCTCGACGGCGACGCTGTACGACAATGTGCACGCCGCACCGCTATGCGGTTCCGGCGTGGGCCACCCTGGTTCCGTCACACCGATGGGATCAGCCACCGGAGCGGGGAATTCCACCGGGGTGACCTGGTGGGCCATGATGAACGGCACCCTCTACGAGGACAACCCCCCACCCGTACCCCCGACCTCATCGCTCGTATCGATTCAACAACAACAACAGCAACAAACCTCAACCTCAGGATCTCATCAGCAAGCCACGAGTCCCACGTCCCCTGGTGCACCGACATCGGCAACGACAGCACCGCCTGCACCTACAGCGAGCGCGAGCTCGACCTCGCCGAGCGCCTCCTCGGTCGCGAGCAACAGCGCAGCAGGTCCACTTCACATACCAGCGAAAAGGTTGACCGGTACACCTGCCGGTGGTTCGACCTACGGCGAAGTTCCTTGCGTAGAACCGTCCGGGGCGCCAGGTGGTGCCGCAGGAGTCATTCGACACTCGCACTCCTCATCCGCGGGTTCCCAGGGTGGTTGGAGTTACAGTCCGCATCATCCGCAGGACGCCCATTACTCCTCCTCGGCCGGGGCCACAGCGGATTCGCTCAATCATCATCAGGCTTACGGGGGTACTAACCCCCCTACATATTACAACCTGGCTGCGGATCCTACCTCGACTTCCGGCTCGTCCAGGGACAGCCGGAAGACCGGTGCCACTCTGAGCTTCTGGTCGCCTGCTGCCGCCACGGCGGGATCCGCGGCTGCTGCTGGCGGCGCGTCTGATTACAAATCGTATAATTCAGCCGGTGGTGCCGCCACAACGACCTCCTCTACAGGAGGCTCATCCTCCGGAGCTGGGGATCCCGCCGTCTCATCTTGTCATCAGAGCTTCTCACAGAGCTGGTGCAATTACTCACCTTATACCACCGCGAGGCATCATCATCCGGTCGATACGGCTGGCCATCATCATCCCCATTCTCAGGCGGGGGTACCGTACCTGACGCCATCTGCAGCTGATGACCGGGGGAGGGTCGCTGCTGCGATGGTTGCCGCTGAAGGTGCTTTTCCTCATGATGGATATGGTGGACTTAGGAATTATGGAGCACCTGAGCCCGTTACCTCCAGTCCATATCCACCTCCAGGTAAGGATCAATTCTAGCTCAATTTTAACTTATCCTATTATCATCAAAACACATCATTTCTAATTCTTCATTCATGCACAATCATTTGTAACAACAATCTCAATTTCACACTACCGTACGGTTTCCCTCTTCTCACTTGTATACATTCGTGCCTGGCCTGTAATCACTTGGCTGGGGTGAACGATCCCTTCGGAGTCGGTTGACGACGCGCGACCGTTCGTATAACGGGTCAGGGTCGTGAGGATGGTGTGGTGTCGCGCGGCACCCATGCCACGCTGTACACTTCTCCCCAGGGACAAGAGCGCGCCGCCACTGTCGTAAATTTGACAACTCTCCCCGTAGCTAAATGAATACGGAAATACGCATCAGGTACGGATCAATAATACGCGCAACTATCGAAAATAAAACACTTCTGTTTTACGAGAGTAACAAGAGTCACGTGTTTCGCATACGAAATCTCACACATTTCACTCCTCTTACATATGGCATGCATATTACATATGTACGCTCTTTATACTTTAATAAACCTCCCACGACGAAAAAATGTTTTATTCCTCCATAACCAACCCACACGTAAATACAAAATAAATTACTATTCATACACGATATAGATTGACTTGCCTGTGTAAAATTTCCTTCTGATTAAAAAAATCAAACTGTACATAAGTAACCATATGTATTATATGCTGTTACTATACTGCTCTGGTATACCCTAAATTTTGATAAATTCAATTTAAATCTAGAGTTTACATCCCAACCAATGGGGGATTAGATATGACTACCTCACTAAATAAAATGATGGGTCCAGTCGTCAGGACTCGCAGTGCCAAGTTCCTCGCTGAAAGTACGAGTCATCGTTCATTGATGTATGTGGTTGGGGCTCCGATCCTCGTTCCCTGTAAAACGTCGTCGCGCAAAGCAACGACAAGCGGTGCTGCCGTTGATGGTGGCGGTGGGTTTATTGGCGGCCGTAACTCGTAAACTCTGGCGCGCGCCTCCGATCAGCTGATCCGTTCCATGACCCGTACGGCACTCGGTCTTCCAACGGCCATTACCGACCTCATCTTTGGTCCTTTCGTTGTCATTTCTTCACTAAACTTTGATTGGCTCTTGCGGGTTTGAAGAGGATTCCGTTTTTTTTTTGTAGGTTAAAGCTGAACAGGGGTTGGAACGTTATTGCGCCGATATACTATTTTTGTATCGGTTTTGATTGACACATTTATAGTAATTATACGGAATGATTTATTTTTGTGGCAATTTATTAAAAATTTTGAATTTCGCGAAAATTTGGCATTTTTATTTGTTGCCATTCAATGCAGATTAAATTTTCTCGTTTCTATTGAGGTTAGATAGAAGAGGATTGAGCGTTAAGAGATCTTCGGGGTTATCGGCCTTGTGACCTCTTGCCTCTCGTAGAACTTTGTGTTATTAATTTACAGGGATTCAATTTGTGAATTGATAATTGATCCCGGCTGACATTGCTCACTGCCGTTACTATAAAAGACACTTAATTCATTTGATGTTGAATTCAAATAGTAGACAGTGTCATATCTATTCTACCTTACGACTGACGCACGTAGTACGTTGTTCAGTTTTTTTCTTGAATAAAAGGAATAAGCAAGAAATTACATACAAGCCTTCTCCACATAATGACAAAATTTTTGTCCATAGATGAACTGACGGAAGACAGAGTGAACTGTCCATAGAGCGAACAATAGAACATGCTCAAGTTCTCGTCAAATCAATCAACTTCCGATGAGTGTTCGAATGAATATAAAAAAAAAATAAAATAAAATTCTTCACCAAAATTCAAGAGAATTTTGTCTTCGTTTTATTCGAATTTTAAGTCACACAATACGACAGTCTCAGCCGAATCATTTTAACCAGCTGTTACTATCAGTTTCCGACATTTTACATCGTACTATCAAAGTGTCACATAGCTCATTCAATTGAAACTGTCTCTTTTCGATTAATTGCCATTTCGATTAAGGAATTGTATCTATTTGCCAAATCCAGTCGCGCTTAAATGCTAACCCGTCATGTAGGCGGACTCGCATCACGAGCGTACGTCGCGCATACAAACTAGCAGCCACGCGCCAACGATGCTTTTCTCGCTCGCCAACAGATGGCAGCTGTATTATCTTTAGCCGTGCATTCGTCGAGGGGAAGCTCGTCGTCGCGTCACAACCTTATAGCAGTCTCCCGTACTATCTCGTCGAGTTACGATGCTCCCCCACCATGAACGATCCCATTCACTGTCATAATATGGATTTCAATGTAGCAGAAACAGTCCGGGACTCGTGGTCGAACAGGAAGCGGTATAATAAAAGTAGAAGAAAAAGAAGGAATTACACTTGTACAGTTTTTGTTATCAGTAATGTTGGTATTCAGAATTCATTTTTCACGATAATAATATTTTTCTTCAAAATTTCCCCCAGAATTCATATTATGGTCGATTAATAACAATGGGGTTAGAAGATGAAAATGAACTTTTAACGCTAAATTTTAGGTTTGCACTATGTTGCTGGAGACATTACGATATATAGGGATAATTTGAATATTTGCTTTGGGGTTGATTTTTGTTGTTTTTAGCTAGGGATAAAGTGCAAAACGATTAATAATGTTAGAGGAGGGGTTATCGTCAATCAGGATACGTAACGCTGATGGCATTGACTTTTCCCCTAAATTGGGGTTACTTTCTCCCAACACGCGAACCATCCCCTGACTGTGCAAACTATTCGTATGCTGTTTCACGTCTACCATCGTGGCTATCAGTCTCCACTGGTATAATCGCAGCAACCCTTTATACAGTGGATGAACTCGCATATTCAGAGTAGTACTTAAATTCCTTTTCGCGCACGTCCATTTTATCATGAAACTTTGACAAAATAATGTTCATGTAGGGAGGAATGAGAAGGTTGATTGGTGATCGTTAAAATGCGAAAAAGATTCGTAAGTTTCATCTATAGGATTTCGCAGCAATGAAGTATCTTAAATATTCATAATCGCACGTCGTACATTCGAAAATTATGAGACATCAGACAATTTCATATTCCAGATTACTAATCAGTGCTTTTACGTCATGTGTATAACATCGATAATATTAAACGTTCTCATCTTATAAAAATTCCCGCCGATTACGCTCGGCATCGTCAGACAGTGAGACTCCGTTAACTATAAATATTCTTTGAAATTTTTTATCAGTTTAAAAACCCGAAACGCATCGCGCTGGCGACCTTTCGTAAGAATTCGTATAAAGATAAGAGAACACAAACTAGTCAAAAACGACAATCGTAATTGATTCGTCACTCAATCCAAACACTCGCGTACCTCCATTGGCGTTTTGTGGCTTCGATAACCGTGAGAATCCTGACCTCCGTCAAATAATTTGCATATTTCCACGTTTTAGTGGGCAATAAATTCCCGTCTGTTAGGCAATCGCGACCAACCGAAGAGGATGAGAATCACAGAACGAGAGAGAGAAAGTTTCTATTCGCTCTTATAGTGTCTACAAATTTGTAATTCCCACCTATATAATGTTGTAGTCGAATGAGAATGCGACGGGATACGTATAACGTGGGCGAATAGCTTCATATTTACTTGTATATCTTGACTCTATACTGAATTGAATTGGCTCGCCTTTCTTAAAGGAGCCGTAGCAGGAACTACTAACCGTGCTGCAAAAAAATGTACCCACGGACTACGTCCCTTTGCACGGTTAGTAGAAACCGGTCCAATTATATCGTACCACTTTACTGGCAACTGTGTGTATACCTATGTGTATGCACGAGTGCAGGTCCTTGGGTTTTGGTTATGGACAGTTTCGTTTGGATTTTCATGGCGCAAGGCATTAGGGGTAAATTAAAGAGTTTATTGAAAGTGGTAAATTTGCTTTTTGGAATCGTTTTTAATTGGAAAATATAGAAAAAAAAATGTATAGTCTGTTGATTTGGAAAGGACAATTTTGAATTTAGTTTATTGTTGGAAAATTGTCACTTAGTTTTCTGCGGATAAATTTCTTTTTTCATTGCTAGTTGTTTTCTGCTTGTAAATACCTATTGGTATGGGACTGTGATCTAGAATGACGTGGATACAGTTTTACGCTATTAATTAAATCGTTCAAGCATAATAATCAGGATACTTTGGCGCGGTTTAATGAATTTCTTAGTGTTACTGATATCGATACATGATAACTGCAAATACCAGGCTATTAAACACATGTTTCGTATAATGATTATGAGATCATGATTGAACTTGTGAATAATTAATAAAAAATTAATACATTGCAATTTGCATTATTTAAATATGTACAAACAATTACGGGCTAGACGTAGCATCGATGTTAAGCAATTTTCATTCTTATCATTAAAGTGCACTTGAAATTTAACTAAAAAATATTTGAAATTTGTCTGTTTCGAATCGTACGCTTCGTCCACGTTATAAGCAATGAAAAAGCAAGTTTTATATGAAATATTAATTTCCAAATTGGATGCAGGAATACCTATACATATCATTAATTCACGATACATGACATATCTAAATATAAGTTTAGTTTTAGATAATATTATCTACCAATATACTCAATGTCAGAGGCAAACTAATTGTGTTAAGTGATGTGGGGTTCCTCCCCATCTTCGTTGTTTCCTGCAGGTTCCCTCGCGGGCGTCGGCGTGGGTGTCGGCGTCGCGGGGATGGGCGTCGGTTGCGGCAGTTCAAATCCCTTGGAGTGGACGGGCCAGGTGACAGTGAGGAAGAAACGCAAGCCCTATTCGAAGTACCAGACCCTAGAGCTAGAGAAGGAATTCCTCTTCAACGCCTACGTCTCGAAGCAAAAACGATGGGAATTGGCGCGCAATTTGAATCTGACGGAGCGCCAGGTGAAGATCTGGTTCCAGAATCGACGAATGAAGAACAAGAAGAATAGCCAGCGTCAGTCCCAACAGCAGAACAACAACAACAACAGCAATGCAAATAACGCCAATCATCATGGGGCCACAGGCAGTCATCATCATCCGGGAAGTGGCCACGGACCCTCGAGTCACCACGTGGTCGCGCAGGCGCACCACGCGAACGGTGCGACCAAGCATCATCAGTGACCCGTGGCCTTCTCTGGGGTCGTCTTCGGCCACCATCCCCATACCTCATCCATCCATGGGGGCAGCCATAGCCTGTCCGTAGGCCACAGCCATAGCCTCCACGCTCCCCAGCCTCAGCTGACTACGCCGCTACCCCATGCGACAGCCACCCCCGGCCCCATACACGCATCGCACACGCATTCTTCCCATCAGCTGACGCACGCGGCTCAGCAACATCCTGCACTACTTCATCAGACACCCCATGGCTTGGCTGTCTGAACGCGATTTCGGGGACGCGTCTGATTACCCCAGAGAACAGCGTCTGTCACCGTACAGTTATAAGGGAACATTGGTACCATCATCTTCTCTACCTAGGATTCGACCTGGAAGAGTGAAACGAGATAATAATGAAGAAGCCGAAGTATCTAGAGCCCCAGTTCTCGACCCGTGAACGGTGAACTTTTAAAGACGTGCCGTGATCAGGAGTTCGGGCGCGAGAAACTCGGCCCACGTCGAGCGATAGTATATACATATAAATAATAGGTGAAACCACGAAGAAGAAGGAGACCTGAGGATGAAACAGAGACTTGTATAGAGTGTGTGTGAGTGTGCGTGCGTGCGTAGGTGTGCGTTCGCCACTATGATCCGAGGAGTTTAGCCGAACTAGAGCAAAAATTATTGTGCCGACTTTGGGGACTCCAGGAGAGAAAAAAGTGCGCGCCACCACGCTGAGAAATCTGTCCAACCCGTAATACGATAGTATTCCTCCAATTATACTATAATGCATTATTAGTGTCACTTAGTGTTTTTTCTTAACCCTCGTGTATTTACTTTAAAGCGCGCTGCGATCAGCCCCGTGCACTTGCGCCAGAGATATTATGGACGGATACTTAGAGGAAATGTGCACGGGGCTAGTTACTTAACTGCGCTCCTGCTATTTGTGATTCCATAGCGAAAATATAATTTGGCTGAGCGAAAGGTCGTTTGTTTTTGAAAAACGAAGACAATGGGTAAGGCCAAATTTTTGGAAGAAATCCTTCCAGTACTTTCACCAAATCAATAATTATAAATATATAGATTCTATCCATATAAGAGTATATTACCAGTGATAATCCCAGTGATGAACTCCCTAAGGATAGTTAAAGAGGTTAAAAACAATTTTTCGCTTAATTAAACAAAATGAATAAAAGGGAATTTGCGAAGAAGACAAGTATCCGTTCCACGTTGCGATTTCTCCAAAATTTTCTCCTACCTATCCGACCTTACAGGGAACAGTCACTGCATCCTAAAAAGTGTCTTTCCTCGTTGCTCAGCCAAATGCAGTGCAAATACAATAGCACCGAGACGCGAGATAAGTAAAGAGTTAGTGTAAAACATGCGAGTAAAAAAAAGCGAAAAAGAAAAAAAGAAAAGAATCATCCCAGAAGAGTTCTTTATAAACTAGCATCTCCGAAAAAAAATTGTCGTACTCATCGCCTACCAAGGATTGCAACAGTCGTACCTATGATTCAATAATTGTATGTAATGAATTTTAGATTAAACGTACTCACAGTCATTATAGCGAGCGGCGGATAGCCGCTCACTTGAACGTGTCCCGCCATCTTATACTCTATCCCACCAGTGACTAAATCGGTGCAGTTGCGACCTGACTCGCGAACATGAAAAACGGTACTTAAGGGATAAAAACACTGCAACAGTGTAATACGTCATTGCAAATCATGGCAGAAAGTAATAGGAAATGCCCGGTGAGTCTGCTCGATAGAAAGTATTCAGTCGAAAAATTGACAGTGTCCAAGACACTTAGATATTTGACCGAATTGAAAGAAAAAAAAAAGAATTATATGAAACAGTCCAACGACGTCTAAACATGTAAACAGTCAGAATTCACTAAGGGATGTCCAGTCTGTTGGTAGTTAATTCATTCGAATGTAAAGCAAAATTGTCACTAAACGGTTCTCTTGTCTTTTTCTATCTTATGAGATTTTGAACGGATGACGTAAGGAACTGTCGAGCCGTTGTAAAAGACCCTTTAATGTCATGTCCTTCAGCCCTTTGCATTGCTATGAGTGATACGGACTGCGCGATGTGTGTATAGTGCGAATCGAAGTGCACGGGACGAGAGCAAGAAACACATAAATGGATGCTGCGCGCGTGGATGCAGAGCAGCGCGGTAAAAATGGTAATTAATGGTTAATACGAGAAATGGAATAGATAGAGCGTTAGGAAGCATTAGAAGAGTTTAGAGGGATCTACTTATGTATTTAACCTGTGAAACTGGGTTCGGACAACTGTATAGTTCTGCCACGGTACTATAATAGTTCTTATGTAACGACGATAATATAATACAGTATGAGTAACGAAGTAAAAGAACTTAAAGGTTAATAATAAAAGAAATTTAAAATGAAAAATCATGGATGCCGGTCGCGACCCAGTCACCGCGTCAGCTAAGCTTCGCAGCAGAAAAGTTGTAATTAGTAATAATTATTATATCGACGACGATGTTTATTAAGATTATTAAGGTTATTAAGATTATTATTATATTATATTATATTATATATTATTATTATTATCATTATTATTATTATTATTATTGTGAGCGTCACGTTAATATTATGTTATTGTTTTTATTGTGTGTTGTTTTGTATGTACCAATCAGCCTATAATAATATTATTATGACGATGATGATAAAAAAAAAGAACGATCCAACTGATAAAGAACAAAATGAAAATGGTGTTATTAAATGTGTATATTATCACGATCCGCTGCTGTACATATTCCGATGATAATGTTCTCAGTGCTATACCAAATCCCTTAACCCCTTAAAGTGCGCGCGAAAATCATCAACTCTTCGCAGTCACTATCACCTTATTTATGAATCCTGGGGGTAGCGTGACATGGAATTTATGAATTCATCCCTCTTCGCAGCGAAGTCCTGACTTTTGTTTGTATCATTTTTGGAATGCATGTGCAGGCGCATTACCGAGACTACTCGTTTACGTTGCACTCATTGTAGGGTTGCCGTGTAGAACTGCAAGAATATTTTAAAAGAAAAACCCTCTAGATACGAATTTCGATAATGACCGGATGAAAGTGGGCTAGGGCTCGTTTCTGGAAATATTTAAATGCCTCATGTCACGTACGTTAAGCGCGTACTGAATAAAAATCTGCACGTGTGCGAATATACGAATACGGAGTGGAAATTATGGATATTTAAAAAACGGTAAATAGCTTAGATTGGCAGTAGACATTTTGTTTTCTTGCGCTTTTCGTTTATTGTTGTTCCTTTTACCATTGAGTCACTTGTACTTGCAGCCATTGGACGTTGTTCATCAGTTTCGTTGATATCGAAATTTCAAAATGGACTTTTGACCGGTTCGACATTTTCTCTGGAATTAATAATATTTGATATTCATTTATTCTCGAATGATTGTAATTTATTTGTTTATTTTTTATTAGATCGCATGAAAAAATAATTTTGTTATTCATCGGTATTGTTTTTTTATGCTTTCACGAAACCCATTTGTAGTTTTTGCATATACATAATTATAGAAAAATTCGCATGTCATTATCGAAGGCTTCAGTTTACGATGATATCCTCCATATTACGTGAATTCGTGATTTATGCGTTCGGTTATGGGATTTCGATAAAGCCGCTTCGAAAGGGAAACTTGAATTAGTGACATGTTAAGTAACTTTATTGGTAGACAGTGGTAGGTAGACAGTGGTAGGTAGACGATGATTCACACTCATATATCTAACAAAAGTCTACGACGGGTGCGTATACCGAATTGCACGATTTACACGTGTAATAAATAAAAATTACTTAGAAACAACACACAAGGATTAATAACAATTTTTAAAATGACAAATGAATAACAGTTTTACGAGATTGATGGTATCCGAGTACCTACCTATTATTAAAAAAATTTCTTAACTCAATCGTGACTCTCCGTTTTAGTTCTATATGTATAATTAATTATAAATAATAGCGATATAGGTATATATATACTATTATATATACTATTATATATATTATAATATATATATACTATTTTGTAAATAAAACGAAAAACTTATTCCTGTATTGAAGTGCAATAATAAAATATGTTAAATTAGTGCCAAAGTAAAGCCGAAGCGGAGAGAATCTGCGACACCTTTTCACTCAAATTGTACTAATAGGCATAAAAATGCAATTTTAATGTGGACTGACAGAAAAATCAATTATCCGATTTTCATTCGGTGTCATATCTTTCTTTTTCCAGACATTCGAAGAAACATTTCAGACACTATTGTAGACGATATTTTCGAATAAAATTGAGATTCTGCATGCATAGTGCATAAATAAAAAAAATGCAAAAAGTTGCTCTTAGATTTCGAAAAAGTAAAGTCGATATCGCTCGACGGATTGCGTTGGCAAATTTTGTAAATAATTTCTGTGTACTTAAATGGTAAATAAGCACTCGAGAATGAACAAATTTTTTTGAAGTAATGGACGTTTACGTTTCCTTCGTGAAGTTGGATGCGTGACTGTTGCAATCGCGCGATGTAATAATTATACGTGAAATTAAAATGGGCGTTGTTCACGTTCTTGATTAATTGATAATTAAATCAACTTTTAAATGACAATCAACTTCACGTCGGTAGGTGGTCGTCATCGTCCGTGATATACATATATATATATAGAGTTAAGTTTAGAATCATCGATGATCCACCGATCCTTGCTGGGATTGATGACGCGATTCAATAGGAAAATTTGATTTCTTTTCTTTTTTGATACCATAGGAAAACTATTAAAGGAATAAGTATTGCCTATAACCAATCCATGTCCCAGATCCACCCCATATAGCTGTCCAATTTATGTATTATAAATGTACGTGTATCTTTGTAAATAAAGGCCTATCTTATTTACAAACTTTAAATCGTGCTCTGAATAATTACGATTAAATTTGGAGTGATGGTATTTGTTAATTAGTAACATATTCATTACCATTATATACCGTAAACATCGTCATAGGACGGATCGATAAAACTTTGAGTATTGGAATAAGTTAGGGCTTTATAATATATACGTATTGTATCAAATGTATAATTATATTCGAAAAATTTCTCGATTTCACGTATATAACGTAAACGTATATTTCTGTAACGTATATAACGTATACATTATGTATCGGTACTGATTATGAAATAATTCATCGTATTATTAGCCGCAACACATGTAAAAGGAGTATTTAAAAAAAAATGACGTAAGTATCGACCTTCCAGAAAACATCAACAGTCTAAGAAAATCAGTAAATTGGCAAAGATTCGTACCTTAATAGCAGGTAAGTGGAGTACGCCTTACGTAAATATTGTTAATGCAGCCATTGAAGATAATTAAATTCCAAGAATTCATATCGATCTCAACTAGAGGACATTTCAAGAATTCTCAAGCACAGTACAAATCAAAAAAAGAAAAAAATTCTCTATACATTAACAGTTTACAAACTGTTCAGATCTTATTGATCTCCTTTCATATTCACTATATATAACAGCAGTTATCTCATTTCCCAAACAATCGTTTCAATCCTATGAATTTAGCTTATAATCATTAATCAGTAACTATGCATTTTCGGAAAGTAATGACTAGTCAGAATTTGTTCAAATTATATAATACATTCTGTCGAACAAACTTGCAATTAAATTGGCAACTTCGAGTCGATTGCAGATACAAAAATACAGTTTTACCAATCATGACATAATTGCGACTTGCATGTTACGCAAAATTCATGCAACATCTGCAAGAGATCTCGCGACCTTGTCCCATTGGTTCATCACTTGTTTGTTCTCTTTCAATAGTGGAACACAACGTAAATGATTGAAAATGGAGCTACGGCTGATTACTGTGTTAGGCATACAGGTATACGTACTGAGTACTGTATTTAGAAAACACGTACGGACTATAGAATCCTTAAATAGGAGGCTGAGTACTTTGGTATACAGTAGGAAACCATATAAACGCATAATTCAGTAGTCGTTGTACTAAATTGGGATTACGTACTTTTTAATCGAGTTTCAAACGTGATTAAAATTAATATCATACCAATGGCAGAGTATAGATGTTTATCTATCAAAAGCTATTGGTGCGGATTTAATTGATACGAAGACTTAAAATGCATATTAATGTTTTATTTATGATATTGATTTTATAAATAGATACATTGTCGCAATACTAATATTATATGATCATAGATTAAATAATATTTTATATGAATTTGGAAATATGCTATATAAATACAGTCTATAGGCTTAATTTTTTACATTATTTCTCATATATTAATCGTTATTTATTGCTTACTCGCGGACGACCTCTCTGACTTCATTAGGCACTAACCTATTTCGCTGAAGTTGCTCAAAATTCTGTATCAGTCTTTTCACGGTAATTTACTCGCGTTGCAAATCAGTCTTATCCACATTAGCAAACCGATAATTTCCCATTACGAAATAAAGCCAACCCTCGTGTTCTCCAAGCCTGATTCATATACCCGCTCACTTATACAGTTACCAGCTGGCAATTATGTATCAGGAATAAAAAGTTCAGAAAATCCACGAGAAGCCATGACCGGGAATGCGTTTAAGAAGGCCAAATGAAAAATGTCGAAACAGGCAATTATACTGGTATAAAGCGTTCGTTCACTCCAGTAATTTTTCCATTAATTAATATCTATATACAAATTATAACATCCTGTTTCCTTTTTTCATTGTATATATAATTCTGTTATCACCCAAGATAAATCTAGTGTACACGTATGCGTTGTTATCACTTACGCTTCACAGTTTTATTATTATCGATTATGGTATGTATTCCTGTGCATGATTACGATCATTTTGAAGGATCTGCATTTATCATACAAGAGAGAATATTGACTAAGGTCATGTTCATCAGAGAGCGACGAGGATTATATCAAATTTCTTATCTATACATATAAGTTAATTCCTTGCTGTTATACATGTTGTCTGAAATATATAAGTCTTTGATTAAAGGTATTACATACATGTAGTTGCATGTGTGTTATAATAGCTGCCAACAATTTTTTTCTACTTAGTCTCGTATCTTTGATCAATTGTGTTTTGTGACTTTCGATCAATTGAAAATATATTGATTATTTTTTATTACTGATTTTCACTATTGCCATTATATACAGATACATACTATATCGCTCAAAGAGATATCACGGTGAACGTGTAGCTGAAGTAAATGCAATAATGGTTGGGTGTTCGTCCCGGTTCGTTAAAAGGTAATGGTGCATTATCACGCGCAGCTTTAACGAGCAAAACTTCGAATTACACGGGCAGTTCGAGACCAAAAGTTTTCAGCTCGCAATGCAGGAAACGATGCTGCATTATTGGTTTCTCCAGAGACATCGAAATGCTCCATGTAATCCAGATATTTAGTACGCGTATAACGAAGTGAAATAATTCTGGAAAGATATAAAAAAAATGATAACAGTGATCAATATTGTATCGATTTTATATTTTTTGGAAGCAGTTTGATTGGATAATATTTTCAGTGATAAAAAATAGTATAGGGTAATTCGTAATCAAGGATTTTTTTATTCATAAATGAGAATATCTATTATTATATTAATTTGAAATTGCTTACCGTAGATAGTATTTTTAATTTATCATCATAGTCGGAATTTTAATACATTTTATAACATCCTCTGTAATATGAGAATGAGGATTATGTTAAGAATGTACATGCACTATGATATTATTTTATGTGATGTGTTGTCGTTAACGTGACGGCCATTAAGTCGGTGGATTGTCATACAAGTAGGTACCTGATAATATCTTGTACGAATTGATTTCTTCAAGTTAGTCAAAGGCCGTTGTTAGAATGGTGCTATATCCGTTGAATTTATTACATTTTATTTTATCGATGAATCATCACGATCTTTTTTTAATATCAATCTAACTGTTGTTACGTATGACTTTCTGTACGGTTGCAAATTACATACAAGCTTACCTGTATTAAGCATCGAAATTTTATTTCTAACGGCGAATATAATTAGTGAGATTTTCAGATACAACAAAAAGAAAATGTCTTCCAAACCAGTATTGGTGGATTTACGAGTTACACGGGTACAGCAGCCATGTTGCCCCAAACGTCTATATTATTGCGCAGGTATACGGTCCAGGCATACCTAGAAATATATATATGTATTCTATAGTTATATAAATACAATGAAATATAAAACTAACAGACCTAGAAATATTGTCAGTTCTGGTATCCGGTTGCTAAAGTCTGCAGCATCTACAAATCTGGGTCAGCCGTCTGACTTTCCATCGATAGAAAAAAATCGGTCGGTCGCTCGAGGAATGGCTGCCAGTCTACGTAATATATTGCACCAGGTATAGAATGGGTGTCAACCCTTCTGGAATTAGCGTATGTAAAAAAAATATTGTCAACGACCCCAGTAACTTTCTAATCCGTTTTCAACCCCTACCTACATCCGCAGTACGGTAAGACTCGCTGAGAAGGAACGACCGTGATTTTACATGTAAAATGCTATATTTATTACACCGAGTAACATCCTTAATATATTTATACGAAGACCACCTGTAACTACTATATAATAACTACTATATATATGTATGGTAAAACCTGATATTTTTATCACCGTGCAAGGTTTAATCAAAGTCAAGACATGTAATTAAAAAATTGTATCCGCTGTAACGATTCGTTATTAATTTTATAAAGTATGTTAATGTCAGTTCACTCACTTGGAATGCATAGGAGTTTATAATCGATTTGATTAAAAGTCGCCACTGTCGGTTTCACTCAGAAATTATGTTCTTCGCCATTTTACGAATCCCGTGCTATATACAAGCGAGGGACAATTTTGTGCCACGACCCATTCCGTAAGGTACACTTAATTTTTCGCTTTGCCGAACACGAATGAAGTCGCGTTTCAAGGCTTGAAAGGTCCTATGAAATATTCATAAATGTCTCCTCCTCTATGCAGAACATCAAGTCGTGTGAGCGTATCAACCCCGCCAACTCCAATTCCCAACAGTCAGTTACCACCCTTGGTCATTTAACGAAAAATAAAAATGCATCGCACGTCCATTATTTATCAAATTTAGGAACCCCCTACCAAAATGTCTACTGCACGTGAGCCGTAACTTTATTTTTTTTTAAATAACTCGTTCGAACAAATTTGTAAAAATTTGCATATCACATTTATTAATGATTTAGATGACAGCTGATATTTTTCAAAAAATGTACTATGTTCGGTTGCGCATTTTTTTTGCGCTTTCTCATCGCCCCATCTTATAGGCGGCTACGTGCAGCTGCATGGGCACTTCGCGTGTACACCTGCGCTTCTACTACGACGTTATTTTCACGGGAATAATTAAATATGGCGTCATTCTATGTTTTTCATAATTCTGACCCGAAGGTTACTTAGTATGCACCTTTTCTTTCGTTACGAAGATAATAAGGCCGTATTTCTTAAGCGGTGATAGATAATGACGTCAGTTGTCTATAATACCAGCAACACAGTCATTTGTTTATTTAATCGCTGTACAGTGAGTCATACAGGGTATTCAGTACAAACGTACCAACTGAATTTGATTATACCATGGAAATTTATTAAAAACTGCATAACGCACTGCTATTCCAACTGTAAGACACGTAAACCAGTTACGATTACATAATCCCATTTTGCACAAGAGTGAACTCAGTGTCGCGCTAGATTACTCCCTTCACGATACTTTTTTAAATCGTCATTTTTCCGCTGTACAATCACAAAGGCCAACCTTCTTTTTTAAGGTAACTCAGAAGAATACCAAAGAAGCACGAAAGAAGAAAAAAAGTCATGAAAATCAATAGGTCCAATAGAGATTGGTGCGCCATGATAAATTCTCTGGCACCAATCAGAGTTTCTATCCCCAGTCTAAGGTATATGTGTATCTCCACGTATATGTATATATATATATCCATGGTACATATCAAACTGTATACGTACCCCACACACGAGACAAACATCCCAAGTAAGCAAAGCCATAGCCCGTCTCTGTTATTTCATCCAGATTGAATTCCATCTCGCAGAGTCAGTTCGCCGTGTGTTTCTTCGTGGATATGAGACTAGGGGGTGAGCCCGGGGCTAAAAGGCGGCATTATAGCCAGAGAGTCGGAGAGGTAAGAGGTCACGGAAAAGCAAGGGGACGGATACATGAGTGGGTTGGGAGATCCGGACTGTCAGAATGGACTACGGGGGCTACAGGACGCTCAACCATGATAGAGTAAAACGGGGCTGAACCATGCGGAGAGTTTCAGAGGATTACGTTCTCGGTGTAAGTATGGCGGAATAGGGCAGTATATGGTAGTGTATGGGAGGCTGGGACGGTGGAGGACAGATCGTTTGCTTTTATTTAAGTTAGCCCATTCGAGTATGGCGTAGCAATTACATTAAAAGGCAGACGTCCAGTTATGGAGAACAATAGAGGAGTGATCTGGATAGGTGGAACCAAAGATGAAATATTATTCTTTTCTTCGTGGATATATTAATACTATTTATTATTTTGAATTTGAAATTTGGAAATCAATTTTAAAAATCGCGCGCGATTTTAGAAGGGTAGCAGTAAAAGGATGGTATTATTTATGTAAAACGTTGCTTCGAGGGTTGTAATATTGTAGGTGGAGTAAAGGATAACGGAGAGAACTTTATTTTGAATAAATAAACGACGGACTCTTGAAATGACCAATCAATTAGTTTTTTCATTGTATAAATTAAAAGATGACATTTTTTAATGGAGTATTCGCATCCGATATTAAGGTGAACACGTAAAACTGTCAAAGTGACGTCTTTCTTTGTCCGCGAGTCGACTTTCTATATCTCTCCAGAAACCCGTTAAACTATCGTAAAATCTTGAAGTACAATCGAAACTATATGATAATTGTTTTGCACCGTTTCAAACAATTAGAAACCCCGAGTGTCCATTTCTCGTCTTTATCACGAGTACAATAAACTTTTTACTCGAGTTTCACGGGAACGTTTTATGAAGAGATCTTTGAGCATTTTTCACAGCATGCTGTCCAATTTACTTGGCAACATTGTCTACACACACACACACACATCTATATATATACACACACAAAACTATATAGCAAATATTTAAAAAAATAGTTTGTCTCTAAACTGAATATTACACGTCAAGCAAATGAATATTTTACAGTGTACCTTCATTCGTATAGCATATACTTTCGCCATTTATATTCCGCCATAATTATTCGTAAAAACTCGACAACCTCTAGACATTTCGTGCGCTTCATTTGCATAGTCTGATGAAGATTCACTGCTCGTTGTACTTGTTTTAGAGTTCTTGTACGATTGCGCGCAGCTGGGAAGAAGACCGTTACTGGGAAACCATAAGATACAGATTTGTCCCTTAGAGTACAACATATTGTATTACACGGCCCGACAAGCTTACTATGTAGCATTCTTATCCACTCTGTCCACTATGTACGATCGTACCAGTCATTCTGTACAAAAGAAACGGGATAGATTCTGTAAGAATTCTTAAAGGAATTAGAGCAATTATATCTGCTACTTTAGATATTTCTTGCAGTCTTCTACCTCTACAATTAGCGACTGGGTGATCATCTGGGTGTTGCAATCGGAATCGTTTCGAGTGAGTCGTTCTTCTTTTTTTTTACAGAGACATTGCCGACTTTTCATTCCCGTCGTAAATTCTTACGGGACGGCCTCCTCGCGCAGTGGGACATTCTGTTTCGTGTCGCGTAAGAAAGTCACGAAGGACCAGAACGAAGGGCGCACTGAATTCTTATGAGAATTCCACGTAGGTATAGATGATACCCCGTGTACTCTGAAGGATGGAAACCATCTTTATCGTATACTTCGTCGAATGTCGGAGAAATCTAAAAATAATCCATGGCATATATATATATATATATATATAAACAGTTCGGCCAATAGCCGCGAGGCTGGACAAAGATTTTTTGTAAAATACACGATGGAACATGGGTGGAGTGTTTGTGAAATGTGAAAAAATGGATTCTGCAGAAGATGATTTCATGATGCGAGATGGGTGAGAGGAAAATAACAAAAAAACATTAAACAACAGAGGGGAGTATATTATGGTATCCATTTACATGGTGGATTAAGGGAAGCATAGAGGATAGGAGAAAACGGTGAAAGCGCACAAAGGAGAAATAGACGCAGAGACGAGCATCAGAAGAGGAAAAATGATATAAAAAAAATTGGTCGAAGAAACCGTGGGACTATATTCTTAGAAGTGATCGTACGAAATACCGGTATTTACAATGTAGGTGTACCGCATTTAAAATATTATCCATAATATATAAGAGCCGCCATGTCGCCGTTGAAGTGTTGCCACGGGATTGCATACATAGTAGAGTCCGCAAGTATTTAATACGTTTTGGCGCATAAATTGACGAGTATATGGGGCATTATGGGGTGGGACACTCGGGCCGCAAAAATCCCACCACTCTCATCCCAAGCTCATTGTCCGCCTTCCCTGAAACTCCTGATCTTTTCCCGCATCCTTATGCGTATAAATACACCCTTGGTAGCTTCAACGTTCCGGGAAGAAAGGACCGCTTCAATATATTTATTTGCGCTGCGAATATCCCACCTCTTTCTATTCTTCGCCATTATTAACCTCCGCTTCAACTCTTTTTCCATTTTTTTTCCGATCCCCAACTTCATTCTCTGCCACCTCCTTCTTTATCCTTTGCACCTTTTTTCTTATACTCTTGCCGACTCGCGCATCTTCACGACTCTTATCCCCACCATTTTACCAGAGGACATAAACCCGAATGTCTACGCGTTCATTTTCCTATTTTCACCATCAGCAACTCGCGTGCATTTAAGCAGTCAGTTTATGCGCATGCAAATACCTACGCTCGGCTAATAATGCAGTCTCCGTCACAGCGTTGTTTTACCGCTTTATGCGGCCATTTTATCCGGTTAAACGTCAATCGTTCTTTGGTAAGGTATAACCTCTTCATGATAATTTCAGGTCGATGCGAATGGACTTTACAGAAGTCAAATCTAATCACATCAAATTCACATGGTATTGTCAATGACGATTGAATCTTGGAGAGTAGTAAATTTCCTCAATTTCCATAATTATTCCTGACAAGATAAATCCCCATAGAGATGCAACAATCTAATCTTGCATATAAACCTCATGAGTGCATTGTGATACTATTGGTAGTACTGTGAAACAGACGCAAGAAGCTATAGGTGCATGCATAAATTCCCATGATCGTCTGGGCTGTATATTGCATTAAACAGGCACATACCTATTCTACATAATATACGATCTAGACAGATGCAGGTACCAGTATGAAATCCTCGTACAACAAATAAGCATAAAATTTTATAATTTAATTTATTACTTACTTAATTTTGTACTTACAACAAATTATTATTGGTTGCCACATGAATTCTGGATGAATACAACGAATTTTTCTGTACATGAGGTATTGTACGTTCCGAACTTTCTCACAGTGTCCGTTTCAAAGTAAAGATCAATTATCGACAGCAAGCCACTTCAGGAAATTCTGGATGGATCGATAATCATAGTTCTAACAATTCTTTGTAGCTGTGCTACATTAATTTTCAACGTCGAAGAAAAAACGAACGATGGCTTCGAACACAATAGGACGCTGGTCGCAGCCATTTCCTTAATAGAGATACCTTGTTAAGCAGTTTACCACAATGCAATGGCATTCTGCATGCCATCAGGATACTTACGAAAAGTACGCAACACAGCCTTCGGCTCCGTTTATGAGTGACTAGGACGACTGGTCAAGGGTTAATAATGACTATTCTTAGGGAAGAAAATTGCAGGTAATCGTTTATGTGCAGAGCGGCCACAAGGAGGCGTCGCGTTGACGCGGAATAACTGATCCCCTTGCTGAGATTACAGCGAGTGTTCTCGGTGGTGGTAAGTAAGAACGAAATGGAAAGTCCGTTTTCTGTGAAGAGTCGAAGGCTTTACACCGTTTTGTAATTGTTATGTAATTATTAATTATTGTATTACAAGAAGGATGAAGAGTGGTGTGATAATTAAAAACTAGATTCTAGTTAATAATTCGACTTGTAAAATAGTTGATGTAGTGTTATCCGTATTTTTCAATTTTTTATATTTTGTTACAGTTTTGAGTAATGGCGGGTTTGTTGAAGCACTACTTTACACTAAAAGGTTGTTCATTCCTTTTTTAAAGTTTTTTCTCAACATAAATCATATATAAGGATGATTGAACAAAAAGAGCGTTGTTCTGGTACTTTGTTGTTGGTTTTGTATGAAATGCACGAACGATTCTTGTAAAATTCTTCGTCATTGCCTGAAAGTATTTCTTATTCCTCATCAGTTGTGATGGGATGGTAAGCTGTAGAGCATTAACGCATGTGCTGACTATCGTTCAAAGAAATACCTAAAAATTCCAAGGAGTCCTTCAGGAGAGTGTCGTCGGTACCACTTCTTTCCGCGTAATTACACGAAACTTTCGAAATTCTTGAGAATCCTCAAAATTCCTTGTCAAGTATCCCTTTACGAGAGCCCAGTAAAACGAATGGCATCTGTAATAATTGTAAGCCTGAAGAAACACTTAGAACCCCAGAAAAAAATTCCATCCGAAAACAAGATAATTCTCCCAAAATCTCATACCCACGTCCCAAACTGCTATACCCCTCCCCAATCTCCAAGTAAAAACAATCTGCAAATAGATATATTTTAACAGAAAAAAATCTAACGACAATATAATCCGTCAGTATCGGAGGGCGCCACCGCACAGTGGCAAGTCATCCTTCAGAAGCGTTCCTGGTCTCTCCTCTTTCTCTCTTCTCACTCTCCTCTCTCTCCTCTCCTCCCTTCGCCCCACCCTCGCACGACTATTCACCCTGTCTCTCCCTTCTCTGGTGTCTCCTCTCCCGAGCGCCGCGCCCATACCGATACCTCTCTACGCAACGTACGCGAACGATACCGGCTCGTGGTAGCTCCGTAAGTACGAGAGAGACAAGAAGAGAGGAGAAAGATCACTAGAACGAGAGAGAAAGAGAGCGAGCGTGAAAGAAGGTGCAAGGAAGAGAGAAAGCGCGTGAGAGAGGGCGAGGCCAAAAGGGGGAGTCCCATGCACGGTAGGGAAGCAAAGAGAGTCTCGGAGAGCCAGAGAGAGTAGGGTGTTCGCAAAGTGTCCCTAAAACTTTTACAATCGCTCGCTCGCTCGCGCGCTCCGCTAGGGCTATGCTTGATGGCGTATCTTCCAATGTGAGTTGCCCATAATACTAAGATGTACGGCTGCGCCGGTAGGGGTCTCGTCTCACTCACTTACTACCTTATAGTATAGCAAAGCCAAGGCGTATAGTACCGAACGCCGAACGGTGCCATCGCGTTCGCTGCATACGCCGCATTCTAGTCGCCAAATTCTGCCAACTCGCGTTACACGCGAAACCAGGAACAGCCCTTGGCACCGGAACCGGCAGACCCAACTGGTTCGGTCAGGGCAGTACGATTTCAATCGGGCCTCATTCTGAGCCGGTCTGCTTGTATCTCTTGATGACGTAAGTTCGTCAGTCC
Organism: Pachycephus smyrnensis; assembly: GCA_030142225.1. NCBI lineage: Eukaryota > Metazoa > Arthropoda > Insecta > Hymenoptera > Cephidae > Pachycephus > Pachycephus smyrnensis. The sequence continues at coordinate 932,479 of JARQST010000582.1, forward strand.
GGGTACGCACGGGAATTCACGAATGTTCACGTGAGTTCACGCATGTTCGTATATGCGAACAGTGAGTGTCGCGGCTATTTCTGTTCGTTTTGGTAGAGTATACGTGCTGGACCTCGTGCGCGATAGTAGCTTGCTCTTGTTAGTGATGTGCCATTGCGACGGATCTTTCTTCTTTTTTTTTTCTCTAGGGATTCTATCGGGTACGATTTTTCGAATCGTGAAGATTGTTTTTAGTTTTTGGTTAACTGCTGTGTTTTTTTTGTATGTTTTCATTCTTGGTGTAAACGACGCGACGCGAGGTTCATCTACTTCCGCTGGCTGTCAGGCACTGCGCCATCACTGAGACTATGGTAAGCAGAATGCATGCTTGTGGTGTCCTTGGATGAGACGTCGCGACGGCTTTCGCTGGCCGTCGGGAAACTTGTTGTTAGTGACGTGTGTGTCATGCTTCATTATTGACAATGGTTGTCATTTATTTTTTATCTTGTCCCACTGACGAACCTTATTTTTACTGTGATCTATGAGGCAAAAGATAAAGTCCGAACGTCAAAATATGTTTTCAAGTCATAACTAACCTCAAAAGCAATTGACAGCGAGTTTTCTGAAAATAAAAGAAGTAACAGGAGTAAGTAATTATATTTCATTGCAACTGACTTAAGAGTATAAAGAACGTTCTTTTGTATAATGAAGATTCTTGAATTACCTATGTTTCAACACAGTTGTTCCTTACTGAACAACAGAATAGAGATTATCCACGTATCTTTGATTCTTCTGATGTCTGTCTTCTGCTTCCGGCGACAGGATCGTTCATTAATTCATTTCAAAAAGTTCCTTAGACACGCGCACGGAATATGAAAGAATTCTGATAAAATTCGAGAAGAAACGAATCAGACTCGACACGCCTGTAGGTTTCGTGCAGAACTAACCAAGCGCGAGCGCGTCATGAGTTAATTAACCGCCTTTTCGGCTCTGCTTATGATTCGCATCTTATTCGTGCTCTTGAGAGATAAACGAACATGGTGGCATATAATCAATTAGCGTTATTTTTCAGTGGAGGTTGGTATATACCTCGTTGCGATTAGAAGGTGGTAACAATGGGCGGCAGTGCCGATGGTAAAGGGCATAAGGGTGAGATGCATTGGAAATCTCATGATATTCCAGACCGATGTTGCGCTGCTGAGCAATGGTAATGTTGGCTAGAGCGCCTATGGTGGGGATTTCATGAAATCGATTGGCTCACCGGTACTAAAACTCATAGCCACGCCCACCTTTACCCTGCGCGTCAGCGCCATTCGGCTGCATCTGAATGCAACTTGAAACTCTCTCGCGCAGCCTGCTACTAGACGCTGGCTTTTGTATCGACCTTCCATGCAAAATAGCAGTATTACCCATACTGGATTTTAGTCAATGTCTTAATTTTCAAGCTCTATGATTGCTTAACAGAGTAATGTACTTAACTGAACTTGAAACTCGATTCTAATCAGACGTCGCAATGTTTAAAGTATTTTTTTTTCTGACTGGGTTCTGATACTCGGGAATTGATAATAATATCGCTTTTGATATGAAATTATTGAGGTTTTGGAAAATTAAAGATTTCATTTTTCTACGGTACAACGTTTGGGTAGGTCCATTTTTTTAGTAGATTTTTATTCTGGTTATATGTGTATAGGAATTGGGATTTGGTAGATAAATTTTACTTTTAGTAGCGAGATTAGAAGCATGACTTAGTAATTATAAATAGTACTGTCTTGTGGAATAGAATTTTTGATGTCATCATGGGGATTATGCTAACTAAATTTATGTTAAGAGGATTGTTGAAATTTTATTTTCAACAGGTGGCGGCAAGTTGCTATGGCTGCCGTCGGCATGAAAACGCAACGTGTCATTAGTCGGCTTATCATTAAACGCTCTTTCCAAAAAATCGATTGTCCTTGCGTTTTTTAATCTTACATTGCGAATGAGTTTTCGTACACCAGGAATATTTTGAAAGAAAAAAAACAAAAGGCTAATGAGAATATTGATCATCACTTTACAATCAATTTCTTTGCTGTACCACATTGCTCTTTAGACGAAGGTTAACGATTCTGCAAAAAATATACATTGTATTGTTCATACATTGTAAAAATTACACAATACATAGATTTTATGTAACATGTACAATAAAGTTACAAAGTATATTACATTTAGAATGCTAACAAAACATAACTATACTGTCTTCACGTAATTGATGTTAGATAAAATTCATTTTTTATGTTTCCAGTGATAAAAGCGTAATACAAATTTTATTCTTACTGTGTACATTGGATGCTGAAGTAATTGCAATTTTTAATATGAAATTACATTAAACAGATACAACATCCGCTCATTTTGTACTATTCATAAAATTTAATTAAATCTAATCAAGAAACTTGACTTCTTTACTATTTCATTGTGCTTTCTGCAATAATGTGTATTTGCTAACGAGCCCCTAATGATATACATGCAGTTAGTAGGTAAAAAGGTATACGTTTCTTGCAAGCATTTGTGCTTACAAGGTACTGATACAGGAAGCACTGATACAGGTATACGGCATATGGGGTAATAAAACAATAAAAAGTAAATCGCTTAGTATCAGATGAACGTATGTAGGCACTGGAGTGGCCATTTAAACGTTACAAAGCGTGCCGTGTTTGCTCTGCTTAGTTACATTGTTAGGAAAACATGACGTTATCATGATTTAACTTTTAAAATAATTCATACACTTCTGTTGAATACACTTTGTATTATGCTCACGTACCGATATGAAAACAATGACGGATTAGTAAAGTCAACAAAGTTTATCTTCAATCAAGTTACATTACAATGTAATGCGAGTTGAATCCAATTATTTCTAATGACAACTTGAAAAAGTTACTTTATCAAGTATCGAATTGCATGCGAAGAAACTTCGTAGGTTATCTTGGAAAACTTGCGATAATTTCAAGTATCAGGGAAGATATTCACTTGGGTTAGTTTTCAGTTTAGAAATACAGGCTTGGAATTTTGTTTGTTTGCCGAGTATTCATGTAGCACGCTTTCTCTTTGAGGGTAAACACTTTCCATGAGGCTGTACTGATTTTTTGTATCTGACTACGTGCGCGTTAGGGATGCAGCACAAATCCTTGTCGGGAGAAAGTAGGTTAGGTCCATAATTTTCGACTCGTTTTTATATCTACCTGCATCCTCGGAAAAGGGCTGTCACCACAATGGTTTTCCTACATTGTTGGCTTTTATGCTTCACTTTGTTACAGTTGCATTCGAAAATTTCGAACGTAGAGAAACATAGTTGCTAGTACAGTATTGTCCAAAAATATGGAAATGTGCGTACTGAACATTTGAATTGATTTAATTAAATTACCTGAAATACTTGTCAATTATAATACAAGACTTTGTTAAGTTCACTGACAATAAGTGTTTACTAATTTTAGTATACAAATTAGTATGTGTAACAATGTATATGGGAATTTACGTAGGTGCAGTTTGTATACAGTTTCTTGATGTTTCGGCAAGATCATTTTGTCTATATACATTTAACTATTGTTTTCTTTATCGCACGTGCATCTTATGCAAATTGCATCCACTAAGTCGATGCACTCACCATCCGTTTGCCTAGCTGCTTACCCTTTAAGAATATGTATATTACAAGATACACAATAGGATGAGTATGAATGCCGACGAGATACTGAGAATTTCGTCTGTTCCTGATTCCAAGTACATAAGGTCCCTTCAAATGCATAAATTACAGAAAATCATTTAATCAGTATCTCGCGTTAAAGATTTTCTTGAACAGTGTTTTCTATACTGACTACTCATATGCTCCATTCAGTGAATAATAGTATTATTGAAAAATATTTTATTGGGTGATTATTAAATAGCCATTGAGAAGATAATGGAAATCATTAATCTCTTTACATTGAAATCATTGACAGAAGTATATTTATTATTTAAATACCGTTTTATTTATGTATATATATTCACTAGACGCATGAAGACATAAATTGATGTAAAATTGTCTAGACATTTACACCTTGTGTACAAGGCGATAAATGCTACATGTTAAAACAGTATGTAAATATGAATTGTGCATTGAAATAGTTTCAAAGTAATTGCGTAAGTGACTCCCATGTTTAATATGCAAAGATGTAAGAAGCGGTGAGTAGTCTCACGACATAATGAAAGCCGAAGTAGTTAAACGGGTAACTGTAGAAAAGTTGTTCGAGCACCCTTGAAAGTGTCCTTTAAATTCGCATCCTCTTGGCTCGGATTAATTAGTAACGATTAAAAGGATTCCCAGTTACCAAGTGGAGGTCCTTAAAGCCTTCAGACTAAATTACTTTTGAAGCACACGGTATAATATCAATTCTTACACTCTAAAAAAGAAGCAATAACCCCCTTCATATATATTTCCCAAAAATGTCTAAAACCGATAATACCAAACTCACCCTTAATTCTATAACTGCTATCAAAAGTACCGTCTGTGAAAAAATAATAAAAAATGGCCCCAATAACGAGAAATTCTCACACATCCCCTAATCGTATGCAGAATCCAGAGTGTATTAAGCAGCGGTAGTAAAGCGTCTTATTACCGCAACCTGAATGACAGTACCTGACGTACACAGTAAAACAAAAGCAGTGTGCATGTACATCCTGAGGGTGAAAAGGTGGATGATCCGTCAGACATGTGCAATGTCGGTACCGCAGAAAGGGTAAGAAAGAGGGTGAAATAGGGGAAATGTAAAGATAGCGAACGGCTTCAGGAGCAGGCATGCACCAAGAGAGCAGAATAGGGGTGGTACAGTAGTAGTAGAGGTTTTGTATTGCAATCTCGAGGCACAAGGGTACCAACCTAGAGATTCCTAGGAGCAATGCTAGTCCTTATATGTGGCATGGACACTCCCACACCTATGGAAGGCCGACGGCGGGCGAGGGTTGTAACAGTTGACTCCACGGGGTTTTATGGCGTATCCATCTCGCATGTTGCCGCGCAGCACGAGGGGAACGTAGCCAAGAGTGACGTAGGGGTCAGACTCACAAACGCAAGCGCAGTGACGTTCGCGAGCCTCATGAAGCACATGGTCGTCCCATGGACTCTATTCCGCGATACTTGGTTGCGTTTGCCAGCCTGGTTGCAGCCAGGCCCGAAACTCGTAAATACACTAAACCGGGCTTACGGTTCGTTTCCACGTATACCACGGCCACCCCTTTCTTCCACGCGATACCACGGCATCCCCTACGGGGTCCCGCTACTGACCTACGAGACTGCGACCCGCGCCTCAGGATGTCCTGAGTCGTGTGCGGCTCCTGACGCGTCCCGGGACTTCACCCTGTCACATAACCTCTTTCTTATCTTGACGTCCTCGACACCGGTTCTCACCCTGCGGGACGTCATCCGGGTTCTCTCTCTTGGGTTTTACACTTGTTCTCACGTTTCTCACTTCTTCTTAGATTGTTTCCTTCTATCACGTTCTATGCTACATGAAGATATCCTTTACTACGGGTATCGTGCTTGTGTCGTGATTATGATGTTGCGTTGCGTGCCGGGTCCACTAGAGTGCAGTGCCCATGGGGATGGGGTTCATCGATCCATAAGGTGAGTTCGTGTTAGTCTATCGTGCCGGATGCTTTGCCTGCCTAACACACGATCTTTGGTTCAACCCTTTCCAATTTTCTGGCTCTCTTTGTGTTTTCCTGTCTCCTGGATTAGGGATCTTTGTATGGTTGTTTTATTGTTATTGTTCCTTTGCTGTCTTTTTCTTCTATTTTTAGGTTCTTGTTTCATTGTTTTGTTGCTTTTTTTCTTGCTCTGTTTTTTTTATATTGTGCTTTGTTCTTTGGATTGTCGTCTATTCATCTTAGTTCGAGTCTAGTCTATTTTTTTACCGTTATGTTATGTAACGTGACAGTTGTGACACTTTTCTTAGTGATGTAATCTGTATGTACGGTCGTTATTAATGTCACTGTCAGTTCGCGAAGAATGGTTAAAATTTGCAGGAATGTTCTTCAAGATGAGTATTGATATAGGTAAAGTAGAATACGTCAAAAATTTTATTCTTCTTCATTGTCCAGTTGCAACAACTTGTATTTTGATATTAATATTCATTTTTTTATTTGAGTGACAATTTTTTTGTCACGTATTTAGAAAAAATTTCGAACTCTTTGGATAATTGTCTTCTATGCATCGATTGTGCGTGTAACTTAAATTATAATTATGAAATATATCTTTCTTCGTGGTAGCAGTCATCAACGAGCTGTACAAGATTTTCATGTCGGCGGTTCCCTTATACAGTCGGTCATTGAACTCAAGTACAACTCCGGTTTTAAACTAATCACTTGGTGATCAGATTAAATCGAACATACTTGAAGTCAAGTGTTATTTAATGCGGACCACCAGTCTTGGTATTCGACTTATCTTAACTGAGGAGCGTGTTAAATTTTTTATTGGTTTATTATATCCTACCATAATTACTCGACAGATATTCCATATAAGACAGAATAAAAAATTCCTGAACGAACTCAAAGCATAAGTTTTACAAAAAAAAGACGGTGAAAAATATTGGGATTAATGAAAGCCAATGAAAAGGGACAATAATTTAAGGATTTTTCTTTTCGAACGTCCATAGGATAACTTTATTTTAAGATATGGAGATTTTATAAAACCGTATGATGTTTAGTAAGTAGACGTATCTGTGGGTATTTTGGATTTTTTTGCTCTTCTTGTTGGAATGAATGTAAATAAGATCCCCGGATAGACTTACTTTTAAGAATGTTCAAATGATTATTAATATGCATTATTTCATGATCCACGGATAAGGGTGTACTACACGTGCATAAAGTGAATGACGTGACGTCATGCAAGGAAGCGTGCAGCCTCGACGTTAGCTAGACGGGCTTTTGCGTTAATCATCCAAGTCAGCTTATCACGTGTCATCAAGTGCATGCGTCGAATGATAAGAACCTTGCAGAAATAATTAACGTTATAGCGAGGAAACACGCAATTGAGATATAGGTATCCATTGCGAAAAGGCAACCAATATGGAAATGAAAAAAGAATTCAATTCGATTAAAAAATGACTACTCCTGAATGCACTAATATACGTCACATTTTTTCCTGCCTTATGCCGATTATAGTTTGAATTCCTGGAATAAAAGATACGTATATCTATTTTCGTGATCTCATAAAATTCAGTAAAAATTTGACATCGATTCTAGTCATTATCGAAATCCATAATCATCGGTACGGAATATGTTACCAGTTTTATGAGTATCGTTTGCTGGAAATGAGAATTTTTTCGAATTAAAAATTTATATAATTCCCGTATTATTATCGTGTAGCAAGACAAGAAGAATTTTGTTACGAATACCCGTATCGTTAAGCGGAATTCCAGGGTTACGAAGAAATCATTAAGAAATGTATTTCAAGCACGAAAATGCCGATCGTGACCGCGCTTTATAATATTGACAGTATAATTTCAAGAATTCTTGTCGAACGTATAGCCGATGAGTACATAAAAAAATACAGGAGTACAAAATTTCGCTCTGTGCCATTCAATTAAGACTTTTTTTACAGTCACGTCACTGTATATCTCAATTATTTTTTCAGCTGACTTCCTTACAAAATGCCCTTCTCACTTTAACATCACTCATTATCTCGACGGGTCTAATTACTTGCCTGGTTGAACAAATTGCTCCTAATGACGTATTGCACGGTCTATAGAATCCTTTAATGACAGTAGAATTGTCCCGGAAGGTGGGAATGCAATATGGCTGCAATTTGTAATTTTCCTGTGCAAATGTCATCGCAATTGTTTATTGCAAACTCGTGACTGTCACGTGTACGTAGTTATTTGCATTGAACGAAAGAGAGAGAGGGAGAGAGAGAGAAAAGAAGAGATAGTAGCGAATGCGAAGGTACCAAATGATAATTGTAAACTGACATGGTACTGTTTGAGTGCCTTTTTGTAATTGCATTATAAGTAAAGCGACAATTTGCGAAATAATCATTCATAAACAATGTTTGTTGAAACGTTAGAAAATTATAATGCTAATTGGCTATGCACGAGAACTCTTCATTACTATATAAAACTCGTTTTTGGACACGTGGCTAATTGTATGACAGGCCTGTCATGTCTAGTTACTGTGAAGTAACATGTTATCTATAATACCTGGGTGTGAATGAGGATAAGACTTAATGGAGGATGGTTTAGGGTTACATTTAAATGGGACTGAGTTCTTGTTTCAAAGATAATTTAATACTTTATATACCGGTATTATATAAAAAGTCCAAAAAAATTCTTTTAGGAAGTAATGCTGACAGATACTTTTCTGACAGACACTTTTTATTTTGAATTGTAACTTCTTAGCAGTTTTTGGTCTTATGTTTATTTACCCCTTCGATGGCACTGACGTAATAGTGCATTAAAGGTGAATTTCATAATTCTGATATTAGTGTTATAATCAGTCAATCCGAAAAATCTGGCATCAAAATTATCAACCATAACTGCAAAATTTTTTTTTGCCTGTTTGGACATGAACTGTAAAATTCTGTCTGTGGCCCAAGGGGATAACGCGGAGGTTCCAGACACAGTAGTTATGTAAAGGGAGAAGAAACAGAATGAGTTCTGTGATCTTGAGTCCTAATGGTACCTGTAGGTATCCATTTTACAGGTATACCTGCGCCGATGACTCCATGGTGCCCCATCAGATGTCAGCACATTACAATAACACTTATTATTTAACAATCTGAATTTCTTCTTAATACTTCTATATTATTATTGTAATCTGGAAAAGACAATTCTCTATACTTATTCTTACTGCAACATGGTTCTCATATTAAAAAAAGTTATATTTATATATGACGCAAAAATGTAAAATTCATTTATACTTTGAATATTACCATTTAATAATATTATTCTCGAAAGAAAATCCACAGCAATTATTTATTTTTAATACAGTTTAAAGGAAATCTCAATTAAATTCACTGCAGTTCAATAAGTTGTTTTCAAACGAGTTCAAGAAATCCCGCGCAATTTCAAAAAGTCGCGTAAAAAATGGTGCAGAGGGTTCGAAGGGCGTTAACTAGGGGGCGCACAAGGTAAAGAAGCAAACTGGGCCGTATCCCGAGGTTTTACGATTTACGCGAAGAGAACGGAGTGGGGTCGGAGCGGGTGTAACTGCTTTGGATGCAATAAAACTTTTAACGCCTTCGCGTCCAATAAGCGTGACGTCCACGAGGTTTTATATGGGGCGGTACCGCGCGGCCATTACGCGGTAACGGTCGAATTCTAGTAGGCGATTGGTCCGCAAGGTATCATGGCTGCCGTCTGCCTGGGTCTTCCCCTACTTCCTCATCCTTCTTCTACCCTACGGACCATCATCCCTCCTACTTACATTGCCTGGTCACACAGGAAGGGTGCAGAGGTTGGGCTGCATATTAACCTGCATCCAGGTGCAGTACCACTACCTTTGTACATTTGAAATCTCTTAATCAATATTATCCGAAACAGTCAATTGTAAACACATTTTTACATACAGGCATGTTTAAATTTTTATCATTATAAATATACACTTACAAAACAATATAGTGCTCCATTTTCCATTATTTTTATAAAATATTATAATATACAGTTTTTAATATAGTAAACTTAAAGCTGCGATACATCCTGCTAAATTTAGACTCATTCATCCTACAAGTCCATTCACTGTATTTCCTAGAGGGTGCCTCTAAGGAGTTAAGGGTGGTAGGTTTGTAGTCGTCGTACGAACCACTCGTGTCGGTAATTCATAGCGCTACCTGCTTTACCGACCGAGTAGATGCTGCTTCGTGTCCCTGGCACCTACAGTAACCGACGAACGCGTCCACGCCGCCACTTCCAGTATAGCCAATCTTATTGGGTTGGTTATCGAGCAGCAATAAATGTCGTTTGATGGCAATGATCCCCTTCTACGTGTGCACTACCACTTCCATAGTCTACTTCGAATACTCCGGGGAAACAGTACGTAATATCCATCAGTGGTTCGCTGTAAAATATTGGTTGGTTACATATCCATTAAAATACGAAATAGTCTTTACCGTAGGCATAAAGTTTGCACATGCGATTCGAATACAGCTGTTACTATGATGCTCCTTCGCGAAGGGTAGTCTTGCTCAAGAATTTGCCACATTCGTATTGAGAATTTGTTACACTTACTCATGTTTTGCTCATCCTTCAATGCTAATGTGGAATCTGTGTTCTATGGGGTAGACGTATACGTTCGTTACACCGCAGAATTCTTGTTATTAGCGTACAACGTGTGTGGTCCGGCTCAGGAACGTAACAACTCGTGGAACCTAAAGCGCCTTGGTATTCTTGGCTCGATTTGTGAGATGGAACTCTTGGCATAGCTCCCAAAACGCAGGTACCGTCTCCCACAAAAATAATACATACATATTTATGATTAATAGTTGCGATTTTGAATTTCGGACATTTTCGTAGTACAATTAAATTCTCTACTGTTATTTCGTCTTCGAACTTGCCGCTGAATTGTTGAGATAGTATGTCACAATATATGTTCAGAATTATTTTAACGGGAAAAATTAATACAAAATTAATGCACGCATTGAAACAGTTGCAAATTTCTAAAGTAAAATTATTGCGCCTCATGGAATTTCCACGCAGTAGCGACAGCTGGATCGAAACTGAACTGCGTCCTAGTGTGAATCAGGTTACAGCTGCGAACGTGATGTCGTGTTGACGTCACATGGCGGCCATTATTGATATAGTGACGTAACATAGCTCCAGAGCTCCGTCGGCAGTCACTCTCTGTCAATCGTGTTTAAGTACTTTTACTAGCGATTCCAACGAACGCGACGAACCATAGAAATACTTTCCAAGCATTTTCTACTTCCTGCCACTTCAAAATGAATCAAAAACAAAGCAACTCAGTTACAGTCAATGAGAAGTTCCTTTAGATTCAGTGCAAAATTACTATACTGCTGAACATACATGCATCTTACACTATACCAAAAACCAGTGCAACTGCATAATTGAAAATTATTATTCATTCACTTATCTGTTACGAAGATATTCTACAGGAACAACAAATTCTACTGTTACATTTTCTACTGTAATTTTAGGTTAGGTAAGTCACCTAACCTGAAGCATCATGCAACTGTGTCTGCTATACTTTGGGGGTTTTGTCAAAGATTCTTAACTGAGGAAACATTCAAGCATACAGTATACAAACCGATATATCTATACTATATCTACGTACTGGTTTCATTGTGTCATATTCAGCTAGTCGTACTTTTTTTATATTTAACGCCACAAGAAGCATGGTAGCACCTCACGTAAACGACTAGCGACGGCGACACTCTCTCTGCCAACTTCAGTGTAGTCCAGCGTCTTTCTGTTACGAAACGGTACGTAATTGTACTTCATCCAAAGAGATACTTGTTCTGCTATCACCAGCTTCGTGTAAAAGGTACATATGCACGGCTGGCGTTTATCGTAAGCCATGTACCTACCAGTGGAGAAAGTGCAAGGTATCTTGCTGAAATGTCGATCTAGTCCAGTTCAGTTTCGACAAGATACGGTGTTGGTTCGATCGGTTGAAAAATTACATTTTCTAAAGATTTGTAATAACGTTTGGCATAATTAATTTGATTATAATTTTAATTTCTCTGACTCCCTTTGTCCTTGCTATGGTTGATGTTTCTTTCAAAAATTTTCTGATAATTTACAGTGCGTCCACGCATGCGTGCGTAATAGTCATTGTGTAACGTGTGTTATTGGCCTGCTTGAGAATTTCATTTATGCTCATGACATCTGCAAATGACCTTGTCTGTCCCAGTATACAGGTTGGTACTATTGTTTTCGATTTGTCCCACCCGTTGGGAATGCTTAAGTGAATTGCAACAATCCTTCCCTATTTTACTTCTCCGATGATAGCCTACACTTATTGGACAGTGAGTCTAGGGATTATGCTACTGGGAAGGACAAGTACATGGTTCCAGGGTGGTGCTTGTTCTGTTACAAACGACATAAATTTATTGTTGGGGTTGCTTGTTTTGCTTCAAGTAGTACATTTGTGGGCTCTAGGATGCCTTGGTATTTTCTCGTTTCAATTTAGTTTAAGCCTCCTGTACTTTTGCTAAGGTCTATACTTTTTTCTTTCTTACGCGCTACATTAACCTAATGCTATACTTTGACTACTTAGTTAGTGACAGAGAAAATTCGTGGGAAGAAATAAGTATAGAATTTTTGGAAATTCATCGCACTTTTTTTGGAGTTGTTCTATTATTTGGTAATCTGGACTTCGAAGAAGGTATTGCTATTTATTTCGGAGAGAACTATCTTTTTTCCCCTTAATTATGAAGAATAAGGTAGGACAAGGTTACTTGTATCATTAAGGATCGTTAGAACTGGCGGAAGTTCAAAAGGTGCTACTGTACATAATGTTATGTTGTTTTCCTTCTGGTTATGACAGTCATGTTTAAATTGCCCTCGGGACTCAACCAGACCGTTAGAAATACACATACGATTTTTGTAAATATTAACATTCCATCTGATATGATTTACAACAATCCATATAATCACATATTTATTGCGCATTGGTCTAATTTATTATACTCACACGTATAATTATATGCCCGTTAACAAGATTTGTAACAAATTCAAATTCAAATACATTTTACAAATATTCACTTTTAGAAGTATTAATTCTAGCTCGTTCACTATTCATGCAATAGAATTTATCATCATCGGCGTGTCATATTTTTGCATAAATAATTTTTTGTGTTTAGATTGAAAAACAATTATTTATCTCTTTTGTCATTTGATGTAAGTAAATAAATGCTTTGCACGTTAGAATAAAGCGTCTCAGATAATATCCAAAGCATGTAACATTTAATGACCACCAAGGCCGAGTAAGACGGAGTTGTCTCGCACGAAGCTGTTTAATTGTTCCGTTTTTATGCAGAGCTCTGTCATTTCTGTAAAAATAAAAGCAGACGTTTACCACAAGAGTAATTCATCTAAAGCCTTAATTACAATGTAGACCATCATAACTCATGGATACAAAGTAGTGTATGGAGAAGCAGGTGCATTCCATATTTAAATCACACTGCAATATCCTCAAGCAGCGTTGAATTGGCTAGATTACGTAACTACAATTTCTTAGAAAACCTGTACCACTTCACAGTAATGCATAACGCACCCATAAATATCCCTGCAAGCTATCACTATCAAAATTGATGTACAAGACAGTTTCAAATCTTTAATGAGAAGATTAAAAAATTCTATTGCCAATAAACGAAAATATATTATGCATCAGATGTGCGCGTATAAGTAAAATGATTCCAAGTCGCGAAGTTCAAATTCTTAATAATCCTTCTAAAATTATAATATAATACTATCTGTCTGTCAAACGATCTTTTGACATATGTCAACCAATTTATCTATGATATACCTTGATTATTACCAATTTGACTGAACCCAATTCATCCATGCTGGGAATTGAGTCTTTATTACTACATTGCTACCAAGCCTTAAGGCAAGTTCTGATAGCCAGACAATTTTAGACATATCACATTACAATGTCGCCATGCATAATCTTCTTTAAAGCTGTTGGTCATGAAACATTTTGCTGGCATGAATAAACCGAGTGCGCCCGACTATCCTCCAGTTTCTTACGTCCCTTCTCGTGTTGCTGTAGCAGTTGCCGGCCCAGACACATCTCGTGTTTTCGTTTTATTGCGAACACTCGGCCCTCGCTCGCTTCTCCCACGAAATTTACTCACACACTGTTGCTCAGACTGCACCTCAAGAACCTGTACAAGCTACTACTTTGTACGTGGAGGTTGGCTATCCTACGTGGTTGGTCGTGGAAGCTTCACGAAACGTCTGAAGACAAAATGGCGCTGGTACAGAGATATTGCACTTTTCATGCTCGACTTTTCTCGCCCTCTGAGTAATGACAGAAGGAAATGGGTTTTCCTAGGCACTTTCTTGCTTGTGTTTTATATGGTTTTTTAGGGTGTTCGGATAGACTATCTTAGACTAGGTGCAGCTTAGGTTTTACGATTATCTGTATAAGGTAACAACTTGATAATTAATTTTAACTGTCAAATTAAATTCATACTGTTTTCGCCCATGTTAGTATTAAGTGGGTATATATATACATCAATCTCAAAATGACGATGGCTCCAACCTCGTTTATCTTAAAGACGTTTAATTGCTTACATGATATCTTCACAAGTGCCACTTTGCTTTTTGTACCAAAAAAACTGTAGTATGTATACACTTGTCAGAGAATAATTATATAATTTTAATTAACCAGATATTGAGGGGACCAAAAAGAACTTGTTTAACACATTGCGGTGCGGCTAAACGAATCGTATCTTATGTTTGCTAATGATACGAAAGAGGGATGAAAGAAAGTTAAATTATGGTAAGCATGTATCGTTTCTTACTGCCACGTAAGCGTCAAAGTTATTTTCTCCCTCTTGGGTAATTTCAGTCCCTTGATTGTCTACGGTCTTAAAGGGTATGCACTTTCGATAATCTACAGAGTTATTGTGAGTGGGGTAAATACAGGCCTGATGCATTGATAATACGAAGAAGGGTAAAGCGTTAAACTCCCAGAAGAGGGTGAACACTGAGGGTAAATATGGTCATAGAAAAGGGGTGGCTCATTGCCAGTGAATATAATGAGCATATTTAAAAATTGTACCTGGCTATCCTACGACCACCACCTACCCTCGTTACTGAGATTGGAGGATTAGTGACTATTTTCGAGGGTTGCACTGAGGGGTATATTAGATAGTAGTAATTGCGGTGATAAACGTAGACAATTTTCAAGATGGAACTTTCACGCAAATATAGTAGGTACGCGTACACGCGTCCGAGTTCCACAGTGTAGGTCGAAAGGTTTTCTAAGGGTATTTGGGTACAAAAATCCAATCTGTGGTAATGCTCATCCGCTGCCGCTTTGATCGGCCCCATCAGTGGCAACTCACCCCTTTATTTATAGGACCCACCCTTGGTAACCCTGACTCCTAGCCACCCCCGACCTCATCCGCCACTCGGCCTCACCGGAGATTGAGTAAACTTTCCATTTATCCGGCTACACCCCGTCCGCCCTCTTTCTTCTCTTCACTCTGGCCCTTCGACCTTCTTACTTTCCCTATTTTCACCCTAGTGGCCGATGGTAGCCGTTGCAAAAAAACGAACCTTCTCGAATCTGCTGCGAATAAGAATAGAGTGCGAGTATTGTTGCGAGGTTTTTTGTGTAGGTTAGAGTAAAAAAAAATTGGAACCCCTTTTACCGTGACTCCAAGTACCTTTATACCACCCTCGCAATTGTACTTAACCTTTCATTTTTTTCATGTTTACCCAAAACTCGCGTTCCGGGTTGAAAAAAACATGACCGACCATAGCATTCTGTCAAGGTGCAATAGAAGTACTATGCATAACGGTACTGATGAAACCCTCATGAATTTCTTGAAGAACAATTTTTTTTTGAAAAACAAAACCCGTCACTTCAGCCCACGAGACCTCGAAAATACTTTTAAACGATTAAAATCCCAAGAGAAACGTATATGCATCAATAAACAATGTCAGCGAATCTCCTCCACTTAGTGCAACGATGCACCATTTATCCCCATTGCAATGGCACTTTCTCTCGCTTAGTCCAAGACACTGTATACTTATATCTAAGTCCCAAGATATAACTAATAAGACCATCAAGCAAAAAAATCTCTATATATAAATAACAACTGACTTCGGAAAAGCGCTATATGCAAGAGGAAGAAACTCCTTAACATTGTTTCAACTCCATTGGTTTCGCCATATTGTTTTTCGTATCCAGAAATCCTATCCAAGCATTTCCATCAGCCCCTTTCTATTTGCTCTTCTACTCTATTTGGCGGAGAGCCAGTCTTGCCCGATTAACTTGGCAACGTTTCTACAGCGAACGAGACCACGTCCCACGTTTATTTTGCAGTCACGTGCATGCAGCGCAGCATATGTCATTCGTGTAAATAACACGAGCAAATCCGAAATTGTACGATCGTCCAAGAATCACGATTCCAAAAGCTTACTTGAGGATTCACAATCAACGAGAGAATTCGAAAGGCATTCTCATATATGCTACAGCATCGATACCTGTAACATATGAATCTGGTGAAATCATAAACATGCATGTTTACGTTCACCACTCATATAGCTGAAACTGGTTGTATACACTTTATGCTGATGCAAAACTCTTTTTTGAAAACTAACCGAATGCCAATATTACTTGGTACTGCGTAATTTCACGTTCCGATGCATTTCAATGATCTAATTAGCATGAGGAGTACGTGACAGTCGAGATAGACCGATTCGAGTTAATGGTGTCGGTACAGGTGAATTTCTTCATTATCTATACTATTATATCTTTTAAAGAGAAGGCATACTGTTTAATGTTGTTTTTCTTTTTTTTGCTTTTTATCAAGACGGAATTAATAGGGGTGCATCTTCAGTTTCTTGAGTTGACGTTAATAAGGAAGAAACCAGGATGAGATGTCTTAATTATTAATTTATTATATAGCGCCTGCAGAAGTCGTTAAACTCATAGTAAAATATTATTTCTTGAAATACGTTTCTTTGTGGGCTCTGAACATTTTTGTCGCTACGCATTTTTGTCGCTACGCTCAAAGTCCAGTTTCCATGTACGGTTCTTAGCGATGTCAATTTGATACGGTAGTAATTGGTTGCATAAAAATGACATATGTCCAGAAATCATTTGTATGGCGTTTTATGGCTGACATTATCTTGTACGATATCTGCCAGTGCTTAATAATTCGTATTGATTGGACAGATATATAATTAAACGACTATGGACACTAAATACCCGCGTATAATAAATAAACGAATGCTAACCACGGACTTGCAATAATGAAACTGTAAAAATTAATTTTTTTTATCAGTTTCCTAAATTATTTATTTATACCAATCTGCTATGATTATCTAAGTGATCGTAAATTTCAATTTCAATTTGTAATTACTTCGATCAATTAACGTTTCCCTATAATCGAAGACAATAAAAATCACGAAATATCTCAAACTTTCTCGTACAGTGACATAAGTATATTTCCGTATACAATAACTGTAACAAAAGACAAAACGTATATAAAACAAATTTTTATAGCCAGCACGAAGACGTCCGATTCGAATAGAAAATCGTCTGCAGTAAAAAGTATAAGAAATAAATGTAAGGGTGAGTTGTCAAAGTAACAGCGATGGATGCTGATAGCTACATAAGCCCTTATACATAGTTCATGTACATAGTTATATAACTGTATGTACTCAGTCAACTATGTATCTATCGCAATGGCGACGACCAAGTCTCATTAGGTCGGATTCCAGAAAAGAGCAAGGAAACTTTCAGATACGGTAGACGACTTTAGTTGAAGCACATGAAAAGTTGGAACCCACGTAGGAATTTCAAAGCAACCAGTAGGAAGGGATGAAAATATCGAAGGGTGAGGTATACTACCTATGTATATCGTAGTGGGAGGAGAAAGGGTGCGGACGTAGAAAATACCTTCCATGTCGTAACCAAGACACCGGCTTCCTGGTTCCTAGCATAACGTTCGGTATATGCTATATGTATATTTTGTACCTACATAGGTATGTGTATATACCCTACAGTGAAATGCTACATACTTTTCCTAGAGAGTGGAAGCCATTTGCCTATGACGTCACGCCTGAATCATTTACGGGGTTTGTCTTACGGAAATTTTATTGTGAGAGCTTTGCATCCCCCACCCTTATGGGTGTACATCAGACTTTGGGCCATTCGTAATATTTGAATAGAAATATCAGGTATAAATACATATATGTACAGGTTTGTATGCACTTTTATGTATGGGTATTGGCTGTATTGTGTTTTTTTAATAATTGAAAATGACGGAAAAAATGATTTGTCGCTTTTTGAAGAACAAAGAAATAAATGGGTAGTATACTGACTGTTTATCCTTGGGTATTATTTGAATGAAGAAATGTTTAAGTCCAAATTCATTTCGGTAAGTGGTTTAATACTATATCTATATATACGAAGGAAGTTAAGGAAATAGAAGTCTTTCTCATTTCCTGCACTTTGGGGGAATCGAAATGAAAAACGTTACTTCTACTTTCTGCAGTTCTTGTCAATATAGATTGTTGTATTGCGGAATCTTGTTTTTTCTGTACAGAATTTTTTAGGATTCTACTTTCGTTATGAAGTTTTACATTAATGTTGTAGCGATTGAACGAAGAAATGTACTGTTTCAGGTACGTTTCCGAGCAATCCCAGGGACACATATAGAAAGTCTTATGTGTAATATATTTAACAATGTCTGACGATCAGACGTTTTTACGGAAAGTCGTTCGAATAGAAATTGCTCTTTGCTCGGGCACAACGAGGTGAATACATAGAAGATGCGCTATTCCTGGCTACCTATATATGTTACACGTAGAATCTTCACTGGCTCGAACTTTTACAGCTATTTCGAAGTTTGAAAACTGCTACATATGAATTTGAATCTTATCCGTTAAACGAGGGTCCTAAATCACTGTTGGAGGATCTCAAGCTCTTTCGTTCAATCTCATTTACCATAATAAACCCCATTGACGTCCGTGTTAACAGAAAGTGTTTTCTCAAGAATTTCTAAAGAAAACTACAAAACCACCCACTCATTAAAAAAATTGACCTGTCAAATCACGAGGGTAAACGCGTACTCGCCCTAAGGTGTGGTTTCTATCAAAATCCAAGGTTCCATAAACACAAATGGAAAAGAATCCATTTCGTGGAATATGGTGGCGCGGGAAAGAAAACTGGATAACAGAATATAATTCTTGTATGTACAGGGTGTTTTGAGAACGTACGTGCGCGGAGTAGATTGGCTCCATAGCTCCCCGCATAAGGGAATGGGAAGGCATTGCAAACAGAATATGATGTAATGTCCAGAAAAGGGCGGAAGTGCCACAGTTGGGATGACGGGGAGTTGTATATAGAAATGGAATTGGCGATTCGAGGAAAGGTCATGTTAGCTCGCGAGATAGTGGAAAGGGCAAGAAAGCTGAAGTAGAGTTAGGAACACGATTGTACACCGAGGTCACGTATCCTGGAGCCAATCTAATACACTACGGAACGAGGCCGACGAATGTCCGCCATGGTGCGCCGAATTGGACAAACCGCATGTCTGTAAGACGTTGAGGAAAAACCGGACATGATATACGTACGAAAGGAAGCTGGAAGAGATCCTGCAATTTTGTGGATGGTTGCCTCTGACGGGAAGTATCGTAAAACCAAGAAAAATGCGAGCGCAAAATCAGGATGTTCTTAGAGACAGTAAGAGATTCAGTTTCGTGTCGTGTTTTGTAGTTTATTTTTTGGTGAAACGGGAATTTTTCATTAGTTCTGAATAATGGGCTTGTTTTTGTTTTCTTTATACGAGAACAGGATATTCGTAAAATTGAATACAATAATAAGTGATTTGATGATTTTGTGTCTAAGGGCTTTCTATTATTAATTTTTTTAATTGATTAAACACAACTAGACATTTTCTTCGCAACAGTTACAAACATAATATCTCAAATGTGTTTTTTTTAATAAACGTCCATATTCCACATTGAGCTTCTAATTTAAAATGTTTAAAAAACTACTTATAAAGAGCTGTTCAAAGACTCAAAAAGAAGCAAAAGATAACATCACGTACCTAACCTAGCATTTCAGTGTATATTATACAAAGAATTTAGGCTAAGATAATTGATATCGAACCTGTCTTCAAAAAAGTCGTTTCCTCCATCACGGAAAAAAGCAAGGGTAAAAAAAGTGCATCGTCAGCAAAGCTTCCTCCTCTTATCCTTAAGTGGATGAAGTTATCCATATAATGACGAAGTTATCAGATGATCTAGCCCTAGATCCACTCCTATACCTGAAACATAAATAGTTACAAGAACATTAGTTCTCGAACACCCTGTACATACAATTTATTCCAGCTTTGGCATGACAGTCTCATTGAAAATTCAATAAAGGCAGCATCGAAATGCAGAGCCTGCTAAAGGATTGATAGGTATATATCTGGGTAAATATATATATATATATAGTAAATGCAGGAATTGTAGCGACCTTAGCACGGTGAATAGATAGATAAATAGATGAACACTGAGAAAGTCTGGTCGTTCGAGTTCCGACGGCGCCGCCATGATCTTTTCTCGTCTCTTCTCGTTTCGCATGAGAGAAAACGTGCGCGCGTCGCCATCCCCCACGGTCGATAGATAGAAAGACACCCCTCCAGAAACAGAACGGAGGACTACCACCTTTTCACGGGCGTTTCACCCGATCCTGGGTATATCCTAGTTATCCTAGAGAACCTTTGGAATAACTGCGCGTTACGCCTACACGCTTCCCAGAGTTTCCTGAACTGCGGAGTAGCACAAGAGCGAGATCATCATTTGGAACGAAATCGTGATTCCAGTTTGCCAAACGATGAACCCGTTTCCGTAAGTTTAGTAAGAGCAGAGTGAAGAAAAACTAGCCTCTTTATCTCGTTTTTCAAAAATACTGTCATACGCATATCTATCCGACGGTTTACGGAATTTACTTTAGGATGTAAATATATCTGGATATCAGTTTCGAAACTTTTAGCAGGCTGCTATTGCATTGATCGATAATGATTAATGGATGCTGTTGAGATTAACGTGAAGCAATTTCATTAAACATATTACAAGATCTTAAAGAACGGTTCTACCCATAAGGAATCATAGTGATCGTTGTAACGATATTTAATCTATATTAACGGCCATGGATATTCAAGTGGAAATTTTTAGTATACATCGCGTACCAATCTCTATTATTTTCCACTTGATTGGTCTCTTGCTGGGTGTATTTAAGGCGGAAATTAAAACTCACGAATTTACGACTTTCGTCGAAGTTCAAACCCTCCGGGATGATATCGTCGTTTGCATGGATTATGAAGAGGCGAAGCGTACCGGAAGCAGCTTTCTGGAAAAAATTGGATCATTTTACCTCTACCTAGAACTTTCACGATTTTTTTTGCTACAGTCCCCTTCCCCTCAAATTTTCTCTTCCAGTTTTACTTTAAATGCGATAGTCACCCTACCCAGCAGTACGTATCACAGTCTTGTAACTCTTGCCAGTCAAAATTCAATTACGTCATTTACCTCATATCCCAAAAGCATTAACAAAACATGACTACTTTGTCCAAAAACATGATATTTGTTAATCAAACTTCAAGAATATCCTCAGGAAGAAAAATATCGTAGGATAGTGCTGCAATGGCGCGGCGTAAGTCTGCACAAAGTAACAGGCACATCAGGTGCAATTATCGTCGTCGTTCGGTCGCGAAGAAAATATTCCAGTATGCTCGAGGCTACCGTAACACTGCGGATATCCGGTCAGTTATTCTCCGTTTCGCTTCCCTGTTCCCTCCTTCCTCCGCTGAGGGCAAAAGAATTTTTCTCGTCGGCAAGTTATAGTGATTGCACGCCGTGAGTGCAACTTGCTGCAAGAATAGAATATCATATTTTTTGTGATGCCCATACCTCTCTCTTACGTACATCCACAGTATATATATACATATATGTATATGCAGGTATACCCGGCACGTGCGATGAAAGATACAGAGCAACATGGCAAGGATGCACTGTTCCGAAAAATGAAGTGCAAGAGATCGCTTTTCTGTTTTAGGATCGTAGAAACTTTCGAAAGACCCTTGGGGGGCTTAAGTGTCATCCAGAATCTATCGAAGGATTTGCGATTACCCAGCGAGATATTCAAGTTGGAAATCCAGGATCCACTGGGTCTGGACTTTATAGGCGATGGACTCTCTTTGCTTGATTCTCTGCTAGGTTTACCTTGTGACCTTTCCTATCAGCGTTTTCTATTCAGTCTGGAGAGGCTGCAGTCTTTCTATCGGCATAAGAAAATTTCGTGGGAAAAGGTTATCTTTACTTTGAAGACGTCTAAATAGTGCTTTTATTCAATAGCAATTCGTCCTGAAATTTTATTGACGTTTATATTGCATTTTTATCATGGGTTCCATTCTGATTATGAATAAGGATGAAGGATCTTTTAAAAAAAAAAACAGTATCGTACTAAAAACTTAAATTTAAGCTCCGCCATATTTTATTGCTCGGTTTCATCTCCACGATGGACCTAAGATAAATCGAAATTCTGAAGGAAGAATCTTCGACAAGGATACTCACTCAGAAAAAAGACTCATGACGTAGTACCTACTCACGTGTAAGCGCGTGCCTTTTCCGTTCTGTCAGAGCTTAGAGAACTTAAAAGCACTTCGAGGGTTTATATCCTATACGCGTATCAAGGAAAAGCGCGGGACGCCGAATGATATGGAGAAGAAGAAGAAGGAAAAAAAAGCTTTTAATTCGCCAAAGTCTGCGATAGCCGTCATACCGAGGGATAGTGAAGTGGGAGTAAGGTGGCATAGGATGGTGCAGGTGGAATGAGTTAGAGAAGGTATGGATGGAGATAGAACGCAACTCCTAAAACTTACTTCGAGCAACGTAGCTAGGATATAAGTTTCCAACTAATTTTAGGCTTTACCCCTTTTTACGGGATAGCTTGTAATAACCACCGCGGCATGGATGGGAAAGGTTGGCCTGCAATGGGAAAAGGATGAAGCGGGATGCGATGGAGGTCGAGTATGCTGAAATAAGATGGGGCTACTAAATAGTATATATATAATATAGTCTAGGATAGGATACTATTCAAGAGCATGGAATATGAAATAGAAGTCAAGAAGATAGTAGTATGAAAGGCAGCAAAAAATATATAGTAGAAACGGACCTATAAGCGTAGGGTGAGCTGCCTCTTTTGCTACGTTATATCTATATCGTCGAACTGGAAAGGAATGGACATTACTTAGCTCCTCCTACGTATTATATCTTTACCAATACGTAGGTACCCACTCTGTTAGATACACTGAGAGAATTTATAGAATTATTATAGATGCATTTGTGAGCCTTTGAAATAATAATAATAACAACAACAACTTAGGGAATTTTTTTATCGCTTCTACTACGTTTTAATCTGTTTACATCTGATGAATATATATAGTCTATCTGTATTATCGATATTCTACGTAATACCCTTGTCCTCTTTCGCGAATTCTAAAGAATTTAACGCACGGCATATTTCACCCCGAGATCCTGCAATTTCTTATTCGCGATTTCGTTAATGTCTCCATTGGTTCAGGCACGTTATCAACCCAAGTGATCTAGCCCGTGAAGGGCCGAGTAGGTCTAAAAAGTATCGTGGCGCTTTCCATGGCGGGTTGGCAAGGTTATCGCCGGAAGAGCAGTAACAGTCTTTGCGATCGTTCGCATCTCGTTTCGTCGCGTAGGAGTGTGCACGACCCTTTAGAACCTGCCCTTCCCCTTTCGCCGTTCCTCCTCCCGGGGATTTTCCCAGGGACTAAGCTTCGGGAAGCGAGAGAAGGAACCCAAGAAAACCCGGAGAGCCCGTTGGTTCAGACCGAATCGGCGAAGAACGCCATCAATGCAAATGAAGATATTACTCCCCTGCTTCTCTCTCTTAGTTGCCCTCTTCCATTCCCTTAGCTGCTAGCGAAGGTGCCTACTACCCACCCCTACCCTACTACCTACCTATTCCTTCCTTAGGTGTAGGTACCTACCTACCTACCTACCTAGCAGCCATACCATTTCCTTTCTCTGCTTCGTCTTACGACGCCCTCGTGACCTGGGCTCGAATCTTGTTCCAGTATATTCACCCTCGTCGAGGCCTCATCGCGCACCCCTTTCCTACGATGCTCGAACTTGGTTCGTTTGCGCCCTGAACACGACACATGCTGTCGTTTCATTAGGATGCTCTCGACTTTCGTTTAGTGCGGTCCCAGGACGCGTACCTACTAGATGACGAACCTCGACGATATCCTCGCCGACCTTTCATCCCTTCTACTTCGTACCGTGCAACAGTTAACTATATATAGGTACCTCTTTACATTTATATCTCTTGTCGGATTCGCGTCTTCCGTACCTCTTTTCATGGGGTTTACAGCTTAGGATGAAAATGCTTTTGCCGCTCTTGTGATGACTGGTTACGATTCTGGGATGGATCAGTACGAGAAAAGGTGCGATAAGAATGTCAATGAAGATTCGAGAAAATGATAATGAACTTGGGTTTAGAAAAGGATTCTTTAGTGACTTTTCTAAGTATTATTTATAATACATTGACAATTTCTTCCTTACGTCTAGGAAGATGTCAATGGAAAAAAAATTGTTTTGGAATTTTTGCTCAGAAGGGATACCTGGGGGCAATACGGAAAGATTTTCTAAAGGAAACGTAAATCGGATGGATATACATAGTATATGTGTATAGTGGATGAAATGATCATGTTCGATAACATAGTACATAGACAGTCTGTATGCATAGTTTAGTGTAATGGAGCGTGTGTTTTATGTGAACATGATGTTCCTTCTTTTGGGATATTGAATAGCGAGTCGTAGAGTGCCGTGTTAGACGTCTATTCATTCATCTAGAAAAACAACTATAGTCGTGACAGCTTTGGATTGTCAACGGTACTCTGCCAACAACAGCAGTAAATATCTTATTGCTTGTTTACTGTATAATATAACTATTACTATAGATAAGACAAGCTGAACTTGTCGCTGGATTATTTTCGGACTTCTAATCGTATAATAAGTATATATTTATCCTTATGAATGACTTAAAACTAAAAGATGCATGAATAATCTTACGACATACACTGTAAATTATGAATACGTAATCGGTTTAAAAACGTTAAGATAAATATCTACCTATATGGAAATACCCACGGTATTATTTTTACAACATAAAAAGCTTCTTGAAAGATTTATTCGAAATTTAAAAAAAGTATTTGGAATATTATTATAATTTTTACCGGAAATTACTATTCTTATCTATTTTATATATATTTATTTTTTTTTACTCGATCGGTGTTGGGTTTATTGAACCTTTGAAGAATAACTTTTAAAGAAGATCTTACGTGAGATAAAAAATTTCATGTTGCGAAATGGCGCACGTAAACATGGTGTTCACATAATTTTTTCAGAATGGCGTCGCGGACAAGAATGTAGCAGTTACGTGGCTGGTGATGCCTAACGATCAAACCATTATGGCGTCGCTGCCAAAAGCCATGGGGTTACCCGCTATATGTATTCTATCGTGGAATTATGAAAATACGAGGGCGGCCCTTGGTACCCACAGAGCTTGCAATATTGTCGTCATTCCGGGACCGTAGAATCTTAACTAGGTCGCATTATCTTCTCGCCGTTGTTAACGACCCGTAAACTCTCTATTCCCATGGATCTAACGTTAAACTTAATGGCTGCTGACACTATAGCGTTTCCAAACTCTAATCCTTGAGATTCGCCTAACATCGACTTCTAATGCTCTCCGCGAAAATTTCGCAATGTATACGCATGTTTACTGAACACTTATAGACGTACCGGTACCAGCAAAAATAATTTACGACAAAAAAGGGATTGGTGTACTTATATTTAAATGATAGAAAAAGCATAATTTTCGCGCCAAAATTCTCACGGATGGAAAAGCATTGCATTTATGTATATCCTTCCACAGTCACGTTCTGCCTATTTGACAAAACTCTGTAGGAATCCAATCCAATCAACTTGAAGGTTACTTATCTACAAGAGTCTAATCAGCGTTTTATAGAGTTTAAATATATATCTGTTGCAAGAAGGGTTCACGTGGTGTGTTGCATTAATGCGAGTTAAATTTATACAGGAATTTCAAGATAGACTTAATCAAGGCATTGGTTTAATGGCAAATTACGCAGATAGGAATATTATTATTTTTTTATTTTTCTCAACAAACTTACCTAGCTTTGATGATTTTGCGAATGAAGGTAGTCTGAAGAATTTATAGCAATGGAGTAGACGCACATTTTCAGGAGCTGCCATCCTGATAGCAACAACCCGTACGAAGGTTCAAACTGAAATGACATTCAAAGTCAATCCCACTTTTGCATAATAACGGTGTAGGCCCCGTTTGGCTCTTACGTGCGAGAACCTAACCCTTTTTTTGGGGGGTCACCATAAAAGACTTCTTGTTGAAGTAGGGAGACAACCAAGGAGCTGATGTTGTGAAGGGCTAACGGTACTTATTCCGGTGCCATCACTTTTTTCGCCATTTTGTTCCAAGCTGTAAAGAGCAACGATCAAGGGAACCACCGTGTTTTTTTTCTAGGGATTTACCGGAAAATTATCCTGAAAAAAAGTAACGGCTATGTGGCTTTGCTTTTTGTGAAACGCAGGTCACTGAAATATCACGAGAAATGCAGATACACAGTTTCCCCGCAATATTCATGGAAAATAATTTTTAATGTAACAAAAATATGGAATAACTATGTAAAATCAA
The DNA here is from genome assembly GCA_030142225.1 of Pachycephus smyrnensis. Classification (NCBI taxonomy): domain Eukaryota; kingdom Metazoa; phylum Arthropoda; class Insecta; order Hymenoptera; family Cephidae; genus Pachycephus; species Pachycephus smyrnensis. The sequence goes on from JARQST010000582.1 coordinate 958,921, forward strand.
GGCTTTTTGAATTATCAAAAAAAGGGCATTTACTTTGCATCCAAGAATACGAGGTACATCTACTTTTCGTAAAATTATACTGCGCAGTTTTCATTGAAAGTTCAAAGGTCCCTAAATTCGCAAAGCTCCATAGGGGATGGAGGATTTCATTGTATCAGAAATTCCAGGTCGATCAATACTCAAGCAAGTATGTATTTCAGTTGGCAATTTCAATGTTTGACTGTATATCCTCTAGCTACCATGTCATACTATACCTATATATTTTTTCTAATTTCAAAGATGATTTAAACCGTACACCATTTATAATTATGCAGGTAAATTCGTATAATTTAAAAAAATATATACTCGCCAAATTCATGGGTACTTTTTTTGATCGATCAAGAAAATGCCCTGCGGTGATGAACAGTGATGCATTCAAAACGATCGATATAAATGCTGTTCAAACTACTCATTACAGTACCGTAACCGGGTGTGCCGTTGGTACACGGGCTGTTTGGAGTTTAGGGCATAATCGCCGACTCATAAAAGTGTATGATGCGTTTTTAAAGGGTGCTTCTGTTAAGCAATAAACGGGAGCCAACGACTCGGGTCGGCTTGGTGTAATCTGGGATCTAGATGTGAGACAATGTATGGCCGTGAAATTCCCCTTGTCTTGTGACGCGGCCATTTTCAGTGTTTCTTTCATTTCCCTTAGGAGTGACAAATCTATTTAGAATCATTTGATTATTTTTTCTTATTATCAATAAGTGCCTGATAAAAATATTTTTTTAAGTTATTAATGATTTGTGTATAGCGTTTTAGTCATTTATTTGAAAAGTTATTGGCTTATCGTATTCCTTATGGTAATGGTGGACCCCTGGTATGATTGTGATTACAAGTACAATTTGCAGGATCATTAATGATAATTAACAATTCATAATGCTACGCATCACAAGTCAACCTTGATAATTGCAAGTAGTTACTTTGGTATTTATGATCGTCATTAAGGAATTGCAGGATTCTGTGTAGTATTTGCAATTTAGTATTCGAAATACACTTTGTATGTTTTGTGGTAATGATAGGATGATTTCTTAATCAATTATATATTGACATATCTATGGATTAAACAATGGAATTATGAGAACTTCAAAGAAATAATTAAAATATGGTGTAAACACTGTAATTATAGTTCACGCTCCAAAATGCCTGTATTCAATCTCAACAGATGGAAGTATATAATTTTCACCTATTATCAAAAACTATAATTAATATTCATTGTGAACTTTTAACTAGACCATCAAACTGTATTTCCATCCATAATCGTGAGCCCCGTGGGCAGCCATAAGTCGAGTTTTCGAGGGTTTCGTAGAACGAAAGAGGTTGTGCCGTAGTAGAAAAAAATGGCGTTGGGTCAGATGGGTTCGGAAAAAGAGAAGAAAAAGTGTAACAAAAAATATTCGAGCGAACCTCTAAGAGAAATTCCGAGGAGCAGCATAGGGAGTGGTCGAAGGGACTGCATTTCGCAGTTCAACCATAACCAAAGGGATCCAGTCCGGTCCGTACGCCATGGGGCAGGTTTTATGAAATCATAGTCCCGATACGTGAGTCCGAAGATCAGGGCCGTACACTGAACACAGTAATACACTAAAATTTGAAGCAAATATCAGACCCAAAAAACCCTAAAAAAATTAGTCAGTAAAAAATTTGATTCTTTCATAGACAAAAAATAAAAAAAAAGAATATTTCTTATTGATCAAATAATTAATAAAAATACCAAAGCCCCACCTTTCTTGCGTCATGGCTCTTCATTTATACAAGACGTTCCTGAAAATCCTGGTCTACCCTCGTTTCCCAAGAAATCACCCTCCATTCTTGTCGCCTTCGTTTTTCGTTATGGGTGCCAAAATTCTCCCCACATCCCTTCTCACTGTTCCTCTACCTTTCACGCCATGGTTACGGATTACATGTTAACCTTCTCCCTTCATTCCCTCCATCAAGCCCATCCCCCAAGAAACACCCCATGCCCTATATTCGGCACGTAGCATTCTTCATGCCACAAGCAAGGACGTATATAACTGTTTTTCATCCCACCACTTCGTGCCCGTGGTCTCATATGCGAGATTGTCATACGCAACGTGATTATTTATGGGGCCCCCTTCCCACCTCAAGAAACTTTAAAGATACCGGCTTCTTAACTTTCTGCCTCTTAGTTTCTCAACAGCTCCGGTAGCATCGAGGACGTATAGTCGAGTCCCATAAATTCCACCGTACACGTAGTTAGCCCGAACTAACGGGCCAAATGGGGTTAAGAAGGCGACAGCACGATGACGTTTCTTCTTACGGAGCTCTTGAGAAATTTATGCTCTTACTAATTTGTATTATCTGCTTGGCTGTATTGGAAAATTTGACGTAGATATTCATATAGATATACACGTCTTGTTAAAGTGATCGTGTGCCTTACTATATACATAGGACACACCCTTCTCTCAATCCATAATATAATTCGCCATCTTTAACGTCATAAAAGAAATTTCCGGAAATTGTATTCTTTTCCAAGTGCCTTTTTTCGTTCCAGAAGAGATCACGCCTTGCCAAGCCCGTCCCATATACATGCAACTCTGGCGGCCATACTTCGGCCTGGCAAACGTTAGCTTATAACGTTGTATACAATTTATATAAATTGTGCTACATGACTGCCATAGGGTGGGGATTAATGATGCGGGCATGACATGCATATACGATGCTGTGTTCACTCGTGTAGCTACATGAAAGGCCTTTGAGGTCCACACTTCAAGTTTTAATTTTTTAGTCAGGACTGTCACTCTTCAGGCGCTGGGACGCGCGCAGTATATCTCGGATAATGGAATATAGTGATAATTGTTATTATTGAAAAATCAGTGGTTTTGATCAAATTAAAGTTTAATTAGTGAGATCAGCAACAACTTCCAGCTTCTTGTTGTCTACAGAATTTGACAAGTATAGAAAAAAAAAGTTATTGCATTTTCTTTCGTTTAACTTAAGCACGTTTTAGACAGTTATGAATCTTTTATAGTATGCTCGTAAGATGGAGATTTACGAGTATTTATAAGGAACAGTGGAACAGGCAGTGCGATAACGTGAGTTATCTGGCTAGAACAGGACAGTTATTGTGGTGTTATTATTTAACGCTGTGAAATTCTTGTAGGCTGGCTTTTTGCACTGTTGTCATAAATATATGTAACATTGTTCAGTCTGGCCACTGGCAACGTGTTTAACATAGGTAATGCTATTTTCATGAGAATGACGATGAGAGTTTAACGAGGTGGCGCTATATTTACCTAGTAATAAATTATATTACGGTGATAACTGATACTTTACGTGTCTCCTTGATTTATGATGAAGTTCGTGTATTACACGTAAACCTCACTTGCATTGACTATCAAACCGGTTTCGTATTCTGTACAATTCGATTAGAATTTTATAATACATAGATTAGCGAGGCAATAAATAATTGATGAACCGATTAATTTTCCCAAATTTGGCTCTAATAATTGGATAAAAATCACTTGTAAAGTTTATCCAAAATAAAATTGCATCAAGAAACGAGTTGAAGATATTAAAAGTGGGATTCTGCTAAAATTGCTTTGCGTCATAAAAAATGGGAACCTTTAACGTTTTCCGTGTGTTTACGCCGATCTTTGTATTTTCAGTTTTTTATTGTCGCAAACTTTTCCAGTGGTTAGACCATTGCATATTGCCGTTGAGTTGACGTCTGTAATTTCGCTAGGGATGAAATTGCGTAAGGTGGCACCGGCTCTCAAGAATTTATGACAAGTCTGAGTACTAAGTCGCCCATTTGAGAAGCGCCCTTAGTTTGAGTGAACGCTTGTTACTTACCAAAGCCGACGATGAGTTACGTAGGCGCTCAGAATCGATTGCTACGTCGGTAATAAGGCGCTCGTATAGAAGGGACCCCCCGTTTCAGACGTAACTTACCGGCAGGGTTGCTACGGATTTCCGATAACTACCAACCCCTCTGTAACGACGCTATCTGTCATGGCACTGCAACTTCAGCTTAGCTTTGAGCTTTCACGGTCGTTCACGAAAAATGCATAATCAATTGTTATATAGTAAATTCAAATTAGAATTACAAAAATTAAATAACTCTTAAAAGGGGATTGAACATTTTTACTGAAACAAACAGTAGAACTGTTACATACAATTTTTATTATTTCATTTTTAATTCTGTGAATTGTTTACAGCACAGAAATAAAAACCACTGACGGTACTTCAATGGAAAGAAAATGAATACGTAAACCAGAAGAAAAGTCATAAAGAATCTTCGTGCCTAGACTCACCAACTATTCCAAAAACAACTTGCTGCACGACAGGAATACTGATTTTGTAAATCGTGTAGAGTCAAACCAATATATACAGACCATCCAATGGACTAGACTGAAAGCATTAGTATTATAATTAAAGAATTAAAAATTACGTCTTTCCAATGTTACAAATTGAAACCGCAAAATCCTCACGCGATCCTATAAAGTACCGTATATTTGTACAGTGTAAACCAGGCTGGTGTCGTGGTAGAATTTTCATGACGGTCTTGTGAATGGCGCAGGCGCTCTGCTATAGGCTAGCAGAAAGGTTATGGTTGATCGTCCAGGTTTTGTAGGTGTGGAAGTGAAGGCTGCGCCACGCCTGGCTTATTTTCAGGTTTAGCTGAGACTCAAACCTGAGCGTTGGTCGTTACCGTTAGTGGAATGGACCAGTCAACCAGCTATACCTTCTACGACCTATTTCAATGACCGCCATACAGATGCCGCTGCGATAATGATTGAACCCTGATGGCGAAGTTTACGCAACTTACAGATCCTGCGCCAATGGTTAGTCCAAAGATTTTTTGCCGTTATTGTTATCGTTTTGTGTACGTAGAACGTAAAGAGAGTATGTTCGAATAACGTTTGCACGTAAGCGAATACTTCAAGGCACAAGCATGACCACGATAAGGCGAATATGAAAGAAACTGCCCTGCGATCTCGGGGTTCGTGTAAATAAACATTTCTACTTTATACATTGGCGTGCCATGCGGCCATATGGTTTATTTTTACTTTGAGTACATAGTACTCTTGCATGCTTCGGGATATCTGTGTTGCACTCCTGTGCATTAATCCTGAGAGTTCACAAGGGCATAGATCATATAGTTGTTTATTGCAGACAGAAAATTATTAATATGAAATTTTACGCACGAGTGAGTAGATATAGGACTTTATTATATTGGAATAACGAATATGTTATCAATGGTTGATCATACTTAAAAATTATCATGTTTTCGATTACGTCATATAAATGGATTATATTATGGTTGGGATCTTGTTCTGATTGGATGCTAAGCGTGAGACTATTAATTATCTTGTGTATCCAAGAATGTCATTCGGAACTGCAGTCGCGAAATTGCCGCAGTTCTATTTTAGCTCGCCGTAAAGCTACAAGCACGCTCGAAGTAGTAGCCACCTGTTGACAAGATACATTAACCTATTTACTTCCTTTGTCATAAAGGTATGTAGATGGCGATCTTCGAAACATTCTTTTAACAAGATTATTACTGATTTATCTTTTATTTCCGATTTTTTATTTTAATATTCATAATTTTACGACAATGGTATAAAGACATTTTTCGATACTTGATTTCTAACTAATCTGATAATATATGTATATTAGTCAGTTTTTAACATTCAAGCCAGTATACCGTGTTGTGCTCAGACGGATTTCATTATATCTCCTTGTACGTTCAAGAATTTTGTTGCACTGTCATGAGAGTACTCGAGGTAAAATAAGGTCTTTCAGAATGGTACGAAATGAAGGTTCAAGTTATTTGTTTGGCCCCCGCGTCGAGATTTTATTCTACCCTGGTGGCATTACTGGAAATCATATTTGCGCCAATAACTATACACATGCAGACGTACATACGTATATCTATGATCCTTGAAGAGATTCCAGAAGTCGCTTTGGCGCACTCTTGGCATGGAGAGTGCCGTCGCGCTCTCGTAAAGAGACTTTGAAGGAAGGAGACTGTACCGTAAAACTTGCTACCCTTCCTACACGTTTCCATGTGGCGTTCGGATAAACGAGACGTGGGCGGCCACTGTCGCGACATTGTGGTTAAAATGTTTCATGGATGACACAGCGTCGCACGAAGAAAAAGACGCCGGCCGCTGAGTCCTTCGCTTCATTCTAGAGACCCGAGTGGATTTGCTACTTGGACGCTTATTTATTTTTGTCTGAGTTCGTTCCGTTCTCCCTATCATCTCACAGCGACGAAACTAACCTCACCCGACAAGACTATGGGAAATACGTCGGTTTCTTACCTAATGGGAATTTCTATCAGGGTGAAGGTACTCCATTCTCTTTTTTCTCATTCTACACTGTCCCTTGTGCTTGATTAATAAAAATGGTAGCCATTGCTTTTGTACCAGCTGCGAGTAACGTTTTATTCGATTTGATTGGAGTAAACTAAAAGTAAATTGTATTCCTGCAATTATGTGCTTGAGAATACACTGCCTGAGCCTATTAGAATATTTGCTATAACTATAGGAGTCGATTTTTACAGGTTGGTTAGTAAACTTGAGAATAATAGTATTGCGAGTATTGCTACGCCTATGGGGTACTTTGGGAATTAGGGTGTCGGCAGCCGGCATCATGTAATAGTAGTGTAGGCCCCACGGGGTTCGACGTCCGCATTCGGTAGGGTAGGGTAGCCATGATGTTGTTGGGCCGGGCCTCTTACCTACGAAGATGCGTTATTGTCATTTGTCAAAGACTATTGGTCGCCGTCTGAGTTGGAGTATCGACGGCCATTGACGTGCCGCGCGGACCCAATATGGTTAAAATGCTCTATCGGTCCCATTATTTCCACAGGGTTTATCCCCACCATATTAATATTTCTCGTCACTCTTTAACTCCGATTGCGAAATATTACTTCACTGTAAAATTCGAGACACTTGTCTTCGCTAGGTACAGTTCGATACGTCAATTGCGCTAGACAAGACCCAGCACTAGTATATTCCTGCGAAAGATTATTTACCATATCGGTACGCGAACGTGATAATTTCCTGTCAGGGTATATGTTAAGTGCACTTAGGTATTAAAAAAAAAAATAATAAAGTGACAGTGCTACAAAGATTCTATAACTAACCAGAAAACTTGCGTTACTCAATAGCGGAATGAAAGTGAAACTGTTATCGCTCTTAAGCGTCCTATTATTTTAATGATCAGGTTCGTTAAGTAATAAGCAAAGTATAACAACTATATCTAAAAAAAATCAAGTAAAACATCATTTTCCAAAGTTTTACATATATACCCATATACATTTTTTCCATCGAGTATTTTCTTATTATAATTAGCATCGATCGAATATCATACCGGATGAGCCAATAATATTCCTTGAAATAGAAGCGGGACATTTAAATCACGTTTTACGAGAATCGAAATGCTCAGCGTCGCATGAAACGCTGCCGCATCGTGACAATTTACAAGGCATTACTTTTACGACGCGAGGACAAAGTGTTCCTTGTGTGATAAGTAGACGTACACCAATGGTTGTACCTATACGTACCTATAGACGAACAGACAGAGAGATGAACACTGGTTCGGTACATGGTGAACTATGGCTGTATGGTTTCTTAGTGAGGCTATATACTACCTCGTAAACCACGATCATTGCTTTATTACGGGCTGACTGTCAAGTACCTATTACTAATTATTAGACAGAAACATATGTATTGACAGCAATCTTGATGACTTGTATTCGTCCCGCCGCGAATAGGCCTGTTACGTATTGATCGGTCATCGAAACAGTTTTTTTTAATTCCGTCATCAAAATCGTATCAGCTTTAATGTATCTTCGAGGGTTTTATAACCTTATTTCTGTAACTGAGATGTCATTTTCTCTTGTGGAAACCACTGACAACTTGATAGTGCTATTAGTAGAGTTGTAAATCATTATCATTACTTTACGACGGAACGCCAAGTGTATCTGTCTGTTAATTGTTAGGTTAGGTTGGGATTCAATTATTGAAACGTTATTTTAACGGTTTGGGTTTGTTCTTAGGGGTTTTAAAATTAATACTGTACAGACTGTAGAGTGCAGAAAAACAGACTATAATAAAAATTTTGTTAGAGCACAGCACTTGGTTGCGGAATATTTCTTTTTATTTTGATATTACGGGTTTTTGAGTTGCCCAGTTAAAGTGCTATTTTTCACCTCAGAGTTACTACTGACTACGAGGTGGAGTTTAGTAGCTTCTTGATTTTTATATTGCTGGTTGTAAAACGCGATTATTGCTTTACTGCCAGCCGTCTGTCGCGTGTCTACTTAACGGTATGATGTGAAAATATTTATTGAGGACTTTGGTTAATCTAGTGAGATTTCTGTATTAACTGGATAGAGCATTAGGAGAATGTATGGTCGTAAAATTTTATTCGTTATAATTATTCTAGCTTCTTGTTTATTATTTACTGTACGTCCATAAGCAGTGTTTATTTGTGTTATATTGTCCGTTAAATTATTTATTGTTTTTTAATGGTGAAAACTTCAACGGGGTTTGAAGAGTTGCTAGGCGAATTCTCTATAGGTGTCTTGCAATACCGTCGGCTCCATAGATACACTGAAATAAGAGATAGAAATTTGTGTACAATTCAATTGAATACGACAAGTATAAATTATAGTCAATGCTTCTTAGAGCGTTTGCTTTATATAACCGCAGTTAAATAAATTGTAGCATAATTTACATTTTATACGTACTGGTTGTACTATACTATTTGTCAAATTTTGTAAGATTCTTGAAGAAAGTTTATGACTTGCATCATAGATGTTATGTATATTGTATCTACGTAATATAGTATAAAGACGTGTCCATATGCAGCGATTACTTTGTAGTCGCGACTCATAAATATTTTAGATCGTATAGCCGTAGTCTTTTGTACTTTGTAATTTGTAACTGAAAGTCTGGTCACGGATAACAAAATGTTAAGAAAGTCAATGAAGCGAAAAAACCTTTAAAATAAGAGACGAAATAGAGCTGTAACTACTTAATGAGCTGAGCCGCAAAACGTCACGGAACGCTCCATATTTTTTAAAGAAAACATAAGGGAGAGTGAATGAGTGAGAACGAAATGAGAGGAAAAATGGCAATGAAGTAAAGAAAAAGGAAAAACAAAAGCCGCCTGAAAGCGGCTCTATACTTAGAACGTGCCGACGTCTCTTGTAACGTGTGGAAGTTTTGAGTTACGATGGGCTATGTTACGTATCCAACGCTATGCATTCAATTTTTCATGACTATCATTACGTATCCTTTTTCTGAAAACCCATAAGCTTGTCAATATAAGATCCCTCATTTTTTTCACAAATTTCAAAAAATTGTGGTAGCTTTAAAATATGATTGGAAGAGCTTTAATTCCGATTAAGAATTTCATTTACGTATATAAAGAATTTCTAGTGCTTTTTATAAATTCAAAAAAATGGTATCTCAAAAATCAGAGTAGTCAATCAATCATGTATGATTTTGATAGATTTACGATTATATTTTCGTTACGTTTATTCACATAAGTTTCTATACATTTCGATGTTACATTACAAATAAAAGGCTGATCACGTACAATGGCCACGTAGGAATTTTCGTATTTGACGGAGATCACGTTTGGATAAAATGGCAGCACGAACCCCCTGCTGACGTCGATATCCTCCCGTGGAGACTAGAACACAGTTAGCCACTACAGTGTCGTACATATATCTACGTTACTCGTTTGACATCCTATGATCATTACACGTCGCCCACGTATACGCAGGAAAGATGCCACACTATGGGTGCCATTATGATTATGGGGCCAAAGAAATGCTACGGCAAGTAATACGTGACCCCCCATCATATCTACACATCACTATCAAAAAAATAAACCCTCCACACTATGAAAACGTTTTTGTAACAAAATTCATTTCTTGTATCATCCCCGCGATATTATCACAAAATTAATATTTAATTAATATATTCAATGTAATTAAAGAATCATCCCTCATATGACTCGTACATGTGTATCAACCCGGCTGAAGTACAAAAATAATATTTTACTTTCATCCCCACGAGATTCAAGGACATTTCCACGGGCCAAAAAGTCTGCATCTCCGAAATATATCTAGACGTGTATAGGGATTGATATTACCAACTCAAGTGTACCAACCTTTACTCCCATATATGGTATACCTACTCTCATATATATGTGGGATATGTGATACGGGTTCGAAGTACCTTCAACGGGTAAAGGTACACCTATGTGACCACTATAGCTGGGTACCAATATCGCTCCATATTTCCCGTGGGATGTAAGGGTGAATTCCAGACGTGCAAGCCCAAGAAAATGGCAGAAAATATGGAGGCGACTGGGCTCCCATTTTGCGCAATGTTACTCCCGGCTGCGTATGCTACGCCTGCAGTGATTAGACGTAAGTTTCTACGTCTTCCATCTGTCCCTCGTTGGCGTCATGGTTGCGCGGATTCGGAATGCTTTTAACTCTGTTTTATGCCGCCATTTTCTTACCCCCACTCTTATCTCCTTGTGTCACTACCCCGACGGTACAACCCAGTAGCTACGGCACTTCACTCTCTTGTTGTCCCACGACGATTTACATAGAGAATTTAATAGCATCATCTCGTGACGCTATCATTGGGATTGGAGAGTTTCTGTAAGAGAAAAAAATGGCGGATTAGTAAAATGTCGATATATAAATATGTATGTATGTAATATGCATATCGCCTCCGTTTGAAACCGCTGACTTGTAAACATACACTGACAGCATAGCGTGTCATAACGAAGTAACGTAATAACGTAGTAGGAACACGGGTCATTGAATTTCCTCGTGAAACTATGTATATACGTTCTATACGTTCGTGTCGTCAGCTCTGTTGACTATAGTATATTTAATTTAGGCTCTATCATTCATATTATTTTAGTATGCTTTTATACGAGGCGCAGGTTGCTACCGGGATTGATTCGGTAAATAAATGCGCTGATGACTCCGAGTTTACGACTAGATAAATCTTTTAATTTGGGAATAAGTCACTAATTTGTCGGTTCACAATTTAAATTTACGGACTATTCTTGCACTAAGAGAGATGGTATTTCATCATGGTATTTTTCAGAGAATTTTTGGAAAACCTGTTCTTTTTTTATATGCACGTTAAGAAAAATCTAATGACCACAAATCACTTTAACCATGACCTTGTCACCTGTCAAGTGTGTCGCTAGCATGAAAAATAAGTAGTCGTGGCTAAATGATGAGTTTAGGTTAATAAAGGTCGTAAAACAAGGAGATGATTTAGGATAGTTCACTATCTTCAGGTCACTAGGTCATCAAGATTTGGGGTCGTAAAAGAAGACTGTGTATATAGGTATAGTAGCAGTATGTCAGTAGCATATGGTACTTATTGTTGGTATACACATATAGTCATCTAGTGCATATAACTAATCAGAGTGCAGTAAGTCCCTAACAAGATTTACCTCCACGCTTGATAAAATTTAATTAAATTGCATTTTACACTCTGATAGGAAATTACTTTTCGATCCGGCACAGACGAAGCTGTACGAGATGACTGCAATTTGAGTGGCTGTATTATTCGTATCGGTGAGCGATTGTATCAGACACCTATGGAAAGCGCTGGCGGTTCGTTTTCTTATCGCTAAAGGGAGCCATGTTGGTTATTACTTCTGCGCTTTGCAGGCAGAGACTTGGGAATAACGAAGTAACATTAAGCAGAGACTGTTATCAGTCATACTTGCATTTCATGAAATCGAACACAGTGATGTGATAATAAATATACCAGTGATACCTCGGTATAATAATATTGTGATTATTGCAATAATTAAAATAATGATAACGGTATATAATTTTACAAACAAATTTTTTAATATATCTTGTTTAATAAATAAATGGAAGACAATAAAACTGTTGATTACGATTATTCTGAATTATTGATATCAGTGATCCGAATATTGGATGAGTGAAATTATCTCGAACAGGATATAACAGTATAACTAGGTACTGTGGTTCAGATACCAAGGTACTGGACCAATGCGCTCTTGAGGATTAATCGTCATCGTGTATATCGGTCACTATACGATTGTTTACTTAATACACTTTTGCTCACAATGGACACTTTCCATGCTTTATTTGTCCTACGAGTAAGACGTGGCGGGTTTCTCAATGCTCGGTGGGGATAGCGTATTTCGTGGCGGAAAAAAAGAAAAAAAATGCTTCAGCGATTATCCGATAAGCGACGTAAAAGTCTATAACTAGCGTATCTGGTGGCAATAAAGTTCACATGCAGAATAGCTCGGTAACAGTACGTATAAGAAGTGCTGCACGGCAACAAGGTGGTGCAGTAGTCGATCTAAGCAGCGTTCAAGTAGGTTCCGGAAAAACGTCCATGAAGAATACAAGCCACCATTATTGTTCCTGAAGTGATGAGAGACATTTCCACGCGCAGCCAAGGGTAAGCCATTTTCTATCGTGAACAGTGATATAACGTCTGCGATGGTCCTGGAATTTTGTTTTACGTACGTCTCTCTTGAGGACACCAAACGAATTCGTTTGGTGTCCTTTTCTTCCCGCCTTCTTTCTCTTTCCTGTCGCGACAGAAGGATCCACGAACTAACCTAACGGTATCGAATTGTCATTTGGTGAAAAGGACCGCGACAGGATTCTCGTAGGCAGGTATCTTTCGGATGGGTTTCACTGATTTTTTTCCACAATTTTTTTTCTTATTCTCCACCAAAACCCACCACGGTATTCTTCACGATCTTATGGAAATGGCCATGGCCGACGTCTGACTACCCTTCTCCAGGTCCTTAGTCGCTTCCTTTTTTGCGTTACGTACCTTTTTTTTCCTCTGAACTGTATATATAGGGCATGAGTCACTAGGATGGTGTCCATACTAACTCTCCAGTTATTCCATTTCATGAAGTGAAAGTTCCTTAATGTTCTGGCTCAAGTATCATTCGTACCAACATTGCTTTTGTTGTTGTATCGATCATCACATAACTTGTGTCCCATATTCCTGTAAACATATAACAGGTACTACTAAGTTTAAAGTTACAATAAGTCCTAAATTTGATATTTTAACAATGGAACTACATCATACTTGTACACAGTAGGTATCCAGTAGATATACAAAATATCTCAAGCCGACTGCTACTTGAAGATATCACCAAAATTATCAGGACCTCCCGGGATCGCACAGATACGTTTTATCTGGTCTGTCCTAAAATCGTGACAGGAAACTATAGACAAGGAAGTTTACGAAGGCGACGTTAGAAGATAATGGGGTCGTGTCTTTTGTTAGGTCGACGTAGTGACATGGACTACGTAGAGAGATAGTTTGTAAGCCGCGTTTCTATGTGGCGACCGTGTCTCTTGATTCTATAATAACGCCTGTAATGAAGGTGATAGAGGGATGATATCGGCGAGACACACTACGTATCGTATGGAGCGGGTTAATACGGACCTAGGGATACTGGATTTGATCCTGGGTAGGCTGCTTCATCTCTCGTGATGCGATTTCATCTCGGTACCGAAGCCACCTTATATCTGAGATATATATATATACACTGAGATAGTGAGCCAAACCTACAATTCCACAGTGAGAAACTAGTTATATAGCTACGTATACTGATTCCATCTCTTGGCTCCATCATGGTCCGCCATCTCCTTTTTCGACGAAGACTCGACCCGTGAGCTTCGTACGAAGACATTTGGGAAATGCAAGGTGCGATAAGGATATATGTATCGAATCTTGGTTGTGATATGTGACGTAGGGATACGAACTGATTTGATATTCTTTTATATTAAATTTTGAAAATATATTGGGTACAGGATGTACTTAAAGGTGACATTTTTTTAAGTACAACTTTTTTTAGTCAAGTATAGAATTTTGATTTTGCAATTATTGTTTGAGTTTACAAAAATTTTAATCAGAATCTACTGTGATCAGTAGTGTTTGGAGTACACGATTATGATATGGCTTATTATGCGCCAAGCTATATACTTGAATATACAGATCTACCTTGCTGTAGTGTAATAAGACGAGATTGTATGCATCCTCGTTTTACTTGATTATGCCAATTTATTTTCATGCTCGCGTAACTGCTCGCTACATGTAGCAATATGGCTCGACACCATAGTGACGCAGTACGTAAACGCTGTACTTCTGGATGTAAAGAGGATGCAGGGTAAATGCATAATTCACGTGATTATCATCGTATCAGTCTGCGAATGTACACAATTTTAGGTAAAATAATATATCTCTTTCTGTACAATTTTACAAAAGTAATTTTTTCCTAGAACTTTTAACATCAACTAATCATACATTTTTATCTCTTTCAATTATTCTATTTATAACCTCTCATATTTTCCAAAATTGGTACCAATATTTCGTTAATCAATGATTACATTTTTTTTCGAATTCTGTTTTAGCTGTCACAAGTATAATTAATTGCGTAACAACTTAAATGCGATTAATCATTTTCAATTGTCATGACCACTACACAATTTTACATACAGCAAGCAACATAAATATCACATACTAAATGTCGTGACATATCGTTAACATGGTGCATATGTCAGAATACTAATATAGGGAGTAGAGGCTAAGGATCGTCTTCCAGGAGTAAGCTCATTAGACCAAAGAGTCATGTAATTTTTGACAGGTACCTGTAGGATTCTCACGTAAACGGGGTGCCTAGCATATACCACATGTTATTCTAGCGGCATATAAATGCCAATTAGCTCTCTGCACTATTCCAGGTACCGCATACCGCAAGCATAAAGAAATTCCCATAAACATAACAATCCCGACATTTTCATTCTGACACGATAAGCATTCCTAGCTTCTTGCATACTTCAGCCACTTCAAACACCATTCGTAATTAACGTACCATTGCCAAAACGTTAAGCAGCACCCTCACCCGTAGGAACCCTCCTTTACCATAACATGGTCGAGCCGGACCATTCCTCTTCGTCTAATCCTTGAAAGTCATAAAAAAAGGACCCGGGTCACAGACGCCTACATAGCTCTAGATATATCTATATCGTGTTGTATAAAGTTAAGAAAAATAATATAAAAATTATTTCGATTAAGTCTTAATCCCTTCGTGCATCCATCGACACCCTTAAGGATTTTCAGTCTGCTACAGGCTCCTCCATAATCTTCTCCAACCTCTCTAACTCCATTGTCCTCTTTCGTGAGAACCGACTTTTAAGGCGGGTGCAGCTGAAGCGAGTAGGTGGGGTCGAAGGCAATCGGGGCGTCCCGACGACTCGTTTCGTGTCCTGCCACAAGGGGTGCAGGCTACTACGTCAGGAAATCGACTGATTCGACCCCTAACACTGAAAACCTATCTGGGTATCTATAGCTATAGTATCAGGGGTTGGAACATGGTTTCACAAGACACCATACTCTATTCACGTAAATGTACTAGAAAGGCGAGGTATTTCTTTCCAAGACTTCCTCGCACAGGAACACTTACGTATATCCACATACCACATATGATCCTGTGGCTCGTGTAAGACCTCTCGGGAAAACGTCACGTAGTAAAGTGGCGTCTGCAGTTTTCTTTGGATATATACATATATGTATACGTATAACGTGGAAACTGTACGTGCATTACGAATCCAGAAAAGTTCCCAGAGTACCTATAAGTATGGAGTACTCAAAGTGAAGGGTTGAAACCTTGAGATGCTGAGGTTTTTCTTTGAAGTATCGGTATATGCTTACATGCCTTTATATATATATATGGGGTATCGGTATAGCTGTGCGAATATTTAATATAGCGAACTTAAAGCTCGCTTCGTGCTTATACGGTAATTAATTTACGGACGGGTCATCCTGCCGTGTAATTACGGTTATTGTCCCGCCGTTTTGAAGGGTGATATTAATGGGATCCATGCCGCCGTGTATGTTGGCCGCGCAGCCGCTTTGAGACGCAGCCATAATTAGCTGTTTAATGCTAATGAATAATTTATGCGCGAACGTAAAATCCTCGCGAAATTTCCTTGCCTGGAATATTCGAAGGTTCAATCTGTAACCTGTTTTATCGATTATTCGACACGGAGAACGCGGAAGAGTTGTAACACGTGTCCTCTTTTCTGAATGAGTCTTTATTAACGCGACGTTAAGACTGTTCGGATGCTGCCTTTGGTCCGTTACGTTAACGGCGATATCTGACAGTGAAGTCGGGACTTATGGAAATTGATGGCCCTTTTGAATGATCTTCCAATATACATGATCTTCTCGGCAGACGCCATTTTTAAGACACCCTATATATGCTAAGTACTTGCCAAGATTTTGTACAGACAGTTCATTAAACATTTTTCATCCATTCGTTCACTGATAATTCTTCGATAAAGATTCTCAATCGAATTTCTTAGTTTTAGGTAAAACTTTTTTTTTATTCTCACGCTGAAGCGTTGTGGAATTCGAAATAAGGACGAATCTTTAATTCTCATATCTAAACGACTCTCTATCACGCTGTCTTGGCTGTAAGGTTCTTATTTTTGGAAAAGAAGAAAAAACGAATAGAATCAGAGAAAATGAAAAGGATACCGGACGAGTCAGACGTGGATATACATAATGGTACAGCCAGCCTCCATTACCATTCAGAAATCTAGAACGATATGGCATCATGGATCTAGCACAGTTCTCAAAGTATTGATCGTGGCAGCTATACCCTGATAACATTAATGTAATAGTACGATTGTGTTTCTCCTGTGTTTTTATAGGTCAGTTCCTCGTATACTCGACGCTTTCTAGTTTCCACGCGTGTACCGCATACCTATGCTGACTACTTGATACGGTACAATTCCTATGGATAGTTTAACGTAACCATATATGTATACCTATATATGGGTATACTTTGCGAGTAGTCTTAAGCGTGAGATTAGAATCGGCATGCATAAGTCGTAGGTATTATTGCTGATTAGACCAGGTGAAATAGGCGT
Organism: Pachycephus smyrnensis; assembly: GCA_030142225.1. Lineage (NCBI taxonomy): Eukaryota > Metazoa > Arthropoda > Insecta > Hymenoptera > Cephidae > Pachycephus > Pachycephus smyrnensis. Next base: position 975,929 of record JARQST010000582.1, read on the forward strand.
GGAGCATATGCATAGATACTTTGTGAAAAGGCGGGGGAACGTGAAGATAACACGTGGTACCCTAAAGAAACAATTGATTGGTCATACGTCACGATTATCTTTGCTGAAGAAATTAACGGTCCTGAATCATTCCCATTTGTTCTTATCAGATTCAATTTTGTTTTCTGCTGATTGTCGGTACTGGTGCCGTGTCACTGATATAGTGCGTGTGTATGTACATATATGCTATTGCGATACCTAACGAGGTCTGATTAAAAGTTATGCTAATTATATAAGCTTTGTCAACAACGGTTCAACCGTGTTTGATTATTTATCGATTCTGGGTTTTGATAAGAATTATCTGTGGACGAGAGGAATTCATGGATAATTTTTGGTCTCTGAATTTAATTAATAAGTAGTGAATTTAGCTGTTTGACTGACAGTGACTGTGTATTTAAGATTGAATATAACATTTTGCGAAATAAAATGTCTTTTTTTTGTTCTTACAGATGTGGAAAAGAAGTCGATTGCAATGGCGGCCCGGCGATCAATGGGTAAGCGAAGATTTCCATTCACTTTAATTTCCAGACGATTTGATTCGAGAATCTGGTGATTTGTATGCCGGTCCAGTCTGCCTCCTAATGAGGAACTGCCTTCTTCGTGAAACTGCTTTGCAAAAGTTTCATCTTTTCTATATTAGATGCTTGGGCTTAAAATAGTCGATCCCAGCCAAATACCTTGTATTAGTCATGTCAATTATCGGATGCAAATTTTTGAAAAGATCCCATTTATGATCCCTGTCGGTTCTTTCGCATCAACGTGTAGAATAAAAAAATTTTTAAATATCCAGTTGTTCAATTGCTCGTCAACAAACATAATTCTGTAAATTTGTCGAGAATTTATTTATTGTTAATTGTAATTAGAAAATTTCAAAATATAATCATAACATAATTCCGTTGACTTGTGTCGATCCGATGCTGATGCAGATAATCATAAAACATGGCGTTGTGTGGAGGGGAGAATATGACAAAGAAACATTCATACAATAGTAAGAATACGTATTCTTTTGGTACCAAACGACCACGACCCTATTTTTTTACCGCTACTTTTTCCCCCAATAGGGATTTACTGTTAGATTTTACGCCACTAGTTTTACCATCTGCAACAATCAAAATGACCGTTTCGAACGCGTATCTTCCTCCCGTATATCCATTCAACGTCATTCTAGTCTGTAAAACACACAGTATCTTCCTAAGTGTTCCTGTTAGTTTATTTTCTCATATTTCTACCAAGCCACCCAAGAAACCTCATTTCCGTGAAAAAATGTATTAGTTAAAAAATCGTTGGAAAATCTGCGCAATTATAATTTGAAGTAAGGCGAACCCGTTTCATTGATTTCTTTTATACGGTAAAGATATATCTCTCAAAATTGAAGGTATTATATAACAGCAAATATTAAGATATAGCGGATATATAATTTACTAAGATAGTATATCTATAGTTGCCAAATAGCCATTCGTGAACAGCAGGAGCTCGAATTAAGAAGGGTGGATGCTTTACTTAAAACGTCTGCGAAGAAGGCCAACATAGATCCGTATCTTAATTTAATTCATCCTTAATGACTGAGCTCACACTCCCAAAGAGAGTACCTAAATTTCCAGCATCTCTTCTTCGAGTAGCTTCGAGTGTATCTTCGAGGGTCCGCTGTTCGAGAGGCGGATAAGAAAGGCGAGTTGAAAGTAGAATGGATAGGGGTGGCCAATGAATAAGGGAAGTGCCAGTAGCTATTCCGGATTAATTAAGCCGATTATCATCGGAGGTAGAGAAGTGGAAGTTGGTGCCCTACTGGAAAGCGAGTGGAACAATCGCCAGGAAGGAAATCAAGTAGCTACCCTATCTCATAGGGGTGGAGTCACGGCGAGTAGGGGGATGAAGTGGCCACTTTTCGGAATGGAACTCCCGCGCTGAATACACAGAATACTTTGGGGGGTTACCTTTTGCTAGACGTCTAGGTGGGAATTTACCTCGTTTCAGAATAATTTTCCGTCGGAACCAGAATGCGAAATTAGGTAGTGCGGATTCGTGCCAAGAGTAACAAAAACAAATTTTGACTTTTTCGGGTACTTCCGTATTATAAATTACGACGTGGTAAATTTTGCGATTTGCAATATATAATGCATGACGTCATGTTCAAAATTATTTACTCTGTCAAACCAACCCTAATAAGATATTCCCTTTTAGAGTTTTCAATATTAACGTTAAGTCAATCTATTCTACCATTACGGATGATTCTTAATTAATGAATTTAAATGATACCAAAAATCATTTACTTCGAAATGCTTTATCTGTGATAAAATGTCACAACGATCATGGTTATTTATACCAAATAAGATATCCGTTTGAAAAAAGCAACTGGTTCTTGAAATTTAAAAGTGATACTTCTCACCGATAACGCCAATGAAAAGATTACAACCCCTTTCATTCGTCGTAAACTAAAGTGGCTGCCGAGTTTATGTCGCGCGAAACGTTCAGTTGAGAAGTGAGCCTTTTGAGTAAACTAACCAGCTGGAATTCGAGGGTCGGAACTCTGCCGACACTTTTGTCCTATCCAAAATTTTAATTGAAGTCCGTGTCGTTGTGGCTGTACGCAGACTTCCGGGTACGAGACAATCTCCTATACGAAGAACCATCAAAAGGTGGAGAGTCAGGGATAGCGATGGTGGCGATGCCTCTTTCCCGTTCAAAGTCAAAAGCATTATGGAGGCTGTAGTGCTCCATGGGTCCAAATCGTAGGAGGCTAGAGGAACAGGGACTGACTTGGCGACTAGATTCCAGTGGAAAAAGGGAAGAGAGTATCTGAGGGGGGTTGGGGGTTGGACTGTTGGGTGTAACGTTGGTATGCCGTGCATGTCGGTACAGAGGGGTTCGCATTGATCGGCCGCCAGAGAAAAGCTTCGCTCTGATTGGCCACCAGGAGCAAACCTTCCTTGTCGTCTGTTTGGAAGCATCACGGTCGAGGAAGGGAAGGACAGAAGTTCCTGGGGATTATAAGGTTCGAGGCGTTGGACGAGTGTGCGTCATGGAGACAGGGGCCACAGAATCTTCAGGAGCGTCTTAAGAAATGAAAAAAATATATTCAAGTTTTTTGCCTTTTTATGGAATTTTACTATAAAGTTTTTTCACGATTGTCATGGACATCCGTATCAATGCTCGAAGATGACGATAACTTTGTACTCTGTTAAATTGTTTGATGACTTCATTTTTTTGGTCATCAAAATTTCACACTTTATTAGTAATGACTTTTAGGTACATTTGAATATAAATGAATTATTTATGGTACAGTGAATTATATAGTTATGGTACAAGGACATTTTAATACTTATTCTTTCTTGCTTTCCTATACTAATTTTTGTTGCCCTAGCACTAGCCTGTCTAATTAATTATATTAATAATACCGGATGCGTCTGTATATTTTATAATTAAAACAAAAGAAAGTAAAGCAATCCGGAATGCAGTCGGCACCTTTATTCCCTCTAGTCGCCATGATGCATCGCGCAATAATGACTGGCTGTGCCAATGTCGGTGATCTTGAAGCAGTAAAAAAAAAAGGAAAATTTACAACTTAGCGACGGCTTTATCAGAGGGCAACTATTCTGTACACGTCGCACTGCCTTCATGAGGATTCGCATGGTTTCCAGCAAATGATACTCATTTCGCCATAAGTAAGGACAGCGGTTTCTTTCTCTCAGTCCAACCGTTAATTCATATAACCTTGTTGCTTGGTTTGGTCTGCAGAATTCATACCGAAAAAATCTTCGATAAATCAAACCAATTTAAAATGCCCGGTTCGTGTGGCTTTCATTTATTGTACAAAGTACTTAGTCTTCTTGATCAAGTCCTATAACAAAACTACTTAGTGCACCAAGTTCCTAAGAGACAAAGTAGCTTTTGCCAAGTTTGGATTAGATGGACCCCAGTAATGAGAGTTTCTCATGGTACACCATATATAACACTACAGAGTGTTGAAGCTGCTAACTGCACTTTAGGAAGTTTCTAAGCCAGGCAAGTGATCCCTGTTCTACACAGATGCATTTAGTTCCTTAGCGCGTGGAGCGTGGCTGAGGGGGCAGCTGCAGCTGTAGCCAGTGGTTTTGATACCCTGGAATCCAGTGGCGTGGCACAGGATTACGCGCGTGAAAAATTATGACTTGCGACTCTCAAGTGTGGAGCTCAGTGGACACTAATCCAAGATAACTCAGAATCCCGTTTTTTGTATACCAGAATATAAAAATTCGTACAACTATAAAATTTTTGGTAAATTAGAATAATATGCGATATCTGTGGACGACACTTGTTTATAATTAAGAATCACAAAAGTGATATGTAGCAATGACAAAAAATTTTGTTGAAGATTTCCTAAACTGTTTTAAAAGTACAAGTAAAAGGGATACCGCTCAATTATTCAACTTGTGAAAATTGTGGGTTGTCCATAAATTCTTTAGTATTTTTGCATAGCTAATAACATACTGGAGAACAGAGGGTTGGGTAGCATTGCAAACCAATCAGTTTGAACTCTACATTTAAACTGCATCATAGATGTAAATGCCATCGGAATTGGCCTGACATTTACGAAGAAAATAAAAGCACATGCTTACCCGTATGCTATGCACGTAATGAGAGTAAAAATGCACTTGCAACAGAATGCATCTGGTAGCTGCAGTCGTGGTCGATGGTAGAACCACGGGCCTTATTGATCAGAGAATAAAAGGTTGTGTAGTCGAAGCACGTGGCGCCATCTCTCGTGAGAACGCCGAGTCAATTTTCGTTAACCACGAGGAAACTTGTGCGCAGAGGGTCGGGGCGGGGAGTGAACGGCAGAGTATCAAAGGGGGTTGCACGGAGATGAAAGGGGATGAGAGAGGAATAGGCGGGAGAGACACGCCAGTCGGCCGCACCCTAACAACGCGTTCCAACCCTCGTTGTATAAGGGGGTTGTGGGTCGGAGTATCGATCGAGTACATGTTACACGATGACGATTCAAATATTCTTGATCTTTTACCTGATTTGCACAGAGTGCCATCCCTTAAAAATTACACTACCAAAAAAATGCACTTTAAAATAAACGCACTGTTGCACTATAAAATGTCCCAATTTTTTTTATTTTTATCTATTGTAATTAATATTCTTATCGCGACCAATAAAATCACGTGCAAAATGCTGCATACTTCTTTTTCATTTATTGATAAACTGGAAATTGCGAAACGCATAGGAGCGTTCGAAGGAGACTACATTTATTTGTCTTAGGAATTAATTACCACCCCTTGGAATATATTACCACACACGAGGCGCGTATATAGGTTGGATTAAAAAAAATGTTGAGCATCGCGGTCCAACGCGCTCATAAAGATGCTAATTTACTCACGTTATTTCCGTCTTACAAGGGTCGCCATTGACCGATCTTTAGATAGATATGTTATAAGCGTTTAAGTGCTTAACTATTCAACCGGGACGCAGTGAGTGGTTTAAAAGTACCAAACAAGGATGTGCCTAAGAGAGTGCAGTTGATGAGATAATTAACGAGACCTCATTGCTGGAGTCAATTGAGGCTTTCCTGGTGACTGAAAAATCGTGAATAATTTCAACATCTAAATCGCCATTCGACGCGCCGATTATTTCAATATTAAATTACCCCTGGGAATTAATAAGTTCTCGGATCATCCTTTTTAAGGAAAATCCCGTACTCCGAAAGCTACTTGAACTTTTGTTTATTCTATGAAAGATTCAACGAGGCCACTCCAAAACTGTTTGCTAAGGGTCTGATTATTTAAGGGCGGTGCTTTAACTTCCGTAATTTTGGTGGAAAACTTGAAAACTAATTGGATCAGCCTGCTTCATTAAACTGTGGGAAAGTCAGTGCCTGTGTCAAGTACTATTAACGCAACTATGCTGGTATAGCCTCGTGTAACCTGGACTTTGCTAAGAGGTTTAACGTACGTTTCCTAGATGGCGCCATGGTAAAGGCGTCTTCTCTCTTAAGTTTCTGAGTGGTCGCTGCCCTGCTCGAATCATCTTCTTCGACGTTATCATAGCCAAGCATGGCTCCGACGCCTCGACCTGATGCAGCTGGCCACTGCCTTCTCGTAATCCAGCTACATTCTTCTTCGTTCTTTTTTTCTCCCTCGTTTATTTTATCCGAGCGCCGGTATTTATAAACTCACTGAATTACGAGAGCTTTTACCCAGTAACGCGCCTGGATACACGAACGCCATCGTTCTTAAATACGTAACGATCATTGGAAGATTCTTTAAATCTGACACTCTCCCTTTGGAGGAGCATAGACCCTTAACTCACTATTAATACTGCTTTAACTGAAATAGAATGCGCATCCATAATTCTTATTTTGATCAGTTTCACCCATTTCTACTAATTTAATGACACGCACGTACGTGACTAAAGTGCGTGCTATATTCGAATTCGTGTTGTACCCTGTCGTATTTTTAATCTCTCTTCTCTACACAGTTTGCTCGTTATACTTCTTCCTGAATTCTCGATGCTCGTGCCGTAATATATTTATGTTATTTTTGGATAGAATCCGTAACATTTCATTATCACGTAAGACCTTATTTATCGCGTAGGTCTATAAACTTTATCGCGTCGTAATTTCACGCAAGTGAATTTTCCAGCAAAGTGTACGTGATTTATGCATTGCATAAGATACGTACATGTTGCATTACAATTAAACGGACAGTTTCGTCAAAGAAATGCCGTCTGGGAAATATTGAAGATTAATAAAAATCGTTCGAATAACAATATGATTGTTTATCGGACTTTAAGATCTATGACCGTCATTGTTATGCATCGACTGCTATTGGCTTGTGAGGTATACGTTTATTAAAAATGCATTTCATTCGGTCAGAATCAGAAATAATAAAGTAATTCGAAATGCATGACGTGCAACACTACTGCAGGATACATATATGGTTTACGATGTATTACGACTAAAGGTCGTAACACTTGGTATTCTATAGTAATAGTACAGTAGTAATATCTACTGTTAGCAGCAGTCAGGTAATGTTTGGTTTTTTGCTCCTTGATAACTATGATTGTTTTCCAAGTGTATACTGGCTATCGATACTTGACGCGGTATAACAATTTTTTCAGGAAACCATGAACCGCCTTTTCGAAAATAAAAAGAAAAAGAAATAATTTTCAAATTCAGTAATTTCAATAGCTAAGACTATTTTGAGGATTCTACCCGTAATTTAACCCGTTAAAGGGTATTTTATGGCAGTTTTTGCATTTATTACCGTCCCCAAAAGAAGAAGGATTAGGGAAGAAAGTGCTGGTAAAGAGGTAATACTCAGAAGAACCTTTTTTTCACTTATATTGAAATTCTTCAAATTACGTATTTTTCACAGAAAATTCAGAATTCCCTATCGACACATTTTACGTTTTTAAAAAATATTCAATTATTTAATACCTAACATTCCGCGTATGCATTCTCATCGAGACTGCACTTACATAATTCAAATGGTAGCGCATATGTCATGGGCTGGAGTAGTAACTTTACGCAATATGAATTGCGTAATTTACTTTAGTTAGTAATATATATTGATTTTTTTTATTCTATAAGGAAATCGAAGTGAGACGTTAACGCGTTATTTTTACTGTCTTAGAGTCCGTGCGTTTCTAAGTGCACGTTTCATAGACATCGAGGACAGTATTTTTATTGACGTTCTTTACAAACATGGGGCCTTACTCGTTACCGTTATTTCAAGAAAATATGTTTCCTTGCTCGCCCGTATTATATGGGTGCATTGACACCTACACGCTTACGGACCCTCTTGGATAATACCCATACGTTATTATCATCATGGCACACGTGGTGATAAGCCATATCATGGCTCACTCTTCGATACTCATATCCAAGTTTTTCACATGCCCCAATACGTCTGGCACTCAGCATTGAATCACATTTATGGCGCCAAGATGGGTCGATAAATTCATTGGTTGTCAGGTCCTCGTTATGCCATATATCATTCCACAAAGCAAACACTATTTTGGGTCCTTCAAAGATTAACGGGACTATTTTCTTAAATTTTTTTTCTTTTCCTTTCGGGTCCATGTTCTTTCGCGATCAGTCCCTTGACTCCGAAATGTTTCTACTATGACTTTCTCGTTATCAAGCAGTTCGAACTCATCTGATAAAGAATGCCAGCCATTTCTTCAAAGACACGTGAGCTTCCAACGAACCGGAAGAACGCGTGTTTTCGTTCAAGTTTTTGGAAAATCTCTTCCGGAACGAGCGTCTCTTCCGCAAGAACAAGTGCAGTCGCGATATTACGGTCGCAGATGTCGTGAGCAGTTATATCTCATTATACGAAATTGTCGAAGAAAAATTTTTCATTTAATGTAATAATCCTCGCAGCTGCGACGCGCATCAGTTATGCGCAACGTGTGTTCGCCGGCGTTTCTAGACTTTGATATAGAAAGTTTTGCCTCGTTTTATACTTTTTTCTTTTCCACTCTCACTATAGCATATCCCAAAGGGCTGCGACACTCGCGCGGAACAAGAACGGCTCGCATGTATTTGCATTCCTAATGTTGATATTTCAAGGCTCTAGGTAAAATCCTGGCGCTTTAATAACGAGACTGTCAGCCGACGGCAGGGAACAGGTACAGAACTTAGCGACTGTCGCTTCAGAGAAATCATGAAATGATATCACCATTTTTTTTAAAACGTATAATATTTTTGGCCCCTGCATTTTGTTGATTAGATATTTTATTTATTTCCAAGATATTGTCGCCAGCTTTCAATATCGTAGCTACGAATATGGCTTAGAATCTCTCTCTGCATCTTTCATATTATGGAGCATTCAGGTATATCTACTATGTAGTATGTTTGTTATGTATGTTAACCGTATGTTCCGAATGGCGCTACCTTCCTCAGATACCATTTCTAGGACGCGGGCTAGCTATCTGTTAACCTAACCTAACCTGGTGTATAGTTCCCGAGGGAGACGATAAGGCTTCTTCTGGGATAGAGTTACTCTGCGAAATGCTCTCCCTATCCCGCTTGCACCTACAAAAACGCATCTACAGGCTCCCGGAGGATATCCTGGTGGAACCTTAATAAACTACAAATAATTCAATTGGACCTATCCTCCCGATCTGTAATGCTACTAGGAAAAACAAAATCTTTGTATCTACCTCATGTAATACACAGAGTATTTCAAAAGTATAGAAAAGCCAGTATATCGATCTAGTAACATATTTTCATAGAATAAAAAATAACATTTTTTTACAAAAAATAGCATAGTGAAATATTAATAATTTTAATAAGTGCCGCCTCTCGAACTAGATTTAAACAAAATTGTATAATACAGTTGATGACTCTATTCAAGAATTCTTTTTATACGGATATATTTTATAGACTAGGAATCTCCATTTAATCCAGGTGCTCTCGAAACTTCCCTCTAGGTATACACGTAGCTATAGAACATATCCAGGTTCGTATTCTCCATACCTACAGGTAAGTTCTAGCAAGAAGATGGAAATGAGGATAGAGCTAGAAAACTTTCTATGGCGAAATCGCCCCTACCGTAAACTTTATGCAGTCATACTGCGCGCTAGCCGAACCAGATAGAAAGAGAGAGAGAGAGAGAGATAGGTACAGATAAGAGGATGCATTTCCATACAGAATTGCAACACTATAATACCGCGTTGCATCAGATGCCAAATTAACCTCTAGGAAATTTTTGCACGCGAACAAGAGTCTCGCAATTGACTCGCTACGTATCTAGACTCAGGCCGCGTCGGACGGCCTTTACGAAGCTCCGTGTTATACCAGTAAAGATATAGGGTGAGTTTTCATCCTGAAGTTTCTGGCTTCACTCACCAACCCCCGCCATCTTTCATCCCGGGGTCGAGTAAGTCTGGGCAAACCCGTACCCTCAATTCGATCCCATACCAACTCTCCCGACTGGCTCAGTCTCAGCCAGCCAGCCTGGATCCTCTTTTTACGTTGGATACGTACCAACCTAACCTTACTTCGCGATGGCGAGCCCGGGCAGCACAGAGACGAAACCGTGACGTCGGTGACATATATATAGGTACATATAGATACACATAAGCGAAAAACGAAATACACGACAAAGATTTTCCGCGTCGTTCCTTGAAATTGAACTTTTGTTGTTCCGTCCTGGAAGGAAAGTCGTGCCGTGGGTCGCGAATCCATTCCACCTCTAGATATCCTCTTGCCTTTCTTTTATTTCATCCCTTATCTCTTTTCCTTTTAAAAATATTTTCTGATACCTTATATATCTACGCATTCTATATATCTTCTATATATATAACCTGACACATTTTTATTGCAGATGCATACCACAATGGGTATAACATTTTTTTTAGTGTAATCAATATATAATATACTGATATAGATTTAGTTATACACTCAGGATAATCCGTAGGATCCTTTATGCATTTATTTTTGTTTGCCTTATTGGTAACAGTGTTTGTTTCTTTTCTGTTTTCTTGCACGCATAAAGCGAAGAGGCGTAATCTCCTTGCATTACCACTTTCGAAGTAGCGCTTGGTGATAATGAAATTCACGAATTTATGGAATGCACTGCCTTTTACGGGTGTACAGTAACGCGATATAACGCAACACTGTTGCTTGCGCTTTTCGAGATAGAACCAGCTACGTTATAAAGTTCAAGGTATGTCACCGAGACACAGTATAAGTACATAGTCTAGAAGTGTGGCTTCCAAGCCACCATTTATATACGACCATGGTCCATGAAGGAGCCGTAATACACGACCTACACAATCTACCGCCACAGTAGTTCTCCTTTATGCCGATGGCGTTTGTAGTTTATACATGTGCGTGCTACATGCGGTGGACAATTATATACGAGTTCCTGTACGTCAGATGACAGATATATTATATAATTAAAGACCACCCAGGTACATAGGGAATACCTATAGGTATTATTGTTATCACCTTTTTTTTTATTTATCACCTTTACTATCGCACATAAATATCTTGGAAATAAAAATATTTATCGTACGCCTATACAGAAACGTAAACCAGTCAGAATGTCGCGGACAGTATATTTCGTAATAATTATTTCAGATTGGCGGGAAATTTAAATGTTCTTTAATATCTCTTAATCGTTCACTGTTCCATGTGTGTCAAGTGTGAACGTTGTGCAAGTCGTAAATCTTGAGAAATGTCAATGTCTCTTTTTTTTTAGTATATGAACCAACAGTTAATAAGTAGGCATAGGTAATATAGGCGCGGGTATGTCTATATAGACATAACACAAAGATACACCGAACGTATGCTCGATGCAATTATTATAGACGATTAATTTAATGACAGGTCTCGCACCTATAGACTTTATCCTTAGTATATGGAATTGATTAACGAGCGGACTTACATACCTCGGGCAGGTGTTTCGTCTCAGGATAATCTGTAGAATTCGTTGAACCTTGAGAGCAAAGGCTTCACCTTGAAGTTTCGAGGAGGCGAGTTCTCGCGAGACCTTGAAGCCGCAGACTGACCTCGGCTCACCTGAAGGAATTTCGAGGTTTATGCTTAGACGGCTGCGATTTGTCGAGGCAGATAACTGTACTAGAATTTCGGTTTACCCCTTTCCTGTCAATTCTAGAAAAAAAGGGTTCTTCGTCTTTTTTTATTTTCACGACCGCCGATCCTTGACGCTTTTTTTCTTCACAACGTTTAAATCGATTTATTACACCGAAAAATTGCCGAAACCCTTTTCGCGTGCTTTAATGCCAAGGTGAACGGCAGGTAAATATCCTGCAAGGACTCTTAACCAGGAAAGGGTTATAAAGAAAGGACCCCATCCCCCACCTTTGCATCCCTTACTAGAAGTGTCTGTCATTCTTGCGTCAGTTTCGATTTGCCAGGTTCACCCTCGACTTGGTCAAATTTTTACAGAGAAACGTATACCTGTACGTATTACGTATATAAATTGTTCAACTATTCGTTCACGATAGACAAGAGTGGATTGCAAGGATTTCATGTAAGTACTGCATTCGAATGAAAGCTACATATGGTACCTACATATATTTATATGGATTTCATGTGATTCAGGGAATATTGGATTTGCTCTTCTTTCATTTCGATTCAACGTGTCGAGCTTGTTTACATATCTTGACCAGGACGCCAACTCAGCGTCTACGTTCACTTTTTGTTACGGATATCGCATATCGCCGCAACTGCATGCAGTATTGTTTATAGCCGGGGTGCAATAGGTACTCGAAGATTGACTGGTGGTCATATATTTAAGTTTCGACTTTTACTTGGGGAGATGGTCTTTTATAGTACGCATATTAGTTTCTTTATAAATCTGAGGTCATTGCATTGATTCCGCGAATTTCAAAAATGAAACATTTACTTTTCCGGTATTTATAGCATGTCATAATCTCTACTAGTTTAATTATTATGTACTTATGTATATATCCATATCACATTACTTACGCAGCTTGTCTACTAAAGGTTCGTAACAAATGACAAGATTCAAGATACTGCACTGTTATCCTGCGTATTCGTATATCCTGTTTTGTTATATACAAATAAACAAGCGTTTGATGCGAGAAAAATCTTGTTTACTGGTCAATTATCGCATATGGCATTGCTTGATAAATATCTTTGCAGAAACCCGACGCAGCGTCTTCAATGTAATCATTTCAAACTGCCCAGTCAGTTTTGTCGTGTCTTCCGACATAGTAGTACGTGTCATTGATACTGTGCCTGTAATGAATTCACGACTGCAATTTCATATCCCGTAAATAACATTTGTGTTTGGTTGCTTTAAAATTGCACGCCTCACAGTGAAAATTGGCAGTAAAGTATGGCAGACTATGATGACAACCTTGATCGAAACTGGTGAGTACAGATGCAACGTGCACTCGGGTATTTCCATAGTAACGGATGCAGCCATCATCTGTCGCCAGTGTACACAGTTGCGCGCGCAACTGTTCAATACCGGCGACCTATCCCTCTTTCTCTTCTCAGACACTTTTTCCCACCCTTCCTTGATCCCACGACCTCCCCCCCCCCCCCGTGTTTTACCCGTCCAGCCTCCATTACGTGTATATGCAACATTCTAAGAACTCCTCGGCTTCTCTCGCCACTTCCAAGTTCATCTCACCTCCTTGTCGCAACCCTTCAAACTTTTCTTGGCCTTGCTGAGAGAACCCTTGCTGCCTTGTTGTGCACGTAACGTCGATCTGTCTTAAATGCATGCATGGACTTACAAATGGCCGCTCATTGAAAGATCTGCGCGATACTGATCATCTCTAGGCATTAGAGTGACTTCCGGTATCGGACACGTTTGTGGTACTAATGACGTCCATTTTTTTTAGTATGGACAATGAAAAACTCTACACGGTAGCTGACTATGGTTTGATCTTGGAGTTCAAGGGTTGATAGGTATTAGACGAGGAAAGTAGTATTTCTTGTTTCTCGAGTAGTTTATCATGATTTACTCTTTTTCCTACATTTTTTCCCTTTTTAAAGAAACTGATAAGGGAGTATAATTTTAAAACCAGACTCTGTTTGCGCGCTCTATTCAATGGAGTTGTAAGCGAGTGGGGGAGTAAATATCTACATCGCTAAGTAATGGAGGGTCGACACGCAACAGTGATAACATATAGAAAGAAGTCGAGTGCAAAACCCTTGGGAATAATTATCCTCTTTTTACGAAAGTTCTGGTAGCTTTTCTAAGGGGGTCAAAAATATAACCTATAGGTACTCCATAGAGAGCATCGCGAGATGGGACCATTTTTCAAGATTAGCAAGAGATGAGAAAAGTTTTAATGCCGACGTGATACCGAGTCTAGCTTACCTACCGATACTACCCTACTACCTATGGAGTTCGTCAGAGGTGAAGTAGGTTTGCTGAGTACTTACATTCTTGTGGGATAAGTGCTCCAGTCTGGGCACCATATAATTCGGAAGTTATGAAATCTGACAAAGAATTTCCGTTCGTATAGAAAACTACATTTTATCCTTATATTCCCCTCCATACTCATAGGCGGAAATATGTTTAGAGTTTTATAGACATTTTTGACATTACCTTCATTAACAGTCAGATAGTAGTATGCTGAATGAAGTATTACCCTACGTAATTGTATTCCTGTCAATACAATCAGTTTGAGAAAATACATTTTATTAGATACATATATACCTTTTTCTTTCGTATACAAAAATATAGCTATAGTACAGCCCGTAATCCCGTATAGTATGTACCATACAGGACTTTCAGTATACGAATGAAAAAAAAAAACTTAAATTAAAATGTTAAGCCAGTGTCGTTATAAATACGCGTTTTATATGCCGAACAGAATGTATAGTTTATTATAACGATAACGGGCACGTGTGAACTACGAACTTCAAGACGTCTGTATAAACTGTCCGAACCATGATCGAGAGTAGAAATGCGCGCATGGGAAATATTTGACTAAGACTCAAGCTATGAAGAGATAAAAGTAACACTGACAGATACTCTGACCGCGTTAGTAGTTTTCTCCCTCTGACAGATAAGAAAAAAGAAATGGCTGCCACTCTGGTGCATTAAGGGTTGTTTATATTTTCCAGTCATCATAAATAGTATATACATAGCGTGCAGTGATACGTCACCGTTTTCTTGGCTGGCCTTCGTATACCTCCATATAACGTAAGTCTGCGATTACGCAAAATTCATTTTATGAGTGTACACGAATCTTTTGCCACCATAAATCATTCACACTTACTACTCATACGTGTATATATGAACGTAACGTACCTTTTTTCTCCTCTTATTATATACTCTGTTGATGATTACCATAACTCTATATAGCAGGAGAGAGTATAGGTAATAGTTGGTTTAATTTGATTGCCAAAGATATGCGAAACCTCCGTTTTGCATATTGCCGTAAATCGTTGGATTTTAGGAAGCAGAAAAAGTGTACTGACATATATAGGTTTTAAATTATTCAAATTTCTCATCTTACATTCCATATACCATTGTTCAATGCTAATCAGTTTTGCTCCTGACAATGAACTCTTATTAGAAATCATGCAATGACAGTCAACCGTGGCAAGGATTATTAACATAAGTATTAAAATTGTTTTCTTCTTGGATGAATAGTCATTTTATTTTGACATATTGCACACTGGTACGTAGATGACCTATAATCTTTGTCCTTGTCGTCTCTAACTGCACATTCTATTCTCATAGCCTCGTTCGTAAATTCGCCATCCTTATTTCGCTGAGGGTCACGTTTCATTTCGTACTGTCCGTCGCGACAATTGGATGCTTCAGTTAAGAATCGACCTCGTTACTAGTTAAGCAAGAACCAGAGAATTGGCACTAGTGGCCATATTCATTTGGCACAACAGCACAAGGCAAGTTCTTCGTGTCACTAAGCATTTCAATTTTGCAAATACTAGAACTACTGTACAAGTGTATACTAAGCATAGTATTGTCCGTATAGGTATTATTCTAGACTTCTGTTCCATATTTGGCGATCCACGTTAAGGAGATTCTCGCACTCGCGAAATTTACCGAGCGCCACTAAAATTATACAGATTAACCGTGGAATAAATTGAGAAGTAAATTATACAATTACGAGAGAGCGACCGACGGGGGCCATGCTGGTGACCT
Organism: Pachycephus smyrnensis; assembly: GCA_030142225.1. NCBI lineage: Eukaryota > Metazoa > Arthropoda > Insecta > Hymenoptera > Cephidae > Pachycephus > Pachycephus smyrnensis. Next base: position 991,585 of record JARQST010000582.1, read on the forward strand.
CAGGAAGGAGGAGTTCACTGCCTGCTTTGGGGATTGGTAGTGCTGCTGGAGTATGAGGGTGAGGTTAATTCAGGTAGAGGGTTTGGAAAGAGTCCAATCAAGTCCTAATTAGGCTGTGCTCTGACTCTGCTAACTGGCTGACCCCTCTTTGCCCCGCACTACTCTGATGAAGGCTTTAGAAAAATACGATGCTGAACCGAAGTAATAGCTATATATGTCTGATACTTTTTCATTGCATTCTTCAAATTCTTATTTGTCGATTTTCATCTTATCGACCACAAGCGTCCGTGTATTTTACCTTAATTAATATATTCCTACATGATCTTCTGTCCCTTTACTAATTTATTATTTTAAATCGTTATGGTTGTTCGTCATACTATCGTCACAGTTTCACAGAGATCCTTTGTAGCATTTTTCGGTACTATCTTTAGCAGCGTAAGCTGGCTTACACTTTTAACTTTTTTCAGGCGTAAGCTTTCACGAGTATAACATTTAAGTGAAACGACCAGTAGTGACATGGCGTGTAGAATACGTCCTCTTTTCGCGGAACGGGACTCAAATGTTATACCGGCCGCCCGGTTCTTCAGCTGCTCCAATTAAAAGTCAACTCCTATAGCTGGTTGTGGAGTCTGCCGTCTCGTTTCGTACCCATCAAACGTACCTCGGACCCAACGTAACCTGTGGTCAGGCTGGAACCCTCACTTCCATACTGAACCCTGGCGACCTATTCTGCGACGCTTGAAACTTTGGCATCGTACCGCAAAAAGCTATTTGACGAGTCGTCCGTGTCGCTCCCTCATAAACGCACCGTTTTGTCGACATTTCCTGTGACACTTGGTGACGTTTACTTGAGCCTTTACGCAAATCGTAAATCTGTTCGAAGAACCAAACAGTGTTAGATTTCTTTCAGAGTACCTTGTTGATATTGGACATTTTTGGAGGTAAAAGTATCACGTGTAATTTACGGGAGAAATTAAATGAAAACGGAAATGTTTATCTGTAATGCATATATGGATGTTGCATCTAAAATCTTTTATCTGTTTGGATCAGTTTCGGTACGAATGAAATTGTTGTTCACGGGAAAGATTGACTGTTTTTTTGTTTACTGGTAGTATTTTGGAGTATGGATGATCTAAGGCATATGGCAGTACGGTGCTTTACGGTAGTATACTGTGAATTATCATTAGCGAAGAGCAAGTACGCTGTACCGCGACGTCGACGCCATAAACATTTCGACAGACGTGGCTAAAAAAGAGGGAAGCTCTTTTTGAGACACCATTTTGTCTGGCTTCACTCCACTCGCACATCGAGCCAAGTGTGTAATTCATTTCCGGAGTCTCCCACGGGAACGGCTGGCATACCAGCCAATGGCGTAGGCCCGTCTAGTGGAGAGTCTAGGGATAGATGGTATATGCACTTTAGAAAAAAAGAAAGTTTCAATCTGTGCTCCGAAACAGTAAATCAATTGCTAAAATATTCTTTTATGCGTACGTAAACGTACGTCTGGACGAAACTACATATGGATGCAAACATTTTTTCATCGATATTCAATTTCTTTTGTCCTTTCTATACTATACTCACTGTTTAGGTATACAGTATACAGCATAGTTATGTATACCTATGCTGCGTCAATCTGTCCTATAGTCATAAAACTGCGAGAATAAACGGGATCACTTTTGTGTTATTTTTCTTTTTTTTGAGTCGAAGAGATGAATCCCACAGCATCTTTCCAACTTCTGCGATAGATTGGTCGTTTCCGTGTCCTTGGTAGTCACTCTTTGCCAGCGTTAGCATAAGATGGAAAGTATGCAGGGTGACTTGTCGCCCATTGACGCTTCTTACCATAGAAATAGTGAATTACGTCAATATTTACATACACGAATTCCTTCAGTCAGACGTTCCTCCATCTCATCGCCATTTTGTGACATACTTCTTCGTACAAATATGTGGGTTTAGAGTTCCTTGTTGAACTTTTTTTATTACATTATCAAGAATAATTATTGGAAAAATAACTGATGGTCGATTTCTAACCTATATTATTTAGGTGAAACAGGCATCAGAAACATTTTTTTGCGTCAAAGTACACAATAGGGGTTTAAAGATTTTTGAGTATTTTTTTACCATTGTTGATAATTCCACTAAGATAGATCATGTTTAGAACTGTATTTTTAAATGTTTCGTCCCCACTGTAAAATTTTCCATAATATTCCCAGACACCATTTCGTTACGAAATGCTTACTTTAACTGATTTTGATAGATTTATATAATATTGAAAGGAGGAAACGTATGAATAAGATATTGGATCCATATGGAGTTTGTAGACATTAAGAACTACATTCCACAATTAAGAGAACAAGTTCTAACAAGTTCGGATAGGTATTACTATCTGTAAATTCTTAAATTCAATCGATTGCATGTGATCTCCAAAGTATGTACCATGAATTACGTGTCATATAATTATATATAATACATATTATTCACATTAGTCGAGAAATATGACGATGAAAATACTGCAATTTTCTGTTATTAAAAGAATCCTTATCCTTACCTGTGCGGTTGTTAACTTTAATCAAAACCTGAAGTTGAGTGACGTTTTATAAAAATAAAAATCCTTTGCCCCTTCTCAGTTACGAAAAAGGAAATGCTTCAGCATTGCGCAATAGAATTTCTCAGACGTACGTGTTTGACATATGCGCCATTACTTCTGTACGTCGCAGAGAACAAAGATGGCTTTGCTTCAAGTTTTTCTTACCCACGTATATACCAAGTATATTTAAGTCAGGATGAAGTTGCAACATAGATGGCTTCTTTTAAATGATCCAGATATTGTGACGCCATCAGCCAAGAATTTGTTAGTTTATTTGTATACGTACGTTAGTGAGTTAACTCTTTCTTGAGTACTTGTGAATGACGAAATGACGAAAGGTTAAATTTTAAAAAAAAACGGATTTTTCTTTAGCTTTGGCATAAAAGGTAGGTCATATTTTCAATTGAAAGAAAGATACATTATCAAACAGTCGAAACCCAGAATTCAAAAGGCGAGTTTCCATGGGAACCATTGACAAACCTTCCACTTCAAGCTTTTGTAGCAGTTTGGGGTAATTCTAACATCCTTACTTTAACCCTTTACTATAGCTTTTCGAAGGACGGGTCTAAATTTTTTCAAGTTAGTTTGATGCCTGCGTTTCCTCAAAAAGTAATCCTCAAATTGACGACTACTTAACCACCGTGCCCTATACTAGCAAAAATCAGTGACGTAATTCCATCAACTATAATATATCTAAATATTTATAATCTAATTCAAAGGCATAAAGGTTACGTATATATACCCTTTTTCAAATATCGCACTCCATATTGGATTTTCATATGGAAAAACAAAAGGTTTAGCACAATAAAAACCATGCTAATATATGTGTAATAAGCGAGTGACAACACACAAAATCCTCGTTAATTCCAAGTTTACCATGAGGAAGCTCAAGTTTAATCCGTTTATGCAGCAAAGTTTGATGAATTTACTATATGCTTTGCGTCACCGTAGCGCAGGCCTCGTTTAGATGTTTAGCCGCGTTTAGTTATTTAACGTTACAAGACCGCGTACGCATGCGTCATACCTACCTTTAGTGAGCATATATACACAGATATAGTCACACGTGTAGATCGTGCCACCCATCCCAGACAAACTATAAAGCCCCGTTTAACCGCTCATAAACTCAATGGTGTCGGTCACGTTTGCCCTTGCGGTCCGTCTAGGCAGCAGCAGACATCCACCCTAGGGGCCACCTAGTGGTGCCATTTTCATGTTTTTTCCCTAAATATTACACTTGTGGATGGATGCAGCCAAACCACGTGTATAACTTGATCGATTGAAACACTTATGGTTATATGGTATTCCCTCGAGGTTAGGGCAAGAAAACAGGAAAAAATGGATATGAGATTCGTTGGAACAGAATAAATATCATCTATGGGGTGCAGAGAGCCTGTATATACATGCTTTACGAAAAGATCCACCATTTTATGTATGTAGGATTGTATGAAGGGTATATAGAAACGTTCTGGGGAAAAATTGCATTTAAAAGGGTTTTGGTGTAAAGCGGTATATAGGTATTGGCTTCCGTGAGTTTTGTCAAATTTGGTATGCTCTGCGTGGTTCGTGTTTTGGAATTTTAAAATTGTATTCTGGTCGTGGTTAAACTCTCTACTAAGACGTTGATATATGTATACTATACGTGTATGGTATAGTGCATATACGAACAGTGAGTCCATTGTCCTTCCGTACGGTTATGACCACCAGGCGCGGCCACCTTCTGGTCGGCAGGCGATTTTTTATTTTCAACAAAAAATTAACCCTTCCGTGCCGCGAGCGGTTTCTTTATGGGTTTTTACTTCAAGGAATATTTATGAGCCTTCACGAACTGGAAACGTAGGTATGCACAAATTCTACAGGCCCCGGTTTCGGGCCCATCGAACCAAAATTCATGCTGGACTCACTTTACTTACGTATTAACAGGATGAATTGGATGCATGGAATATACCGGGTGTACATAATGCAATGGCCCACCTAAGTAGGACTTATTTGCAAATGCCCAGAGGGCACAGACGCCTGTGTTCCTCTTGTGGTAATTTCAGTAATCCATACGTGATCTGACTTTCCTCATATGGGTACTTATTATCCCCCTAGAATAAATATTTTAATATGCGATGCTAGAACTTGGAATTCCTTTGTTAGACCGATTTCATGGTGTTTTCTTGTCTCGAATAATAACCGCTGGTAAAACACATGAGCCAATTCCACGAAGAAATTATTAGTGTGCTGTCTACAGATTTCTCCCGGATATCTATAATAAGTTATATATATATGTACGTGCATTGCGGAAATGGCTACGATCTAATTGGAATAATTTGCACTGGGAATTCACGGATTTTGAATGACTCGAAGATAAAATAAAACCTTGTTTGAGACAGCGGACCGGAAAATTGACGCCGCCGAAGGAAGTCGAGGGTCTCTTTAGATCTACTGCTTGGATAATATCTCTCTCTGGAAACAAGGGAAAGAATGCTGCTTGGAAGAAGCCATCTTAGCTTTTTCTTAAGAGTTTCTTCGTATTACTATCCAAGAGAATTACAATGGAAGTACTTTATTATTGGGGAGACAATTTAAGACATGGCTACACGTATACGTACAGTAGTGCGTAATATATACTTTTTTAAATCTGTTTTTCTGGCTTAAGTCTCACTTTACGTACGGCTTAACGTTTCCCTTGACCGACATAAATTTACTGAGTAGTTTTTTTTTAGACATTTTAAAGTCAGTCGTGGTTATACATTTTATAGAAAAGTTTCTAAGTATGCAACTCTAAGGTATACTTTCAGAATACTTATTGCAGCTATATCAGTGTAGAGACAAAAACTTTCTTATTCGGTATTTCATGTTACTTTTTCAATTTTATGGGGTTTTTATATTTGACTCTTCAGGATTGGATATATTAGAAACTCACTGGATTGGTGGTACACAAAAAAACCCGTTAGCTTCTCCACGTTGTACAAGCGGACATTCCTTGGCCGATGCCGAGGAAGATGGACAGACTGGATGAGAATGCCGATGGCGGAGAGGCTGAAAATTTCAGGGGCGTGGCGGCAAATACGTACAGACGCCATTATCAATTCCGCCTCCTCTATAGGTATATCGTGAGTCAGGAGAGAATCTTTTCAATTATCTATTAAATTATCTCAACACAGTTTCGACTGCATTAGTTGGCGGCTCTTTTGAGAATCGCGTTGATCCTCGCGTGAAGAACTCTTTTTTAATTTAAAATAAAAAGTCATTAACTATCCAAACGATACAAACCTTCCCCGGGAAGGATCATTTTATTCCATAATGATTGTTCGGGTGTCAAAGGTCAAGTGTTACACCGACAATGAGTAGGCTTTCATGCTCTTCGTTTTTTAAGTAATTTTGTTGAAGAAAATATCCACCGTGCTTTCCATTATGTCATGAGGATATAACATAAATTTTATTTTGATATATTCATCAGCCTGTGTTACTTGTAAGTTGTTTTTATTTATCAGGCAAACACTCTCCAAGAGACTTTCGAACGAACGATAGTGGTAAACTTAAAGGCTTCCATGAAACGTGGAAGGGTCGCCTATCTAACTTGAATTATCTTTCAGGGAAGACTCTTGATTTAGGATCCAGCCTAGCCATCGAGGCTTCTTGTATTTTTTATCCCTTGGTCGAAACTCGATTAGACGACACTTACACGTATTTCTATATGCTTGTCTCTTAAAGAATATTCACATTCATTCAAATTCAGCAAAAAAAAGTGTATCATTAAATCCACTACATCCAAAACCAATAATTAAAAACACTTAAAAAAAGAACGTCAAAAATATTTAATAACCACAAAAACGATCAAACCCTTATCCAAACAAAATGCTACTCGATACTATACCCATCCGTCGGAGAACCTCGTCGCGCCATCTCCCGTGACGTCGCGGCGTCGCACGCATAAAAAGAAAAAAAGCATAAATGCTGCAATAGAAGTTTACACCAAGTATACCGTAAAATTCTCTAGTCTAAGTAATCATGAATGAAGCGTAAGCAAGCTTAGCCCATTACGCAACCATATTACAGTACATAACCTTTACGAGGTCAAGACGCCCCATTACGTAGGTCAATTCCTGTTGCTAACCTCACTCTTAACATATTGCCCTTGACAAGAAAAGCTCACGTTCCCATCACGTTCCGCAACAGATCATATGAATGGAGCCAAAAATGACATTGAACCTCAACAACATAAAGTATCACCTGGAGTAAAGCGTTAATGTAAACCAGTCAGTCAGTCAAGTAGCTAATGTGTCAGGTAGCACACTAGGTATAATCGATCCATGAGTTCAATGTGTTTTTTTTTTTGACAGATCGAAAACAACGAGATCTCTACTAAGCTACACGTGGCTCTGCAATTTTGTTACAAAGGATGCATATGCATGATTTTGCACTGAAATTTATTTTTCTACCTCGCCATATATTTCCGTGATTTTCTGGAAAGCAAGGCGTGATTTGCTAAGGATTGCATTGTTTACGAACTGTCAAAAGAACACATTGAACTCGTGGACTGACTATATACATACACTCAGTATAATCTGGCTCTTCCCGTAGAAAGCGAGAAGAAACTAAACGTCCGCTTTTACGGCCGCCAATAAAGTTTTAAGTGTGAGTCGAATGAGCTCTCGGCGAAGATGTCCACGGTAAAGCATGACTCCACGAGGTGATGGATCTTCGTGACGCACCTGTCCGTGGATGACCACACGAGCGTAACCCGAATCACTATACCCGCTCCCGTATATTCTTACGACCCTGTTTACCGTCTACGAGAATGGAGGTCAAGGTCGTGAGCTGTGAACGAACGTTACGCAATGCTCGTAAAAGGCGAACGAGCATAGTGCCGCTATCCGCGACAGGAAGTCGTACTATTCCGAATGAACGTAACATGTAAACGATTTCCACTAATATATATATACGTTTTTCACTCGAAACACAGCTATATTCACACTACGTATACAGTACACATTGCATTACGTAATGATATATGCAAGTATCATATGCATCAGCTGAGACCTGTTGAATTGTGAGGAATTCTATAACAATGGATATTACGTATATAGTACACTTCTTCCTACGTGAGAATCAGTAGATTTTATCCACTGTACATTGCGTTCCGCTTTCTTGGATATCAGTTGTCATGAATTATTATACGGGTATATATATATTGAGATAGGTCAGTGAGTACTGAAAGTGTAGGCTCATAATGGAGATTACCTTTTACGGGGTGTTATGCAAAGTCAAGGTCAAGATTTAGATGTAGTAGACATGAATGGACGGTACGGTGGTAATGGTACGACTGGAATAATCAGATGGTGATATTATGAAGGTACATAAACGTGATCCGTGGAACGACTGTAAAATGAATGATTAAACGTTTCTTGATGCCGATGCGTAATGCGTGTCGTAGTTTAAAGGAGTAATAAGTTTATAGACCTGAGGTGGTCTTCGAGATGAAGGACCTTGATGTCCATGTTGTTATATAAATAGATACGTATGTTAGGTATGACTGGTGACATGTCTCGTGTGTTGAAATCTTGTCTCTTTTATGACCGTGTGGTTTTTTTTTAGTCGCGTGATTCTTCATAAGGTCACGTGGTGTGGCGAAACCGCGGTACCTCATGACCTGCCCCAATCCCGGCGGGTGTAAAGGCAAGGCAATATAAACGAACGTTTACAGGCTCGTTACATTTTTATGAGCTCAACGCCACTACTACGCCACTACGGCCATCAACGGAATGTCGTAAACCATCTCACTCTTGCCACCCTGTGTCGCTGACGACGTGTACCCCTTCCGTCCCCATCCTCTATCAGTCCGCGTGGCATTTACGCGCGACTTCCGTTCTGACGTCACGCGCTTGTTCTAGACCCACTTAAATTACGTCACTTTATTGGACGCGATCGTAAAAAATTTTACGCTCTTGCTTTCTTGTCTGACTGCCTACTACTTATATCCACTGTCTACTCTTTGCTATGTATGAATCGTCTTTTTATGCCGTTTTTCAATTCATTCAGTAGGTTACGTTGTTGTTTGGACTCTTTTGGGGAATTGTAGCAGTATAGATTAACGATTATGGTACTACTTAGGGAATTTTTTTATTTCTTCATTTATGGAGGGGTAAGAGTGATAATGCTTGGGATTAATAAGATTGTTTATAGCTGTGATATAGATTTGAGTAATGAAAATAAAAATGTGATATAAATAATTGAAATTGGTGATATAAATGCAGTTGAAGGTGTAACGTAATATTCGTTTAATTTTTGTCGTCGTAATTACAGAAATACTCGTTTTATGGTACGCAAATTTCAGTTGAATCTCGCTACCCTATTTAAAAGTTGAGACATACAGATTTTCGGGTATTTAAATAAAAAATGGAAGATATTTGATGCACAGGGTGCATTATACACCTGCGAGAGACTCTTGCTCCATTCTGTACCATCCCTAAATTCCCATGAATCCAAAGATGCCTCCCTCGTGACGTCATTGGCCGCTTTGGTCGGCCATCATGGTACTCATTATGCAAACACAACCCGGAATCCATGATGGCCACCGTGCTCCGAACCAATCAGAGCTCAGCACAGAGCGGCCATGATAAAAAGGGTCGGCCCTGCGCTCTAGCGGGCGTATATTCAACTTCTAAGTTCGCTTATCATCCGACAGATGTCTCTGCATCTCCGAACGAAGATTCGAACTGTAGGTGTTTGTTAAGAAAATGATAAGTGGACATACCAGTAATACCACTGGATAGAAACCGGATTCACCAGTTAATTATATGCATGTCATTACGAACGCCTCGTGAAAACCAAGTAAAACCTGCAATCGTATATGCAATAGATACCACTTAGCTTTATTCTCACGTACCTTACAGGTCACTTCCTATATAGTTTTATAAGGTCAACTCAGGAATCGAAGGACAGTGACCCTTGATAAGATTTTAAAAAATTTTCATCAATTTTTATAAAACTCTGTAGTTTATCCAATGCTCGTCTATAGTCCACGACCCTTGAGAATAATTTCTCTTAAGGGTTATCTATAACTACAATCCTCCAAGAGAAGGTTTCGAATCCTCAGGGTGTCATCACCTGCGGACACGGGTACTCTGACAATAAATGAAAATAGGTAAATATGGTTGTATAGTACTTTCTTTATGGGTACCTTAAAGCCTCACGGTTTATGACGCTCCCTGTAATGCCTGCGTAAGTACACCGATGTACATGCATATTTTACAACGACAAGGACGCGGTGAATAAAACAACGTTTTCGTAACATCGATTTCTTCATCGCGATACCTTCCACTTTAAAGGAAATAAACTATCTTGAACTTTTTCTTTATCAACGCTAAATCGAGTGTTTCCTTATTTGTACATAGCTTGTGTATAGTGCAATCAAAATTTTGAATGCAGTATACCTAAACGATTACAGGCAATAAATAATCGGTTACCCTATAGTTAGATTGGAATCGATAATTAAAAATGCAACAACCTATTTCGAATCTCGATGCCAGTAGAATGCCTCGTTGCAGACACATAAGAATCATCCGAAAATATATGATCAAGGTGGAAGAACAAAATCACTGTGGTACCCTTCCCGTATAGCGGTCTCTTAAAAAGAGGTAAGCAATCTGTGTTTAAAGAAAACGAACCACGCTTGAATCTGGATAATTATGTCCAGGGGTTTATTACGCAGGGCGTCCGTGACTTTATTTCGCGGAATAAAATAGGTAGGTATGCGCCGTGCAAAAACGCCCGCAAGAAAAGCCCACTGGAATTCATGATGGCCGCTTGCTTGCCTTTCTTCCAGCAGTTCCCACAGGCACGTGTATGGTTTATATATATATGTATATATATGTATACCTACTCACCTACCTTATGTACTATACGTATAGCTATCATCAAGACTGACAGAGCCCAAGTCGGGGATTGGTAATTTAGAGGAAATGTCGCCGCGGCAGCTTCAATGCTGGCCGAATGGGAATCGGTGGAGGAACAAGGAGGGAAAGATTAGAGGAAGATGTGTGAGAGAGTGAGAGAGAGGGAGAGAAAGAATGAGAAAGAGTTAAAAAGTATCTAAGGAAGCTGGAAGTCCTGTGAGGGTAGTTGGATGGACAAAGAAAGAAAAAAGAGTGGTACAAAAAGAAAAAGTTTTCAGATAAACTTTTTATATGTTTCAAGTTCGTTGGTATCACAAATTTGCATCCTCTTCGGAGGTGGAGATTCCTTGCTTTGTTGCTTTTGCATTAATTCAGTCGTTTATTTTTTTTTTTCGAAAAAAAAAATCGCTGAGGAATATGCAACTTTGAAGCGGATTTTAGTAACTTCAGGCTACAGGTAGTTATTGCCGTCAAAGTTACTCGAGGACTCTTTCGACGTCCGCTTAACTGTCCATTCCGGGTGTCGTGGCGATTAATTTTATAGAGGCAGTACTGCAATGGAGTTCTAGCTGTATCTATATATCTGTATATATAATATGGGTATAGCGGGTTTCAAAAGTTGTAAAATTGATGACAAGGATTTCTTGACATGTGACAACATTTACAGGATTGTGCATTCCATCAAACTGATTGATATTTGCGGTCTAGGAGTTTCTGAAAAAAGATCATAGTGCATCGATAATATTTATTATAATTATTTAGCATTACAGCGCATTAAACTGTAAGAAAATTTTAATCTCTAATCGCACTCCGATTCCAGGTCAAGACAGTTCATTGTAGTAGTTCAATTCGTAGCTTTTCGGATAGATATTCCTTTGTTCTCCTGAAACAAAACCATGAAAGTAATGAATTTGGTGTTACTAGACATTGAAAAATATCGCATCTTAATACATGTATGATAATTATCATTTAATATAAATTAGTCCGTTGCAATTAATTTTAGTTAAACAGCCTATAAAACAGTAGATGACTTCCTCCTGGTAATAACTGACAGACCAAAAACCCAAAGAACTCAAGTTTCTTCAAACTAAAGTCCAAAGGATCTGGACACAGCTGATGACATTTTATAACCTCAGTGTCATTAATGACCCAAAAAAGGACATCGCTCCTAGAATTGCGTAACCGGTAGCATCAAGAAAGATCGTTAACGGTTTTTCAAGACAGCCAATGTTTTATCGGTACGTATTCCCATATGGATAAGACGCTCTAATCCCAGCAGGACGGTCAAGAAAAAAGGAATAAAAAGTTAAAAGCCCACATAGTACCGGTACCTGCCCATAAACAGGTACCTAAGCAGCCAGACGTACCTAGAAGGGTAAACGTCAGGCAAAATCCTGGGATTATCGAGTTTCAGAAACTTCATGGATCGCCTCTCCCAACACGAACCAAGTCCAGTCCAGAGAGTTGACGCGTTACTCAATATGGCGGTGCGTTATTTACGACGTCATAAAATTACCAAGTTGATGCTTTAAACTGGAATAAAACGATTGCGATACCTGCTATAGATATACCTAAGCGTCAACTACCTACGTACGTACCTGTCTATATATTATTATGACTATATGGATTCTAAGCAGATTTTACTTATTAGTTAAGGATGAATTAAATGTTTGTCAAAGAATTTTCGGACAGTTAGTTATTCACTGTATTATTAATATTTTTTTATAGTTTCGTGTATCTACTTCTATTACGTCGATACACGGTGTAGCCGACTACCCTTGATACGAAGGGCGCTGCGAAAAGGGTAGGAAATCTTAAAAAGTTTTACGATGTAATTATCGTGTTGGCGCCATCTGGTAAAGGGTTTGCTCGGAAAACCGTGGCCATATACTGGAATTGGGGAAACTCGTGGCTCTAGGTCGTCATTTGCATAACGTGGCGATACCTTTCGCGACGCGTTGAGACTTCGCATAGAGTTATTGCGATTCTTACGATTTCGTAGAAAATTAATTGTACGGATTGAGGATATAGGTGAAGTTTACGTGCTCCCGGAATATGTTCTCACGTTATTTAAAATCATTAATGTCAAGGGGTTAAGAAAATTTTATTGCCTTTTTTGACACCTTGCGTTTCTTCCTGTATGTATTTCTGGGAAATCACGGCTTTTCTCGCGTGTCACTATTGTTTACGAGCATTTTACAAAGTAATAAACTGGCCATCTGCATCTGTCTGATTTTATCTTGTTGCAAGCCTTGTATAAGGTATACCTACAGACAACTATTGTGTAAGTATACCTATAGCTATTCTGCGAGGATATAAAAATCACTGATACTTTCAAATCATTATTCTACAGTGGTATAATAATTTTTTTTGTATTATAATCGTCGATCAATTATCGTGTTCCACTTGAGTAAATTTTCCGAGCAATTAGTTCGAATTTATCAATTGAATATATCGAATAAATAAGCAGGTGAATTACGTACGTAATTCCTGTCAGACACGTGACTGAAAGAAAGATACGAGAATCATGTGTTTACTTAAGAAATGTAATTATTTAGCCTTAATAAGTGTAGTTTTAGTATTACCTAAATTATGTCAGGTTCTATATCCTGTTTCAATTTTTTTTAACGACATAAAATTGTTCATACACAAGCCAACGTATAGAATAACACTCTATACCAAACGCAACTTTATCATTCCCAGTGTATTTCGCTTGCGTTTTCTACAATGGTGATTCTTTCGCTTGATGTATACCACGTGATCTTTACTGTAGTAAAGTAAAATATTGAAAGATACAAATACGGATTCCAATAAAAATTTCTAATGCAAAGCAATACCAAAAACGCCATATTATTCATAGCAGAGAATGATTTATTCTCGACACTGAAAAATTCATCAAGCACAACTCTCAACGAGTGATTCTCAAGATACGGAGTCTCTGTTCTTTCTGATTTCCATAAACAAGAAGAGGCGGGTTCATCGACCAACAAAACAGAAGAACGTCACAGGGATCTCTCAAAGAAAAGGATCAGGTTTGTCGTGGGACGTTGGCATAAGGCGTAGGAGCCACATGGCTCAATAAAAAGAAAACTTGGACGTGCGCGCACCCTCGGCAATGGCCTCCAACAAGATAAGTCTGCCACGGAGTATTTATTGATACGTTACTATGTTCACTTGTCGTATTTTTCGTTTCTCTTTGCTATTGACTTTTTTCTTTTTACCAAGCCCACGGACCTTGAAGATTTGGATCTGCCTTGGTAAGGATCAATTTGAAAGATTCTAATGCATAATCCAATAATCGTACCACGATACTCTTTGATTCTCATATTCTTCTTGTTCCCCTGTACATATATTGCTTTGTGGTATAAATAGTACGAGATCACCATTTGAAATCTGCTTGTCGCGTACTACCACTATACATCACCTTATTACAGCCACAATTCTAGTCAGTCTAAGTATTCATTCCGTCCCGTTAACGTAACTCACATCAGTCCGGAGTACAATAAGAGACTCCCATAGTCGTGGTACTTGCGCACGCGTACGCATTTTCACGCGCGGATTCACGCACTTTATGCGTAACCGCACGCATCTGTGGAGCACATGTAAGAGATTAGATTTGCTAAGAGGAACTCTGGTATACTCCATTTTCCTTGTACTCTCATATACCACATCAATATGTTCCCTTTATGCATATGAAGCTTTTTAACATACCGTCTGATTTTGGTATTCGTCGAACCCATCGTTACTGTAGGAAGCCATTATACAGGGTGTTACAAACTTGATTGCTTTCCATTAAAATTTCCTGGTAAGTTCAGCTTTCCGGGATTCGTGCCAAGAATGAGTTTTAATGTAACTGCTATACCCATATACATATACTAGTTCCGTATATAGCCAGTTCCGTCCAGCCTAAAAACGGCCATGTTGTCATGAAATGCATATAATTATAGAACGTATTAGACACGATGCTTGGGAAGCGTCAACTTCTAGCCCTTGTCGGGGACTGTTTGTTTAATTTGTCTCCCACAGAGAAGAACATGTTTTGTTATAAACAAACGGTTTGCATGTAGCGAAGCGGTTTACCACAGTTGACTTCAACGACGCGGATACAGGACGTGTAAACCTTGCGTCAGCCATACTGGAACGTCGACGTGCTGTTCCTGGTTAAATGTCGGATAATTCTGCCGCTTCGATCTTAGTGATAAATATCGTATAAGAGTATACCGGTGATATGGGTAGGCCGGTAGATTTCGCTGTAAATAAGTAAAGAAAGAATTTTACGGGTTTGAATTTATGTTGCTTGTGTCGCGAGTAAGATCATATATATATATATATATAAACAGTGCTGTTCCGCCATTGCGTGAAAGACGCGTAACGTAATACGTTTACGTTTATTGTAAATTCAAGTGGCGAGAACCTGGATTATCCACGGGATTGAAGCGTGCGTGGTGATAATCCAAGGAGTGACGCAGGTACAGTAGATTTTCATCAGCCACGTAAAAAAGCACTTTATGCACATCGTCATCTAATAAAGACATCCTTACCTTTTACAACCGAACGCGATTGTCCTGCCATCTATGCCTCGAGTTTATAAATGGATCGTAGCTATCGGCGAGAGGTCTGTTCGAATACGAGCACTCAGAATGCGTGCACTCAACTATCCAGTGCCTAGAGATTTTGACTCTTTTACGACCTTTCGAGGGTCGTAGAATCGGTTGGTTAATGGAAGGCGTGACAAGCGCGCGTCAAATACCAATCGTTCTATTTTAATCCATAGAGCTCAAAGAGGGTCCGGCTCCTTCGATTTCGTTATAACGGATACTAATTTAATCGCGTCCCTTCAATGGTAGATTCCTAACCTAAAAAGTATCCTGAATATGGTATACACTGAGGGTATCGTAAATCGCGTCACAGAATATCCCACGAATTCTTGCTATTCGATTAAACTAAACGACCCTTGCTATCGGTATACGTGTATTATATCAGGCTGCAGAAAAACTTGAAAATTCCATTCTAAACGCGGCAACGTTCTTGGCATTCCCGTAGGTATACAGAAGGTGGCCACCAGCTTCACGGCATTCCTGTTCGCTTTGGGATTATCGTAAAGTTAGACCGGCGTCGGGATAAAGTCGCCCCGTGAAAAGCATACAGTATCGCCACGTATACCTTGCCAGGAGAATTTCCACGTAGATTTACCTGAAAGCCGTGGAAACTATCCATATATACTGAAAAGTTCTTGCCTTCTGCAGACATCCCGGTAGGGAGTGCCTATACGCTTGAGCGTCGGGGTTTTCTCTCTATCGATCGAGAGTGTGATGCTGGAGAGCTCGCGAGAGGGCTCGAATGGGAACGTGCAACCAACCCCTAACTTGGCTGGCTGGCTGGCTGCCGGGTTTCAACCCCCGAATCGACTTGCGTCATACTCAAACCGCACCAACCTACTATACGTATGGTGTATAGCTGCGTGGGTTGCGTTGCATATATAGTGTGTATAGGGAAGGGGGTTACAGCGAATACAGTTAGGGGATGGATAAAGGGGTGGTTTCAATGGCAGCGTGCAGTCCTTGCAGCTGGGTCTGCATCGGCTGCAGGACAGATAGAAATTGTTGGAAGGGTGAACGTTTGTACTTTCTCCACCCACGCTCACTAGGGTTACCTACACCCTCTATTCTCTGTGCATATAGACAGCCAACCCTCGAAAACTTTAACCATTTCACCGTCTACCAGGGATAATCCACCCTTGCATCCCTGCAACGTGCTCCGGTACTGTACACCTATAGTTTTGTATACCTATGTGCCTATGTACTTTGTATTACCCCTAGGAGAGGGTGCGTCCTTATCTTTGTATTTTCTGAGAGGGCTTGCTTCCCTAGGATTCTCTGATTCTCATTGTGTAGGCGGTGCACACAGGCCTGTTGGATCGTGCTTCAATTAGACTGGCAGCCCCAGGAAATTAGGATAAACAGGATCCTCGGGACTTCAGGCGAGAATTGGATTTTTAGTCGTTTCCTTGGGAACCTGAGGGAGCAAGTGGGACTTGCTCATTGCGAAAACGACACCGCGAGGAAACGCCTACTTGCTCCAGTGACAAATTGTACATCCTTCCCGGAATTGTTTTGACAGTATCTATAGTGCTTACTAACGTGTATGACATTAGGCTAGATTCGAGGGTAGATACTGTCATATTATCATAAGGTACAGTAGTATAACAAATTTTTAGATAAAATAAATTTTTTTTTTATTCGCGAAAACTCGAAAAGAATTTCTGTTAATAAAACTAGCAACTCTCTCAGATTCAGTTCAGATTGAATTGCAGCTTGTCCATCTTGCCGTGGTGCACCGAATGCACCTGCGACCCAAGGGAAAACCACAGGGAATTCAATGACGCTATATATATAGACGAAATGCATCGAACTGGAAATGCAACTGGGAAATAAAAGTAATCGCGCGCCGCTGTATACTCTCGTAACACTGGAATTAGCAATATTTTTCCACTATCTTAAAGTGGAATGAGAGACTGCGATAAAGACGTGGATTAAAGGATAACGCGAGTAATTTCTTCATCATGGCGGAGCCACTTCGTTATTTATAACATTGTGTCGCTCCCAGCTTTAGGCAAGCTCGGTAATTACCACTCAGGCTCCAAAGTCGTATGGTATTAAACAAATAAAAGTCTAAGGGTGAATTTTATTTTCACCCACAAACTTTCTCAGTCGTCGAATTTATTTACTGTTCTCAGTTATAAAAAAATATGATTAAATTTTCATATCGAATCTCAAATAATCAATTCTTCCCTTAACACTTTATCGCCAAAATATGTTCTCTCTTGCAAGAAGAAGAATTACAAAATACACGAGATCACTATATGCGACGTATAAAAATACATAACATTATTTTACGACAAGGACCATCAGCCAGCTAGACAGCTTCGTCAGCATATAAAATTGCTTATATTTTAAAAAAGCCATATAAATATAGATATAGACGTCTATATACAGGGGGATGAAAGGGGATGGGGTTAAGTCGCAGCAAGAAGTGCATGAATAAAAAAAGGTCGATGCCTGCTTCTGAATAAACAAGAGCGATAAAGAAAACGTCGGACGTCACAGAATCCCAGCGCGTAGGTGGAATGAAAACTTACATATACGTAGCCCATGTCTATAAGGCAGAAGAGTCTTTTTTGGAAGGTGTGGCTTCCGTGTCGTTTTAACGTTACACAGAAAAAAGAGATACCAGAGAAACATAGGCGTCCTCTATAGCGAAGAGCAAGGACCCTCGTAGACGCCTAATCTAATCCTCCGACTTAGCAAGAACCTAGCTAAACCTTGACGTCCATCCAAGACAATACACTAGGATGTTTACGCGGCGATTGTCACATATTGCATGTTTGGCCTGCTGTAATGAGATTCGAGGATGGTCGCCTAGAGACGGCTGAGCATGCTATGGAGTCTGAGCCCTAAAGTCACAAGAAACACCATGAATAAACCGTGAACAGCATCGTAATCATTACGGGACATTATTCTCTCGGCCTGCGGCACCATTATTGGCTACCAGTCAAGGCTCCATTTCTTTTTATTTTGTACAAAAGAGGTCCCTAATTTCCAGTATACCTATATGTATACTGATACCTGAAGATACTTTCAAATTGTACAGGTACGATATTGGCTGAATAATGACGCAAAATATTACTGAAAATACAGCTGGAGTTCCACAGGAGTATAGAAAATTATCGTTAAGGAAGTTATCGCAAAGTGGATATACTTATATCCCATGAATATTCATGCTAAAGATAATGCACAGTATGCACTTCTTATGCATGTATATAACGTTGCATACTGCACGGTGTTTACTTTGGTTTAGTTTGTTCACCCCTATATGCGGTTGTACGAATTGTACGATACGAAACGTGTCTATAGGCACCTAGAGGAGAAGCAACGTTTTCCGTGTTCCTCCTTCGTTATTGCCACCCTTAACCTCCATCGAGTCCACCCCCTAGTCCAGAGCCCTTCCGACAATCCAATTTATACACGGGATTATACTGGGGACAGGACGCTAGGGGTTGCTCGCGTGGATCGGTTAGAGTTCTCTACTGGGGCGTCGGCCATTGATACCAATAGGGGATGAAGCTTCTCCACCTCTATATCTTTCCGCGACAAACATGGCCGACATCGCATTTCGTTCTTTACTTGTCTCAGACAAAACCACCGTATCGACCTGGCATTTCCGTTTTCCATAGCGAAAACTATTCCGATTGACCTTATCGATTTCTGTGTTCTTGAGAAAACGTGTGCCTGATGCTCTATACCCTATATACATACATCCATGAAGGTTCGAGGGCTGATTTACATTGGTTCCATGTAAATTTAGATACTGGGCGTACGTTTTACCCTCTTTGGGCGAGTCCTTGAATTGAGGGGGTGGCGAGTATAAATATTGCAGGGAGTTTAATAAACAAAGGGCCTGAAGGGATACGTTGGATGCTGGAGAAAATACGACCGTTTCTTCGTATACTTATTTTCGTTTACACCCCTGTAACGCTTCCCTTTTTCTCCTTGCTCTTGGGATAAAAAGTAGCCAGTTTTCTTACCCCTCATTTACAATGGCAGTAAGACTCTACTGTGCATACCTAGGTTCGAATATCTTACAGTACGACTCGTGCTCAAAGAATCGAGTGTATATTGCTATCGTTATGGGTGTACTGACCTACCAGAGAAAACTATTCAGCAAGTTGTAGATCCGCCTGAATGAAGATAGCTAACCGTAAGGGAGTGGCATGTCATAGCGTGGAATAGCTAGTATAGTAGGTACAGAAGGTTTGCGGTACTTTGACCGTAAAGGGGTTGCGCTGGCGAGGGGTTGCGAGACGTGGTGAGACGTAAACAATGCGAGAGAGACACGCCAATAAATCCAACGAGGCAAACGTCCCATATCGTAGGTCTTTGGGGTCTGGGAAATGGCCGCTTATCCAACGCCACCAACGAGACTCATGTACCCATTAGGGCTCTTGAGGATCGCCTATGAAGATTTGCCAAAAGTATGCTGCATGGGGGAATGTTTGCTTTATGGATGATTGACACTGATAGCAGTACCATTTATGCCTGACAAAACTTCACCAAAATCGTTTTCACGCAAGTACGAATAAATTGTGCGCAATATGATACGTCACTTTAGCTGAGCATATTGTATCTATCTAGCCGATATATGATACGTGAGACAATGTGCATGATCTATGCTGAAGAATGCTGTTGCTATTGTTTTTATACCACAGTAGCTATTGGGTCTCCTTCGAGCTTCAATTACGTTTCTATTTTTATTACCGTACTCTTCGGAGTAAAATAGGGCAGCTGCCGTAAATGGGATTCGAGTTAGAGACAATAATAATGGCTTTCTAATTTATTGACTGCTCATGAGCACAGCATGATCTCTGCTTAATTAACTATTGGTAAGTTAATTGGATAGAATGTAAAGTTGTAATTCGTGAAGCAATATATAGGTATAGTTACCATAGAGAATACCTCGGGGGGGGGGGGGTTATATTACTTAATGCGTAATGAAATATAAAAATGATTACGCAATCCGTTTTTTTTTTCCGAAATAACAATTCAACTCGCGATAACAAGAATTGTGTATAAATCTGAGTTTGCGAGGGTTTTCAATGAAAATAAATGAAAAAGAAAACGGCTTGGAAAACAGCGCAGACACTGGGGCTGATTTGTTGCTCCTAAGATCGTAGCAACATCCAAGAGTGACGGCATTCCTGATGATGTCTGTTACGGCTCATGACTGGTCTAATAACGTCGTTAACGTCTTTTGCGATAATAAAGATTAGACGCCTAGTCTGGGTACGTTGGATGATGCTACTTTGATCTCATCCAGTTAGAAGAAGCTCAGCGAAACATCAAATCTAAGGAAAAAATGTATATGTAGATTGTCAAAAGTCTAATTCATCATTCCCTCGACTGACGAATATCATGACGCTAATGACGAGTTCAATGACTGTGAATGATCGTAATACATAAAACGAAATGTAAGTCAATTGAGTTTTCTTAACGCGTAATCTTTTGATTAAACCATGAGGCATTCTAATATTGGTCGCAATAATCCATGGGATATTCACTAGAATCACGTATGTTTTTTTGAGGAGACTTCGAGAAAAAGTCCCATGAAATTATTCCAGATTAAAGATGTATGTAATCTGTCACCCAAGATAACTGTGTCTTAATAGTACTTTACGATACTAGTGCGAAAATTTTTTTCTGACGAGTGTGAGTTTGCAGCACGAGCCGAAGGCGAGTGTTGTAATCACACGAGTTTAGAAAAGGTTTTTCGCACGAGTATCGTACAAAATTTTATTTCACAACGGCCGAAAATGCAGGAAGACTGCATTTCTCGCACGGAGTGAAATAAATAATTTTTAGACATTTTTCAAGACCAATATCTCACTAGTTGATAATAAATTTTCCTTTTTTTTTTTGGAAAATTGAAATAAGTTCTATCAGTTAAGGATTCCTATCACGGATGGTTAAAATGTTCGTATTAATTTGGACTTGCTTCGAACCAAGTGGTTTTCAAAATTCATGCCTTCTTAGAGGTGGCGTGCACGTAGGTACATGGGCGTACATGTATATACTGTACATACCTAATACTGGTCTGATGATAGGCGGTCAGTGGTGGCTCCGTACTGTACGATATATACGAGCCACTTAAATAAATTATACGAACTACGATAAAACGAGTTTAATTTATTTTAACTACCTCGTATAATCTGGCCGCATAAATTTTATTCCGGACTCGGCAGCCAGAACTCTCGTCTCGTTTACCTTACCCCTGCTCAACTGCCGCCTTTCTTGGACTTTGTGCTATACGAGGGCTTCAGTTCTGCTAATTATCGAGAAAAAAAAATTTCGTTAGATTTCATTCGGGTTCATTAAGAGTTACATGATAGGAATGTCCCCATGGTATTCCACGACAGGATAGAGTCGATTCCATTTTCTTGAAATTATCACCCCATGTGTATAGATATCTACTTCTTGGTTATAATTCTGCATGATTTCTCGATTTTTTATGATAACGTAACTTATTTAATACACGTCAGATACATCATCTTATGGATATTTCAATTTTTAGGTATCTGTTACATTAATTTTTCAGAGGCTGCCTCATTCTGGTTGGAACCTTTTTCAAAATTCTTTTACTTCACCTTTTTGCCTGATCGTTTTACCTTTTTCGATATCGTCTCGCGACGGCTGATGTTTTTCCCTTGAAACTCTGAAAATTTAGGTCCCTTCGTTTACTTTAAAGGATAGAAAACCAAGCTTTATATGGACGGTTTTATCAGCGGCTTCGACTTTACGGTCGTTTCGCCATAAGACCGAATGGAATTTTGCTCCGGGATACGAAGCCTTTGGCTTTGGCATATTCGACTAAAATTTTATTTTTTGGAGCTTTTTATCAGTGTTAAAAAGTGGAAGGTCTCTCGATTTCTCTTGATAATAAACAATGCGACGGATAAAAACATTTGGAAATGACACTGAGCTCAGTTCAGACGTTAAGCGTGATGCGTAACGTTCCGGCCGTCGGGAAGCGAGAATTTTTGTATTCGAAAGAAATTTGCATACTGTTATTAATTATAGGGAAAAGATCATCGCCATTGTGATTCATTTATACCAAGCGGACTTAGATATTTTTGAGAATCGTGGACGTGGCAGAAATTCTGACGTTGGATCCTCACGCTCATTATGATATGATATAAAGTTCCTTAATTCAAAGATTATAAAGTTATTGCAAAAACGATAAGCGAATAGGAATTGATAATCTCTAATTTATAGCTTGTCACACAAATTGCAATACGTTAATCTCCACTTGTGAAAACTATAAACTATATTACGTATATCAGGCAATCGTTCAAGCTTACCAATTTAATGTTGGCAGCTGCGTTGCTTAAATATGCAAATTTTTCAACTTCAACAGTAAACTCAGTGGCAAGAGCGGATATCCGCATGCAAATTTGTCAAACTTTCTATAACCATTATTCACATTTTTGATAACCCATTGCCCATTGCTCCATGCAAGAATTCATTATCATCCGAAACGTCTGCATAAATCTATCAATTCTGCCAAAAATCAATTCGGCATCTTGATATCCGAATATTTTCAAAATACCAGTATATATCAAACACTGAAATGATGTAAAAGAATCCAGAAAGTCTCTTACAGCGTGAGTGAAACGTTACTGACGTTTTGACAAACTTGCACTGTCATCTGGCCGTCAGAAAAGAAAAAACGTAAAAAAAAAACAAACCAGGTCTCGCTGCGCTTCACGCTTTGTTTTCATCCCAAAGAGTCATTAAAGCCACAAAATTATTTTTGTCTTCGCTACACCCGCACGTCTCATCCTCTGCTGCATAATCCGGTACTCTAAAACATTTATAACACGCAAGGTCGTTATACAGTGTCATCAACGTAATCTGATCGTTGTCAGTCGGTGCTTCGTGGCCAAGCTAATGTACGCTTCGTCACTGTAGCATCGCCGTCCCTTGAAATCTCCGAAAAGCCGTCCCACAACAATCCGATGATATAATCATGGCTGGTTAAATGGTCCAGAAAATATAAAGCGCTCGAATGGCACCAGCACGTTGTCATTGTTGCTCTTACGTGAATATGTATGTACATTGCCAAAGCTCAATGTGACAAATACTGCCATACTGTATACTTGCGCAACCCCTGTTTCATAATAACATAAAAGTGAAATGACCGCTTTGAGGAAATAACCATGGGTTTTGATAATTTTTTTGAAACACCAGTATATCAATGTTTTCAATATTTTGAATTGAGGTATAGTAACAATGAAAAGTTACTCATTTTTCATTGAAATCAAGACAGTCGATTGTGATCATAAATGCAATTAAGATATACTTGTAGAATTTTTTTCCTTTAGTAGGTAATGATTTTTTGTACGAGGATGAAGGGAATATTTTTCACTGATGATACTTCGGTACTGAACTCTGAGAATGTGCATCGGCTGAGACTTACTATGACAATGGAATGCAGCGTTTATGACGTAAAGACAGTTCAGCGGCCGAGAATGCAAAAAATTCGCAGCGTTAATAACGGAGACTGACGTTGCGCGTATACATAGGTTAATACTAGCGAGACTATTACTGGAGCATTTTGCTGCGACAAGAATAAAATGTAATGGTTTCCAGACTGATACAGTAGGGTTAGTAAGTAAAAAGTCAACTTGCATAAGTTGCGTAGTTAGTATAATTATGTGAACACATTCGGAGATGATCCTGATAAATGTTATATCACGTATTGACCGAATGTTTGCAATTATTATTATACTGGATCTAATCATTAAAATTATTAACATTTTGCGTAATAAGGGAATGACTGCTTTACTGTTTTTAATGCGCGATGAAAATTTATTTTTTGAATAGTGATTAAACTCTCTATTTTTAGAATGCGTTGTTTACTTTTTAAAAAATCATGAATATTGGATACGACACTTTTGGATGCTTTACGTTTTATACGTGAAATTGTGTAGTTGGTTATGTTCAGTCTACTCGTGTTTTATTATGGTAACTGCAAGTTGCAGTGTCACTATAATATTGCATTGTAACAGAATGCATTTCTTGAAATGTTCAAAGAGTTGCGTAAACTGTTCAATCTAGTTTCGAAAGTGGTCGATAGGACAGTCAATCTTCGTAAGAAAAAGGAAACCCTATCGGTGAGTTTTACAGCGTAATAAATAAGGGACTTTCTCCCAACCCTTTTACGCCGCGCACCAGGATCCGTTCGCTTAACGCTACTTTCTTCGAACACTGTAAAATACTCTTTCTCTTTTTCCGTTTTCGCTATTTAGGCGCACGTTCGTTTTTCGTTGGTGCGTCAACTTTTCTTTGATAAAAAATGTAGACTTTCTAAATTTCTTTATTTAAAACATAATAAGTGGATCACTCCACTGAGAACTAACTACTATTTTTTTTCGTTATTTTCCAGATTACTGACACGATGCTGGGCCGCCGTTACTTGCGTAGGTGAGTCACTTGACTATGATTGAAAATCAATAAGTGCATCTTTTGTGATTAGATATTGACGTCATCGACGTGGAAATCTTTGATTGTCGTTAATCTTCATGTGCATTATATGAACTACACCATTTGAAGCATGGAAGTCAAAATGCAAATTGTGATAAATTTTACAGAATTGGGACTGTAAAATCCAAATATTGTTTATACTGATGTTTTTAAGTTTCACCACAGAATAAAGGTGGTTTGAGGTTACCGAATATACTGGCGACTCGCGTACCGACGGATTCTGTTACATTAAGCAACATGTATATCTATATTAAATATATCTTATCAATATTAATTTTATCAGTTGTAAAATATATGTTGGCAGACTTTCAATATCTATCATAATTTTTGTAATTATTACTCAACGCGATAGAATCAGTGGTATAAATTTCATTGAGGAATTTCGAAATTAGACAGCAATTATATTCGAACCTGACAACACTACACTACAAATTAATAGAGAGTATAGAAGGCTTTGTTTAATTAGACTCGCAGCAGGGTTGCGCCTTGAGATTAAAATTAAGCTTGTAATACAACACAATAACGGGATCTTCAAGTATTTCCGCACTGTGGTAGATTGACGAAACACCATAGTTTTATGTAACCATAGGCCCTAATTAGTTCCCGCATCTATACGAAATTATTTGCAAAGAAAATTAAATATCTGCTAACAAATTATCCAATACGAAGATCAAAATATTTTTGTTAACCCGTTCAAAAAAATCTCAAATACCTTTTTCGTGATACACAGGTCAATGCACGTATTCTTTCTCACTAGGAAATGAAATTTTAAAATATGAACCTTCAAAACTTTACAAAAAAGAAAACAGAGCAAAGATCGCGGTGATTATTTACTTGTAAGATAACAAATATCTTTGAGTATTCTTGCGTTTCCTCATAGTATTTGTCATCTTGACAAAAACCACAAGGATTCCAGGATCTAGATAAACTAAAGTATGCATGGAATGCGTATAAATTGACGTGCTAATTTTGAGTGAAACGTATCACGAAACCTCGCGTGTATTTATTCGCAACAGTTACATCCTCAGAAGCGGAGCATATATATAGGTATAGAATTATTTTGATATATACAGAAAAAACAAATTAATCCAACGCTTTGCCATAATTGACAATTATTAATTGACTTTACAACAAGAAAGTATCTGATTCTTTCCACAAGATTTAATAATATCATTTTCCATCGGATATAGTAGAAATACATGATAAAATTCATTATAAGAATGGTTGTACAGCTATATATAAATGACGCCATTAAAACTTTTGTAGCGTGACGTAATAGGCATCATTACTCTTGTAATGTTAACATAAATAAACGTACGATAGAGTCTCGTACTCCATACTGCTACTTACCGGATGTTATCAAGTAGAATCTAACCTCGTAGACAGCCTTATTAGGCCAAGTATTAGCTAACTCGTAGCACGACGGACACACCGGCATATTAATAACCTTCATTAGCAACAAAGACGTGACCATTTTTTACAGTTATCTAGGTATGTACTAGGACTTATCAGTCTACCAAGTTACACGTAAGGGTAGGTAAGGTAAGGGATGGAAAGACTAAAATATGCAAGGAGAGAAAGGACAGCCATGGAGAAAGGCGTCATCCTCTAGAGTTGCATTTCCCACACGACGCAGCATCCCATGATGGCTGACAGGGACTCCACCCATCTCCTTTTCATAGCAGAGTCCCGCAGGACTCGCCTAACCTAACCCTTATTTAAGCTTCCCTTTTGCACGTGGCGGCCATGTTGTCCGAGGGTTGGGCTACCAAAAGAGACGGCTACTGATTGGTCGAGAGAACTTCGTGTTTCTCTCCTTTCTCATATCCATTGACCTTTCTCTTACACTCGTACGCTTCAAATCTGTCTGTCTATTTTGCTCTCCTTTCTCCTATGGCTTATGCCAAGCTCTTTCCCTATTTCTCTCCCTCTCTGTTCCTCTCTCTCTGCCATCTTTCTCTCGCTCAGTCTGCCGACCCTATACTAGCTGACTGTTAGACTGCCAGACCTTCTATGTATCAACCGTGTCACCGACATGTTCAGAGCCATCTCCCGGGCGTGCATGCTTCGATATCTGGTTTACACTCCCGCCGTCCTCGGCAATTTTCAACCCGAAAGGGTTCGACGATCTAGATTGCTTTGCATCCATGGCTAAACTGTCTCTGCCTCTCGAATACATTCTGTATGGTAGAGTATTTGTATATATCTATATCGCGATACGTGTGCGATTGGACTTTCGAATTACCGGGCTGCTTCGATTAATCTGATTTTCCTTGGCTATGAGGCTTGAGCCGCTTTGACTTCTATATACTAAAACTTTGATCTTTTTGCACGTGGAATTTGTGAAATTTTATAGATCAGATTAATAATGTCTGTAAGATTAGATTTTTTGTGTGGCAGTAGTTCGTGTATTACTCAATGCAATACTTGTATGGAAAAATTAAAAGGGGTACCGGGTAAGGAAGTGTTTAAAAAAAAGGAACATGAAATTATCCATTAGGGATAATTAGAGTTTATGAGAATTTATATACCGAGGGATTATAAAAGCGTTAATACTATAAAGTAATTGACTTACCTGTAGTTAAGGTAGCTGTGCTTGACTGTTCGTACAGGTAACGTTTTGGTACCTTCGCGTTTGGCAGCTTTGTCAAAACTGAGTCGTTTTTTGAGTCTTGAGGAAAAAGTGAAATTTACCCCCACCCTTGCAACCCTTTAAGGCACTTTCTCATTTTTGTACGTTTTATTGTACTCTCCACTTTCTCCAACCCTTTCATCATCGTCATTCCTCGACTTTCTTTGTTCCTTTTTTAGACGTCACTTCGAGACTGCAACCCTTCACTTTCTCGGCTGCCCCCCTCTTTTTTAACTGCTTTTTAACGGGAGTCCTAAAAGGGAAAGTTTGACCAAGCTATGAAGAATCTCTGCGGTCGTGATCAAACTTCAAGAACTTGTTTATTTTTTTTAGCTTTTGATAAAGTGCTTCCGGCATTTTTTACATTTGAGCAAAAAATTTTCATGGACGCTTTTAAAATTTACTTATGTTCATTTTGCAATATTTCTGCGTTGTATACATCTACATACGCGCGCCTTCCTAAATCATATACATGTAATGAATTATTCGAAGCGGACATAGGTTAATTGCAAGTTTTGATTTTGATTAGGAGCAATTCCGTGCGGTAAATATTTCTTTAAAAGTATAATAAACAGATTTTATCGTGAAGTTTGGTATTGTCTTTTTTGTTTGATGATACATTTTATTGCCGCCGCTGACTGCGGTTTACGGCTGCTACATGTTTTATAGATTACCGTAAGTGGGAATAGTAAAAGTCTAGAAAATGTGTGAGATAGATTTATATGTACATAAGTAGCAGCCACGTAAGATTATACCTATTGTCTGATGATAACAGATTTTCATATGGGTATATACGAATAAGATAGAGTTTTTATTAAATACAATTATTTTATTTAGCATACAATTACAATCGCCAATGACATTTACATAACATGATAAATACAAGTCATATACAGTTCTTAATAATGATACAATATAATTACTATACAGTCAAATGACCAAAAATATTTCATACGTAAACTTAAACAAAAATACATAAGTTCTCACAGTATAAAATTTATAATAATCAAGTGAATGAAGCAGAAATTGATCTTATCTAATTATTTCTATTCTATATAATCGAACGTAAATCATCAAATAATCAAATTACATAAATTTAATAACTTCAGTATTAAGTCCAAGTTAAGTTCATTGAGGTCCAGCGAAGTCCAACGAAGCACGGTGTAGCCTCCTGTTACGTATACTGAAGGTATACCGGACAGGAATACACTCAGGATACATTCAGTATACGTACAGGGGGTTTCACAATCCTCGTCAAGTTCAAAATGATCATCCAGTAGAAGATCCATCGATGGAAAGATCTAAGGTCGTCAGGCACTGCATGTAGGAGTCCAGTAACAATTAAAGAAACTACCATCACCGTGCAGCAGACGACCTCAACCTTCAATAAAATGGTGAGTATCCATTGACTCTCAATAAAACAGCCAGAAAAATCTGAAGAAATTGTGATATCCGGTTCCAATGGATAATAAGAGTGACTTTCCCATCAGTGAATATTGCATGATTCATATATCCGTTTTCCCAGGAGCATATTGATTATCTTGATTACTCGTTCATTGGAAAGCTCTTCTGCGTAGGACAAAATGAGAATATAGTGCCGCATCTGCCTGTGAACATAAATCACCCTCAAGTTATTAATGGCTCCCGGGTTATATACATAAATACGTGCATAGACTATATTCCAGAGGGTGGTATCGAGAATGCATCACACACACAATATAAATACTCCAATAAGGGAGGTCTTTATGGTATTGATGCAGCATCGCTATCTACGTGTTATGTAGTCTATGGCAAAAACGAGAGAGAGAGCCCCGTGGGAGCATGAAACCCAATGTACAGCGGCGTCCGGCTGGTTGCCTATACCACGGGGATGACGATATGCCCGGGCCATCCCTTCTTTAAAATACGACCATATCGTATGACAGGGGATCAATATGGTTCCTCGCATAGACCCAGCGATGCTTTGGTATAGGGTACAGGCAGCAGGGGACTACGCACTCTGATTTTTATATATAGAAAGAAAAAGTATCACGGATAATCCTGGGAACGCAAAGAGAAATATTGGGGATAAAAATGTTTGTAGTAAGAAAAGAAACTAACCTCAGTGAATCCAGGATCTGTCGGTATGTGTAGACTTGTGATCCCCACTCTCGAGGTTACCCCACCTTCCATTAAATATTCCGTCTTTATAATCTGCTGATTTGACCAACCAGCATTCGTGGTCCATGGGGTCCAGTCACGATGCTTCCTTCTATGCTGTGACAGTACAGTACAACTGTTTTCTTACGGTGTCAATGGCCTCGTGAGTTTGACAGTCAGGCGAGCACGCGGCTTTGACGTCTTCTACGAGGACTTCATGTTCCTGGACAAAGCACGTAATACGTGCTGAGAAGTCGTAGTGTCAACGGTGACAGTTATCTCGGCGTGGAGTGTAAAGATGAATGCAAAGGCGAGTGGAGTGACGTAGGGATAGAAGAATTTATCAGCGATAGGGATGATAGACGCGCGATGGGGTAGAACACGTCGTAGCAATGCGATTCGACGTGCCCGGTGCGCGGCCAACGTCCAACTGGCGACGTCGGCCGCCGCGGCGCTGCTCGATACGCAGCGTACACGTCACTCGCGATGCGTACAATATCAAACTCCGCGTCTTTACGGAATGGTAAATGCGGACGGAAGGAAGGCGTCGTCGTTCAACGAAGGCCGACGCCGACGCCATGCGACGTCGCTCTGAGTCCTGGATCTGTCCTCAACTTCCCCGTGAGTGTATTCCTCGCACACGGCTACAGGATCAGTTAGGGGTTAGGAAAGGGAGCACAGAGAGGGGCGGCACTTGATAACGCGCAGGGTCGACCAACCCCTATTCGGCGTCCATGCTTCTCTTTCGTATGCGCTGCGCAGCCACTGGCACTTCCCTACCTTTCTCCCTTTATCTCCTACACTTCGCTCTCTCTCTGTCTCTCACTTTCTCTCTCTCTTTCGGTTCCTTGTCTTTCTACCTCTCTCTCGTTTACACGTGATCCGGAACCAGCTCTCTTACACCAGGATATCCCCACCAGATAGGTCACCCTTGAGAGAGAACCTGTGGGGTCTACTTTACGTCAACCCTGGCGTACTCGGATGGTAACCTGGCGCCACCAGCCGCTTTTCCACCGAAACTCTTTCGTCAGGCTCGAACGTTTTATTGCGTAATCCTGGAAGGAGTCGAAAGAGAACTCCCGATGGTCTCACTTTTGTTTACAAGCGCACCAGCTATCATCTCCTGGACTTCCACTATGTTTCTCATAGATGGCAGGGATTAATCGTCTTGCGACAATGACTAGTTATCCACTTTTCCCATGATTCGTTCTAATAATCTCGATACTTTTTCTTCAACATTTATTGGATCCTGTGAAATATTAAAAATTTACGTGAATAATGTTTACGGGTATACTTGTATATAATTTTGTATTGTATCACTTTTTTAAATTGCATTCGATTTGAATATGCACTATCAAATTGAATTGTATATACATATGTCGAGCACACAAGCGTAAGTCCGATTGGTATAGTGTACTCACGGTATATGGAGGCATATTTGCAGTGAATTTTTGCAAATGCTAAATTGCTTGAATATTCATTAGCCATTCGTCACGCGCTGGGTTTTACTTCTGCTGGAATAAAAAATAAAAAGTTAGGAAGCGATATTAATTACCACTAGTGGCGCTATGAATTCTATTATTTCTGAATTATCATTATCAGTTTCGAATGAGAAGATATCAAACGCAATGGAAGGTATACGCTTGTTCGATCTGTCTTTTTATAAATTTGATATTTATATCTTACTGGAGTCTGAGCTCTCCATCTATTTAGAATTTCCAGTATCATCAACTCATACTTAGTAGTGCCTGTACCGTAACGTTAAACGTATGCTGTACTTTAGCATTATCTATATCATTGATAATCTTGCAGAGGTCGATATAAATACGTTGTTATCGTCGGAAGATGTCCACGAATATCTAATAAAGTAGATAACGATATCAGTTCGACAGCAATATTTGCAGTTATTTATCTAAATTTTTCGAATAACAGTATTGACATTTAGTCGTTGCTAATTACTATTTTATGTTTCTATATTTTCAAATGCCATGGCCTTAACCGCCTACTAATGTTGACATCCAATAAGTATTACACTCATCGGATGCAAATCGTTGAATATAATTTGTCAGAAATACTTTACAAGCATTATCTGTCAAATTAATAATTGAATGAGATAAGAAGAGTATATGAAACACAGA
The DNA here is from genome assembly GCA_030142225.1 of Pachycephus smyrnensis. Classification (NCBI taxonomy): domain Eukaryota; kingdom Metazoa; phylum Arthropoda; class Insecta; order Hymenoptera; family Cephidae; genus Pachycephus; species Pachycephus smyrnensis. The sequence continues at coordinate 1,023,060 of JARQST010000582.1, forward strand.
GTTATTACATTATTACATTATTCAGAGATAACTGCTAGTAATTTGTTAAAGAAGAAGAGTCAAGATTAAATCTATGCACAAGGTGGTTAATTTAATTAAATCTTTCCTATTCTTTTTATAACCACTCTGATTATCAGTAGATACAAATATATCCACAGTATCATATAAAATCTACAATACCAACGACCAGTTTGTTATTATAGAAAATAACAAAATGTATATTTATGATCAAAATGAAAAATCTATGTTAAACGTTTCCATAGGTTTTTAATTTATTTCTTTATCATTTCCTAACAGTTTCCACAGTCGTCGAACGATAAATAAGAAATATTCATAAGGAATGACAATCCCCATAAAAATTAGCAATAATTATCTCATCCTTCCGCATAATAATTACTCAACCGGTTTGCTTCCCATGGATCCATGAACGATGCTGCCATCTCTAGTCTATCGTGTCAAGTAGCGACAACAAGAAGGACATATAGGCCTGCCAGAAAATGGTCGAGTTGCGGTCGTCGAAGCGTACAAAATACGTAGGGTATGGTACACAATCCCTTCTCAGTCGTTTTCAGCCTGGCATTCTCTGATGTCCTTTGCCAATCGGAAAGAATTCCCTTCAATTGGTACAGGGTAGTAACGCTCGAAATGGCCAAGGGATACGATCGATCCCATTCCAAATTCACCTCTGGGAACAGATAGTACAGGATCGGTACGTACATATACGATAAAATAAAACTACAGTTTTCGAACTTCACGCAGAATAATTTCATCTTGGTATAACTAGAGAATTAAAATATTACTATTATACGTAACCTAATCAGATCCTTGAAAATTCCCATGAAAATTCGACTCATAATTCTTTGAAAGTAACTGTATTGAAACTTTCCCACATCCGGCTGCACGAGAGTCTCGTACTTGTGAGTGTGATCGATAAAATACCTTAGTGAGTATCGTGTTTCGAATACCTTTGACTTGGGTGATACAGGCCTGCGTACCTTCGAAAGGAAAAAAATTGGAAGGCTGAAAAAAAGGTACGGAAAAGGTTTTTACGTGCGGTATCTGACCCTCAGGATTCTCATGTTGGTACTATTTCCTCTTTCTCTCTCAATTTCTCTTCTACTTTTTAAGACCACTCTAATAGATGTCTGTAAAGTAAATAAATGTCATTAACTCCTTAATCCTCTTGTGCCGGGTTTGCTTCTTTCCTTTATGATGTCTAATAAAGCGAGGAACCTCCTTTTCAGCTATTTTACCAGGTTGCACATTTACAGCTAAGCATTTGCGATAAATAAACGTTTAATAATTGACTGTGTACCTTTTCAGGAAAAGAAAACTCAATGAAATTTTTGGTAATTTTTTGCATGTAAAAAAAAGGTAAATGATATATTTTTCAACTCGCTGAGTAACTTTTGTTGTAACAATGTACCTATGCCCTATAATGGTACGAGTATTATTTTCATAAGCTAAAATGAGATAAAGCAGACAATAACAACTGTACACGATCTGGCGCCATATTGCTGTAGGTACCGTGTACGATGGAACTGCCGAAAATAATAGGAACACGTAGCGCGGACCATAATAATTCTCTTATGTTAGAAAAATTCTGCCGAGTCGAGGGATGTGAGAGGTCATTAACGAGCGACGTAACATGCGCACGACGCAGGTGCATTTCGTATATCCAGCTGCACGATGCAGTTTGCAAACTGCAGTTGTTATACGGTTCGACAATGGTTTCCACGTTCTGCTTCACCAGCAGGTTTGCCGTATGTGCATTTGCATACCATTGTATTTGTCATCAACCCTGTATTCTCGTCATTTTGAATTTTAACACAGTCCGTTCTATGCAGGATCTGCATCTTTCTTATATCCTTTTATCTGCTGAATATTTTTCATTAAAACAAAAAAACATATATCACCATAATCCAAGAAGAAACTATTGTCCACAAACCATGATGTTTATCATCGTAATTTTTTACAAAAAAAAAACAATCACCACACCAACAATCCTTGTCCAATAAATGATTCTTAGATTTCGCTTTCGTATTAAGCAGGATAGAATCAAAGAGCAAATAAAATATCAAAGCAAATATACGAGTATGACGGCGAGTGGTAGAAAAGAATCAAAGAGAGGATAACTAACATATGAATGCAAAAAAGGATTATGAGCATATCACTATATCCCATGTAGTAAGTACGTAATGTACATAGATGTTTACGACTCGATAGAGAAGCTCTTTAAGTGCAATAGAAATTAAAAAAATGAATATAAAAAAGAAAACCACATAAATTGCGAAAGAGCCGTCAGGGATCAAAACACAAAACATACGATGTAGTCATAAGGAACGTGCACTACAATCATGGCAATAACTTGGCACGCATCTTTCGCCTCTGTAAACCCATCGTAAAGTCCTTCCATACCTGCTGAAGCAGTCTCTCAAAAATAACGATCATGCAAAGCCCTATGATAATTATAATAATGAGCGCAAATTCTCATAAGCAAACCAGCCGTTGCGGGGGAACGCGTAGTTATCTTGCAAAGCATACACTCTTATTACGGTGCTTTCTTTCGGCCTGTGATAGGCACTGAGTACGAGAGGGCTTATTATGCAATTACGCGAGTAATTTCGGTCGCATTATACGTATATAAACTGTCCCCCTTTTCCAGTAAGATCGTCTCCAATCCTAACCTGGTATACGAACGGCCTACGGTTGTCCTATACAGTACGATGGTGTGGCCCATGCTTTTAGGCCAGTTGTAGTTCGAAACAGCATGGACAAGCTTTTCAAAGTGCAAGACCTAGGCTATCCATACATTCTGGACCGTCTATCTGTTTCTCCTCTCGTCTTGCCTCTCCCTCTCACCTATATCTATCTCCTACCCCCACCGCTACAACGTTCTGTCTCCGGCTCTGCCATTCAGTCCCTAGCAGAGGGCATCTCTTTCTCTCTGCATTCTCCCTCGTAGCGATGGACCACGCGAGTGAAGCTGAGAGCCAGGCAGCGGGAGCAGACAGGCTCGCACAGATGCGCGGCGGCCATCATGAATGCCTGTAAAATATGTATTCAGCCGTATGGGTGGGGTAGCCTCTGGAGGGGATGAATGTAACCGTGAGACAGAGAGAGAAGGCAGTATGCGTTAGAGCGAGACGGAGATCGTTCGGTTTAGAGTGGGGATAGAGAGAGTGGGAGCGAATACTGCGCGAGATAGTGGAAGGGAGAAAAATTATTGCTACTCTTGTAAGAGTGGGGGTAGAATGGCATGTGGTGGGGGATTCTGTGGATACTTGTGGTGGGGGATAGTCGGGCGGACAGTAAGCCGCAGTTTCATTTCACGGTGAGATAGGCAAAAAAGCAGCGCGCTATCGAAGCTATGCGGAATAGAGATGACCGTGTATTATACGTCGCTACGACTATATAGATATGGAAATACGAGCATCCTGGTGACGTTGGGTACAGGATCGGTGGGGACGCATGAATATAGATTGTAATCCGCAATAGGGGCTCAATAGCTCGCGCATTGCTCCCTTACCAGGATGCTAAAATGAACGGGCATTCTTTTGAGAAGAATATGTGGGTATTTGAAGCTCCTTTTTTTTAATACCTGACTATATCCTACCAACAAGGAAATATGCAACGTATTACAGGGATATTTGCATTTTTGTTCTCCTACGGAATATACGTACTCGCCATAAATTGTTTTGTCAAGGAAACCAGCATTGGGTCGCACGCCGGTAAAGTTATATTGGCAATTAAATTTTGGACGCTTTTCTCTAAGATTTTTATTGCTCTCGTATAGCGTCTCAAAGAATATCTTTGATCTGTATATAACGTGGCAGGTGGAACAGCTGGGTCGGCTACGTGATATTTATTACGGAGATACATCGGTCCAACCCTTATACCAATGTCTATGCTTATAATGCCTTAATTAAAAGCAGACGTTCTCGTAGTGACATTTAAGAAAATTCGATAAGGTACCATTTCCAAGATTGAAATTACGATTTCGTATGCATTAGCTCGAGTACACCTTACACTGCCATTCCTTCTCGCCTCACAGAGAAAAACGTCCCTTTCCACCGATTTTACAACTGCGTCCAATGCTTGCAGGCAGCAATAATATTTACGCGCATACTCGAGATTATAATATCTTATTTCGTGATAGTGGCGTATCCGGTTCTACATGCGTGGGTAAGGCAAAATGTTAAAATATACTCAACGCTTTATATAAGGTATCCACGCTGTGCACGTGCATGATGAGCATAGAGTGTAGGCTATGTTCCGTATAGGTTAGGATGTCCAAACGTATCGATTTAATATTCCTATCTTCCTTATTACTCGCAGAAGGGATAAAACGACTACCTACGATCGCGCGTGCACGACTTATCGTATAGTCTTTGGCTTGGAGTGGATATATGAGTGTTACGGGGGTAAACACCCTTAAAGACCTTATCGGGACGTGTATTTTACACGCGTCAATGTTGCCAACTATCTCTGGTATATATGAGAGACTATAATTTTATTCTTTTACAAGAGGGAGCATCGCATGCTCCTTTCTACTGTGCGCAGAATAGATCCACATATTAATAAGAATACGTAAAATAGTACGAATGGTATGACGTACTTTGTATGTCTATTTTCCTTTCTAACGATCGATAGGTCATTAGATGACTGCAATTTAGTAGGATTTGTTTTTACGTATATGTATGATCAGTAAATTTTCAGTATTCCATAATGTACGGAATCGGAGCACGTGTGACCTATCGATTTCTTAATTAGCTTAGTCTCCGTCATTTTTTCATAAAAGCGAGCGTAAAACATTTACCATGAGTTATGCAGGTGGATGTATGTGTCTGTCTAGTAGAGAGGCTACAGCGCCTCTAGCGGCAACTTTTATGATGGAGAATTACGGCTCTTGAAATTGCCTAATGAGAGACTGGAAGCACGAAGATAAAGGAAAATCCTTCGCCTCTCTCACGACGGGCGTGAAATTGCAGTTTCAGAGGATGCGTCGTTTCCTGTCGTCTAAACTCAAAACCAAAACAGGAAGTAGCCCAATTATCCGTTCGTACGATAAAAATCGCAATAACGTATATCCGATAACCACGAACAGCCTTCATGAGCACTTTTACCCAAAGAAATCCTATTTTTACCGTACATATACTACAATTAAAAATTCATACTCAATTTTTCTCCCCCAAAAAGAAAACACAAATTCTCCTATACGATTCATACCGCGTTAAAATATTCGACGCACGTCCTCTTCCCTCTACTCATACATGATGCATCGTGATATACATATTATTCCATGAAAAAATGTAGGAAGTAGAACGAAGAAAAAACAATGGCGTACCAAGGCCACTCGTGCTTCTGCTACTATCATCTCTACACAGAAGATGCTGCGAATGAAACAAACAGAGAACATAGGATTGAAAATAAGGGAAAGGAGCACTCTCAATTGTAGACAGGATTACGTATACAGAGAAGATAACATGAAAACGCATCTATACAGATATCGAGTATGATCCATACAGCTTCTCCTTATTTTTATTCCGACGACGCCCCTACTCGTCCTTTTGATCCCAGAGCCAATCTTCCCATTCTGTTCTACTCTACCCCTCTGTTCAACGACCATACTAAGTTTCCACCCCTTGCGAGCACAAGGCCCTCTTCACACGCTCTTCCACTTACACCTATCACCCCCTCAACCCCTAGACATCCCTTAGACCAGCCTCACTCCTACTCTCCACTACCCCCTGTACACTCTCTCCGATAAACTCTCCAGGGGTTCTAGGTGGAAGCCGGATGGCTACTACACCCTGGACTGCACTCGGTTTCATAGCATGGTCACGGTAAACTGCTCATCCCTTGACACCTATACTCTCGTCTTTATTTCCAGTAGCTATATACCTATATGACCTTCCACTTGGATCTTGGTCATCTCTACGACTTCCGACGTCTTCCTGTACTACGTACAGTTCCTGCAGGACTGCACGGTATATAGATATGTAATGGGATTAAATGCTGCACGTAGGACAGATTTCTTTTTTTTTCGTTACTCCTCGTCGCCAAAGGTTGGGGGTGGGGAATTTTTGTATTCTTAAATCTTGTAAACTTTCGCGGTCGTACAGTCCCAGCGGTACACGTACATATGCATAGTAAGACACCTGAGAGCCGCGCAGTCTCAATAACATAAGCTGACAATGCTAGTTTACGAGTTTTTCGAGCTGAACATTTTTTCTTAGCTCTTTAAATATTTAGATGAGTTTCGGCTTCTATGCTCGGGGCCAATCCCCGAAGACGGCCGGGAAGACACGAAGTGAATTTCTACGTGGCGGTGCGTGCCTTTCGATACTAATACGTATATTTTAGGTATACGTATATGTTCATGCATGTCATACCCTCCTGCCGTGCTATCCACCTATACATAGATCTTAACCGGAACGCTCGTTAGACTTTTGGATTTATATTTATAGCAGCGAAATTGCGTGATGGTGTCGTGGACCGCGCTATATGGGCTTTATTATTATTATGACCGTTACGCGGCTGATTATTATGATCGAATGCATGTGCAGCTCGTAAACATTTAGAACGACGGTGATTCTACTGGCAGTAGAGGGAAAATGAATACGTTTACGAATTGTGATACTGCTCTCTTGCTTTGATGTTTTCGTGTTTGATGGGTGCCTGCATTTTCTCACGAGGCAAATTATTTCGCATGATTCCGAGTTTCGACGGTTTACTTTAATTTCTGTTTAATATCGATGCCGACAAAAGACGTTACGCGACGTCCCGCGAGGACTAGTTAGTGTTTATTAATTTTGACGGTTATGACAGAATATTATGTTGCACGTTGCACGGATAAATTGATGCTGATTATCATGTACTCAATCCAATGAAATATTTACAGGAAGAGAATTTTTCGTTAAAAATTACAATAAAACTCAAGTAACTATGTGACAACATATGACTATCAAAATTTTTACTGTATGCATTATAATTTAGAGTATGATTACCTTAATAATGGGATATGATAATAGATATACAGAAATTTAGTTTTATTTGTCTATTTACTCTATATGGGAAAAAAACGAAAATTCAAATCACTCGAATAATATGAGAATATTCAAAGGGATCGCTATCAGTTTAATTAAAGCTGAATTGATGAACGATCGGAATTCGAAGTTGGACTTCGCTAAAGAGATTCAAGAAAGGGAGGATTATCTATGGTCCATACCTCATGGTTTCCCATCAGCTTCTACCTACAGCATACTAGGTACGTTCACAAAGTGAAATATTCGAAAGAGAGCCTCGCCTTATGATGCCATCATGGTTTCCGACCAGTGCACAATTATTAGGTACGTTAATGCCTGGTTCTCCTCGACTCTTCTCGATCTTGCCAAAAGAGACCCAGAGACCATCAGAAGATCCCTCGCGGTGCGCCAAGGCAACTCCTGAAATGAGAGAAGTTGCAGTTAGTTATACTTACCGCGCGAAACTGGTGAAGTTTCAAGCGGTTCGTAGATCGATGAAACAGATAACAGAGTCAGAATGTCTTCAAGCTTTACGACATATCTATTCCCTTCCCGCATTACTTCGCCGAGGACAAGTGCGTTACCTTTTATAATACCTAAGTCATCCAGTATAAAACCATCTATAATTAGAACCCTTAAAAATAAAGAATAAATTAAAAAATCCGTCTGTATATATTAAACAAAACTAATAAATTTCCATGGTTTCCTGCACGGCTATTACACAACTAATTTTCATGGATAATATAGAAACTATAATGGAGGTCGAAGAGGTTCTTTAAACTTGTTTCCAATCGTCGTTCGCTACACCGGTGGTCTTCCATTCACAAGTGCTTATAAACTATACTACATAAATTCAAATGTGGGTACGTATATACACGTATGTATATGCATAAAGGATATCTTGCCGTATAACGAGTCCCAGTCCACCTCTCATACTCCATATTAAGAAGGACCGTAATAATTCCCATGTGTATACAGCCACTCTCTTCATCCCATAGGGGTTAGTTTGGTGGCAGCAAATGTGAAGTTGGTATCAGTGGCGAACTCACCTTCTTCTTCTACCTTATTTATTCCTTTGCCTTTTTCTGAACATCGAATATGTGCTTTCCATTGAAATGGGGATGAAATCGATACATATACTCCCATATGGATTCGTATGCATTATAGTACCGTCAGGATTACCACTAGTTTTTTATTGACTCGTTTATTTTCTCCTCCACAATATCCCGTAGACGAGGATTATATGTATATACTATCTATATATATAAACTTGTCCAGGGGCAGTTTTGAGAACTTCGCCGATTATGGGGCATTCACAACGGCAAGCTGAAATGTTTCTTTTAAATAAAAACTAAACCTTGGGGTATCTAGCATTGGAATTCTAACCTAACCTAACCTAGCCATTTCTAAGCCGATCACAGTTCCGGGTGCCTAGTATTGAAAAATTTTGAAAAAATTCGGTGTGATCTTCGCTTGATGGCTTTGGAAACTGTCCTTGGATTTTTCCAGGTCAGTCCTTGAAACTGCCAAGCGTCCTCAAAGGTGCCACTGCATATATATATATGTCCTGGAAACTGCCCTCAGATATATTTATACATATATATTTTACAAAGGGTAGTTTTCAGGACTTTTTGTCATGAATATTGGTAATTATGAGGACACTTGTAGTTTGTGAGGACGGTTCTGACAAGATTTTGATATATAAGGTGTATTGCAAGGACCATAAAGCGACTCTCACACCCAATTTTCCAAAATTTATCCAATACTAAACACCCGGAACTATGATGGGCTTAGAAATGGCTAGGTTAGGTTAGATTAGGTTAGAATTCCAATGCTAGATGCCCCAAGGTTTAGTTTTTTTTAAAAAAAGCATTTCAGCTTGCCGTTGTGAGCGCCGCATAATCGGCAGTGTCCTCATAACTACCCCTTGACAAGTTTATATATATTTATATACAGGGTTGTTCAGTAAATATGCACCAACTGAAGTTGGTTCTACCATACAAATCAAATAGAGAGGCTAACTTCAGTCGGTGCGTTTGGCCTGAATAACCCTGTATATAATTATATGCTGGTGCAATTCCCCCCATAAGATTCTTCGGGATTCTTCGGGATTCTCCGTGATAGCCACCCTCCCATTCCACTGTGCCAATTTGCATATTTTACTCGGCTAAAATCCAAAGGGATGGTCCCACCACTGGGATCGCGGGAGATGCGGAACGAGTTCGCGACACTTGCATACCAAAAAACGACCGTCGTAAGGGTCTAATTAGGACTGTAGTTACAACACGGCTTCTGTCGTTTAGGGGAGGCGTAATGAATGGTGTGAGAGAGGAAGCTCCTTTTTTTTCAAGAGGGTCCCTTTCTTCGGGATTGCGATTCGATTCTTGAAATACGAGATGTTTTGCGATTAAAGGCTTTTATGTGTGTACGCACCCTTAGTTTACCGTACGTAATATACAAGCGACGTGTAAGATATTATCTTTATGTTCTCTCTTATGGCTACCTATAAGTACTACACCATAGTACATATATGAGACGTATAACATATAGTACATGCTGTAGCTTAACACACGTGTCTATCAGCTCCTGTACGTTTATTTATGCGCCAAATATATTTATGTGTCAGATAATCATATATCATCCCCATAAAGTTTTCTATATTTTTGCAATCAACCGTTATATGCGTAAAAGGTAAAATTAAAAAGGATATGATCCTCTAAGTGTCAAGGTAATTTCCGTGTACCGTAATGGCGTCTGACGTGAATTATTTAGAACCCTGAATGCTTTAACGACGTTACGTAAATCTTTTGGAAGATTACTCTTGTCGTCTTCACCCTCCTCCGTATTATCGCACACGCAGCAACACGGGAAAAACAAACTTTTCCAACAGAAAAGACTTGAGAAAGCACGTACGTGCACATGTGAGCAGTCTAATCCAAAAATTCAGCCAGTCCCACGTTCCTCGATAAATAGTCTACACCAATAAAGGGAGAACTGAACTTAAGGTCAGGTAGACCTTGTGCCATTCTAGATAGTGGTGGACCTTCTCGTTCTGATCTACCAGATGGAACCCTATCCCGATCTATCTCTTCCTTGGTATTTCGTGCAAGGTTCACGAGTTCTCGTCAATTGAATTTTGTCGTCAGCGTTCATGCAAACACGACATGACAATTGAATTTATGTTACGCGGTTATTTGAACTTCTATAATGATAGAAATCAGGGTTAATACTAAACAATAGCGACAATTAAATATATTTAGGAAGTAATAAATTATTATATTAAATATTATTGCATGAATTAAATTTATATTTGAATATGATATGTTAATGGTCTTGTTAATTGTGCAATGATTAATAATGCTTTAGTGTGATAAATTCAAATCGTATGTAGTCACGTGTTTGCACCTTACCAATTATCAGTACCAAAGTAGATACTAAATTAACATGGGTTCGTAACCCAATAATAAAATGTCGACGGGAAGAAATGCATGAGCTGCATCGTGTCCGCGAATGTGTCGTTTCCAAGTATTTAACACGAGGCAACGGCAGCGACGCGAATTTCGTCGAAGAGTCATTAAAATTACAACATCGCGACCGCGCGGAAATCGTTGTCGCGAAACCATAAATTTCCGGGAACACGTAGAGCGTGCCGGGCGTCGTGGCGTAACTTGGATAAGACGCCAATGACTATATCGTTTCCTCGTAAAGAGAAACCCCTTGGAACTATACTTGGCGATCCATTGGTCGGCTTGGCAGCTGCGACAAAAGGCAGGAAACGGAATGACCGCGTCTGCGATGAACATACCGGCGTTCGTTGAAAACGAGCAAAACGTTTAGGAAGTCGCACAGCGGCTTTGCGGAGACTAAAGTCCAGCCTCCAGATAAACTATACCATAAAATAGTATATACCGTATACTCTATATATATAGAGACCAAAAAACAACAGTCTCAGGATAAAGGAATGATAAACCGCGATTTCGATAGATTCCCAAAATAGTATTAAGAAAGGAGAAGTAAAAAGATATCTAAAAAACTAAGCATACATGCAGCAAGAGAGAAAAGGTGGAAGGGTTGGTACAAAAGGGCGCGGCACGGACAAGAAAAGTCAGACGGTTCTCAATGCATTTCTAGAGTTTCAAACTAAAGGCGTCTTTAGCTTTCAGGAAGCCATAGCGCCATAGTCTCCATTTGCCTTGGAGCGCGATGGCAAAAGTTGAAAATTGTCAGCCATTGCTGGCAGCCTGTGCCAGCGTACCTACGTACTTATACGCGTGTACGTACCCTACACTATATATGTGTATATATATATACACATATACAAGTAACGCCATACCCGATGTGCGCCATGTAAAAAAGGGCTGGCTCAATCGCTGCAGCAATACCTATATACCCAACCTAACCTAACCTAACCTAACCTAACCTAGATACCTGATGATACACGTACAGTGTAGATACATAGGTCGAAGAACGTTACCAGGCTCATTTCGCGTCCACTTTATATGCAGACCACCCTTCCTTTCTATATACCTACGTATTCGTAACAACGTAAGGTGAGAGGAGGTAACCCATCTACCCCTCATCCTTCTCTCAAGAAACTCATCCTCAACCTTTAGACTTCGTTCCTTTGTTTAATCTCGCGCCTGGTCCTCCAGGAGGATCCTGAAGGTACCCTCTTTTGTACCCACCTCCACGACCACGTCGGTATCTAGCGGCAGCTCGCGCTGACTCCTCGTACCTTCTTTCCTTTCTTACTTGCTGCCTTATGAACCTACTCAACCTCCTGTTCCCTTTACCTACACCCACCACTGCCTCCTCGTCCGAAACGTGTAGTGGGTATTAGTGCCTGGCATTGGGGTACTCCAGAACCCATCCTACCATATACCAACCATGCCAGCCGCGTACCATCACACCGACGCCCAAGTTTCTTAATGTAATTTTCCTTTTTTGCCTCCATTCGCTTTACGACCGAAACTTTCGTCCCCTTCCACCAGGGAAGCCCACCTCCAACCTACTCCAACAACCTCATACTCGCCTCTTGCGATGAATCGTACTGTCCTTTTCTATGCTTCTTCTTCTTACTTCTATACTGCCTTAGTCTTCTTTTGTCTTCTTCCTTCGCCTTTTTTACACGATTATTTCTTATCCTCCATCTCTTTCACACTTTTCTCACTTGTTTTCATCCTGACTCCCCTCGTCCACAGACTGAACCCCATGGAACACATCCACGAGCTGCATATCTTGCGATTTCGCGCTTTGCTGAGCTCGAAAGTTCCTGGCTTTACCTTCGACGCGCGATACTTGTCTCTTGGCGTTACCTTGCGTTGGGTCTCGTCGTCGTTAGTTCGGTAATTTGTGGGACTTAAGACAGCGAGACAGTGTGAGAATGTGGACGGCATATCTTTCTGATGTGAAAATCGTAGATGATATCACCAGGGAGAATATCCAATGGTTGGCTTATCCTACGATTGAACGGATCTTTGACTTTATACGTATAATATAGAATAAAGATGAAAGTCATTCCATTATATTCAGACAATTTTTTATTTTGATATAATTAATTCTACTGTGAATCAATAATAAATAATGTTAAATATTGCATCGAATGAGTATAAGGATAATGTTACGGCGGTCACTTGTATTATAAACCAGAGGTACCTACTTCGCAAAAACAGACATACGTCCTGTGCTATAAATATTTAAATAGAACTGATCAAACGTATGTCTTCCAGCTCGTAATTTTTTTAAAGCTCTGAATTATTTTTATAGTCAAAGTCATACAGTGAAATCTTTGATTTATGTTGTACCATTGATCCTAGTATCTTAGTATTTCACAGGGAATACAATTGAATTTTATCTGAACGTAAATTATTGTTTATAGTAATACTAATGAAAGTTCAATATTTGTATTATTAACTTAATTACGAAAAAAAAACACGATCAAACTCTATTCCACTGTATATATAAACGAACTGTAAATTAATTGTTATCTACCATCATCTAATATATACTGGAGCTCATGCAAGGGACTCCCCCATTATTACCCAAGACTCACTTTCAGCCAAGAAATTCAGCTTAACGTATGATTCATACAATGTGTACATGTTTCTGGATAAGTGTAACGAGTTGGATATGTAGACTCTAAAGTATTACACGTTCCGGCTCGTGCTCTCCGCCATGTTATTCGTTATCGGATGCTTGGAAACGTGAACGTCAAGAAGAACCAATTCAGGAATTTTACGTTCCAGTTTGTTAGCACGGAGTTGCGTGTAAATTAAGTTAAACGAAACCCGGCACGAAAGGAATTATCCGTACAATATTTTGCCAAAGAAAATTCGATAATTATCATTGACAGATAATATTACTGATATAACGTATGTGTTTCAGGAATCCCGAATACGTGAATGTGATAACAGCAGGTGTGAGTATTATATCTAGATGTTTCAATATATATGCGAATAAAAATAATAGATGCATGTTTTGATGCGTTTAGGGATATTGCTGAAGTGAGAAAAAAATGGAAATTCTTTATTGATATTTATCGCAGACAGAAGAGCAATTAATTGAGTGTAAGGTCAGACAGTCCTGTACTAGATTAAATACCGTAGGGTTGCATGCAAGATGTCGTTTAAGGTCAAAATACCATGAATCGGTGTTATCTCAATTGCAGAAAGCCGGGAAACTTGTTTCTATATTTATCGGTTTGCTCTCGTGACTTTACGAGCGCGGAACTGCTATAAATACTATATTAATACGCAATTTATTAGGTGACGTCACTTCACGTTGTATACGCTACTATTTTAGTGCGCTATAAACGGAGATGCTGTACGCAGGTACTATCCTACTTGGAATATCCTTCGGTATGTTTAAAAATTATGGTATTACACCTATAGCGCTTATGATCGTCCTTTCCAGTTCGCCTATAAGACTTCCATTAGGATTGTAGTAGGTGTTCCATAAGAGAATAATGTACTTTAGCTACGACTTAATGTCACACAGAATATATAATAATATAGTACAGAGATTACATCAAAATTGTATTTTTGAAATTTCAAATAATTTTGACATTTTATGAAATGTCTACGGTATAGACAGTATTAAAACAACTGAAGCTATTGGACCTCATTTTCCACAATAATTACTCCTATCTTATAATCGATGATACTTTTGGAAATTCGTTGACCGAGAAAACAAACAAACCCAATAACAATTCTTATATGACATTTGAAACTCTTTGGTCAAGTAATTAACTCGTTTCAAAAGGTCAGACCTTATACGCACTGCCCACAACCCTTATTACTGTACCTATCCTATATTCGGCTCTTTGAATCAAGGGATGAAATGTAGGGTGCAGCCGCGCCTAGGATCGAACACACCCTTGCTGCACTAATTGCTGACGCGTTATTTACGACGCCAAGCCCCCCCCCCCTCCCCCTCCGCCCATTCCTATACCCGCGTATATCAGAGTTCAATGCGGTTAACCCAGTCGACACCGAGTGCGCACTCACAACCCTTATACCCTAACGTCCTACGGACGCCTACCAACCCTCCTTTGCCTTCTGCCAACCACTCTCTTCCAGCAATGGCTACCAGTTAGCCCGACTGTCTACCTACCTACAAATTCCCATTACCATCCTGCTGTGCTCGGAATTGCACGTCATAATTGAGCCTCTCGCACTTTATTGGATTCCGTGCTAATACTACTACTACATTACTATCACTACATACTACTACCCTGCTAGCTACTATGCGTCAAGGGTGACTAGATGGCTGAAAGGCTAAAAGTTCACTGCGAAATTACTAATCGTTTCTTATATACTGCTAACTTCAAAATCAGAGACTAATTACGATCTGGATAATGATCTTGCATGATGAAAGATTGGACAGTTGGTTAATGTTATCAAATAGTTACTAAGGTATTCACGCTGTGTAACGATACAAAGAGTATAGTTATCCAGTGTCTAGTTAAAACAATAACTAATTAGGTATACGATTTCATGAAGAATTTTTTTAAAAATTAATTCAAAGGAGTAGAAAAGGGCTCGTCATCGTGCGGTAGCAAGAATGGCGTCGTCCAACCTCAGTCTCGATCACTATACCACGTAAAGGGCATACTGGTGGGAGACTTTAGTTATGTATATGGCGGCGCTCCACAGAACCAAGATACACGCTACACGGCATTCTCCTTCGTGAGACTCCTCTCTATAGAGAGTGCGCGAGTAAAAATGGCCGTGAGTGGTCCGCGGTATATGTATGCGTTATAGGTACATTCCATAGCGCTCTGTGGCGTGGCGTAGCTTCTCCTAGAATGGCGTCCAGAGAGTCACATTTTACAGGGACCAAAGCAAATGGTACTGGCGTTACGTTATAAAATTTGAATTTCCAGGAAATCTAGACGCATATCCAATTTCATTTTTTTTACTGCATTTCTCATCTTATTCGCATTACAGAATTTTTCAGAAAATGCTAATACTCAGTGGACATTAGATACATTCGATTTATTATGAAATCGCTGAGACGTGTTATCTATGATAAAAAGTTTTTCGCGATTGATTTTGCTTGTCTTTATATGGAGTAGAGTGAGCAACTCTAAGCAAAGTTTGTCTTTACGATTATGGATCGGATCGTGGGGGTTCCAAATTGTCGATCATTCTGCACGGACACGCAACCACATGCTCGTATAACACTCGTGCCAGTATTACCCGTAGGATCGTTGCTCAACGAGTAGTTAACTGGTTACCGTCACGTCTGACGTTATCTGAGCCGTTTCTTTCTTCGATGAGTGTCGAGGGTTATATTCCAGTGACTTCTATGCTGACTATAAGTAGCGGCAGGTAATGGTGGCTATGAAAATGTAAATTACGCGACGTTCTTCTAGACAGTAATCTTATACCCAGCGACACGTGAATATAGTCCGCCATTTATATTATCGAGCACTATTCAATTACTAAGATGTTCCTCGTTTAGACAGATTTGAAAATAATGAACGAGAAGAAGAGTTCATAAACCGTAATAAAATTATTAATTAATATATTCATTATAATTTGAAAATAATATATAGCCACGCGTATAAATCCTGAACTATATTAAGACCGTAATGAATACCCAATATCGATGCATCAGAAGGTTATTGCATTCAAAGGATGACATTTAATAATATATACTCAGACGCATTAAAGAATCGACCGAAAGATCAAGACAATCAAAATCGAAAAAGCAATTCTGTATGTATATAAATTGATAAACACCGAGCGAAGAAAATAGTCACACTCGAGGCAGATATAATCATAATAAATTGGTCATTGTCGTGAGGCTCTGCACTGAGACGTTACCAGGGGCAATGATATGATCATGATACGAGGTGCCTTATTCATAAACATGGTCTTTATGTAAATGGCAATGTCGTGCAGCGGATCGAGTTCCAGAGGCCGATAGATCGTTGCTCGCGGGAGTTCATTGGCACCGTACATAGTGCACTTATATACATTGTGTATCTAACGTTAGATACATGATACATATAAGCGGATGATCTTCGTACTCCCTCATCGAGTGTAATAATAATTAAATATTTGTTGCTATCATTAATAATGATTACGACAGAAACTACGCTTTTCATGTACCCAGCATGATCAATCCTATGGATGGTCTTGATTGAAGATCTTCATCTCAGCTACAAATTCTCTTTGTTTGCAAAAAGGAAGTATCACGACGTCATGTTTGTACCGGTACAATGTTAATACTTTGTAATACCTAATTTGTTTACTTTTTAAAAAATCTTTGCATACCTATCCAGTGAGTTTTTGTGTATCTAGTATAATGGCTTATAAACACTTTGAACTTTGGATGAGCATAGTTCATTTTGTACAATAGACTCCGGTCTGGATTTTTGGAACCTTTTCCAAGTTCTCATAGTGAGTTTATCCTCGAAAATTTAAAGATCCTTCGTGGGAGGAACTGCCGTATCTCGTATCTGGTAGGAGGAATCTTAAGTGTCGAAGTGTAATTAGCGAACGGAGGTCATCCAGTCGGATCGGTCTTGAGAACGCTGAGCAATCTCTTCAAGCAAATCATTATAGGGTTAAGCCGAGCGTGGAGAGAAGGGACTTGCGAACTCTTTTTTTTTCAAGAAAGATTGACTTGCTATTCCATAAAATATACTTCCCATATTTAAGTACAGAACACGGGAAAGTATCGATAACTTGAAGGTTTCAGGGCAACAAAGAAAACCGGTAAAAAAAATTGAACTAACTGAAATGTAATGAGCAGATCATTAAAATTGATGAAATATTACGAAGTTAAGAAAAATGATTGTTTCTTGTTTGTATTTTTCATTTAAATCTACTTAAAATCATAGATCGGTTATGCTTTGGGTGAGCACACAATCTGTCTTTATTGACTTCTGTCTTACCCCATTGATATTGGTCTGCGAGAGATTGAATTCCAATTCGAGGTGCGTCACTGTCTAATTAGTGTTTCAGTAATGACGTAATCGCGTTTCACAAGACTCACGAAAACTTGCGGGGAGGACCGATCACTTCCACTGTCGTTTGGATACGTGTTTCGTTGGCTAACTTCACGACGAAAATGAGAGACATGCAGCAAGAGGGCGCAGAAAGAGACAGCTCACGACATTACAGCCAAGGCCTGCCCCAAAGAGGGCTGATTACCCCTTTACGACGAGCCAAGGTCTGCGAGAAAAAGCAACCCGGTAGTTATGCTGCATTGCCTGCACCCTCGTAAAAAATATACAGCATAGCTTTTTGCCTACCTGAAAAAAGAAGAGAAAAAAGAAGAGGAGAGAAAAAAATATTTCTACTACAATTCCGAACGCTACCACCGGCGGGCAGTTAACCCTTCGCTAACCAGTATATGGAAGGACGAAACCGTCGTGGTTGAATGTCTCGGCACTCGCGACCGGAAGGAAGGGTTGCCTTCACAGGACACCCCGGTTATGCCCTCGTCGTAAAACGCACAAAACAACCCTTTTCTGTAGCCTCGGGGGTTGCGGCCTTGGCCCTTTCCGCTTGCGGTTAACGGCGTTACAAGCCGTTTCAAACTTTGCAGTTTAAAATGGCGCGTCGGTGCGGCTAGCTACTTTGTAAATCCTGTAAGTTTGTCATTTCGATTGGGATATATATGTAGTGCTTTGAAAGAATTCTGAAGTTAAAGCATACTGATCATGAACAAACGGTCATGATCACGCAAACGTATTGGCGTATTAAGCTCTTAGCGTCTAAGTAAACTATTGGATCATTATAACTTTTTTGTTTTCTCTATTTATGTGAAAAATAGACTGGGTGAGATTAACCTATCTTCTCCCATAGAGTTACTTCTTATAGTTAGTGTAGTATATACAAATACATATATGTACCTGTTGACGATTGTAATTATTGTTAAAATTGGTGTGAGAATCCAGTCTTACGAATTATGAATGAATTTCACGTGTTTCGATGAAATTACACGTTGATTAGTTTTTCTACGTCGACACGTATTGGTTGTGCAATAACTGTACAGTCTTGGCCCATTCGATAGTGGGTCATCGTTGTAAATTATCTATAAAAATATGCGCGCCAGCTGATGATTTTAGAGAGTTCCTCATCAGGAAACAATAAATTGTTAGTGGCAAGTTTTAACCGGAGGCGGCATTCCTTAACGAAGAATTCGCATAAATCTACTGTAGCGTTATGCGTGGTCACATTATTTGATAGCAGTTCATATAAATGTGGTGATGACAATTTACGAATTAAGTTATATATGGACTTTCTAGTCAAATAACTAATTTTAAGTAATCATCCTCTTTTACTGCTATTGCTACTGTTATCACGGGATAACTTTTATACAAAAGTATCATATAGAACATTGAAAATTTGTCCCGAGTGACAAAGTCATCTTCGTACACTCAGTGGATGACTTGAATTCCATAAAACAAAATTCGAAGCTGTAAAGCCTGCTGAAGTTGCCTTCACGTTAAAAAGGGTTGCTTCTTCGACAAGGTCACTGTAGTATAATGGAAAAAAACTACCCTTTAGGCAATTTTTACCTGAAAACGGTCAAACGTACCCGCGGAGTATACGATGACGTTAAAAAAATTCTTCAAGGTAGTCAACACACAATTTTCAAAATGACAGTGTCTCAAAATCAAAGAGGACCAACGTATCTAGAAACGGTAGACATCAAATATGTTTAAATGTTTTATAGAAGTCATATTTGGTAATTGTCAAAACGACGTAACACATTAAATTTAATAGAGATCAATAACAAACCCAAATGCTAATGGTACAATCAATCTTGATGATTACCAGACTCCTTAGTATTACCAGTAAAAAATCAAATTGACAGTGCATTACAGGTACAAAGTATGAATGTGTTGCGTATATTTATAAGTATGTATTTATTACTTAATAGAGGGATACTGCACGGAGTTAACCGTAAGACAAAAACTTAAAAGGATGATACAGCAACACTGCTGAAAAGGAAATAAATTCAAAAACTTTCATGAATAAGAAACTGACGACGCTCGTCCTCATAAATATCAGAACCTTTGAAAATATCACGTGGATAGCCTCCAGGAACTGTAAGTTTAACTCGTTCTTAATCTAAATCATTCCACGGCATCGAACGGTTCTTTCTAACACGTTATCTGTTCACGTTATCTGTCAAACCGACAGAATTCAAGTAGCCATTCATCGCCTTTCAGTATCGAGCCAAAGTAAATGAACAGCGCGTGTAGAATGTCAAGACACAAATGGAATTCTATTATTTTTAACCAAACTGATCCATAAACTATTTCATTTCATAGACGCATACTTATATCAAAAAAAGTATAGTGAGAAATTTTGTAAAAGTTTAAAGGGTGTCTTCTACCCTTGCCGTGGTATCCATCCTTCCTTTTCGATTCTCATAAATATTTCTGTCAAGGATTGTACTTTTTACAAGCGCTTTCTTCAAGGTAATCCCCGCACTTAGAACGCACCTTGCAAAGTCAAGTAGACGAAAAAATAAAAAGGGTTTTATGCTATATTCGCCTTGACCTTCCTTTTATTTTTTTTTCTTGTACCTGACAGTTTAGGTGGAGTTAGCTATTTTTTGGCAGTCCCGCAGAAGACGACGTGGAACCTGGACGTGAGCACGTTTGAATATCGCGTGTTACAGTGATATGGCCGTCGGATGCGGAACTATTATTGGTATTTGAAAATTCGTACAAATCGGTCGAACGCGAAGAGACCCGGTCCGATTCGTTGGATGATTTATGTGCGTTTAATGGTTTGTGTGTGCAGTCGCGGGTTTTATGTGAGCGTCTTAAATGGGAGATAAACATAAAGAGGCCTTTTATGGCGCCATCAAATAAACAACTTGACTCCTTCTTCGGGCGCGTTTCTATGCCATATCCGCGCTACTCCTGGCATATTGAGATCCGCGGGCTATGTACATGCGTGGAGCTTGCACGCGTTTGCGATGTTTCTTAGAGTTTGATGAATTTTCACGGTCAATTCGAGTCGATCGTAAATTCCTATCGACGATTCGAAATGGCGACGACGGATGCTCGATGCTTTCGTGGATATCAATTTTACAACCGTATACTGGGACCGTTTTTGCGATTCCGCTTTCATTGAGAGAAATAAGTGTTGTCTGTCTTTGAGGAACTCTCATCTTTGAGAATACGCCATGTTTTTTATTGGCTTTTTCTTTTTTTGTTCCTTGTTGGAAATTTAGGAAATTGTTAAACCCAGTGGGAAATGACGTCGAGGATTTCTTCACGCGACGGAAACGTTTCTTCTATATCATACGGTTACTTAATTAAATTTTTATTTACATTTTTCGAAAATGTATACTACTGCTTAGCTGTCTGTTTAATAAAAATTTTATTTCGCGACGATTGTACAGGAAATAATATTGGCGACGTAGTTTGACAATTATTACACGGATACGTATTTAAACGTTAAATAAAAATGAACCTTATAAACCTTGCGGATTTACACTAATGCGACAGTTTTATTTACTCGTGCTCCCACCGAAAGTCTAATACAAATTCGAATTACCCGCGAAAAAGCTCGTTAAAGTGTCGCCATGATTTATCGTGTATCATCTTTTGATCGTAGTTCGTTGTCTAGTCATAAAAGGCAGACGTCGTCTCTGTTTTTTTAACTAAAATCCATGTCCAGACGTTTACGGATTTTTAAATTGTATTCTGCTGCTGTACAAGAGAAGGAATTAGAAGTGACTACAATACCACAGAGATGTTACGATTTCAAAATCAGATATAAAAACTTAATTTCCATGTCTCGCGAGGAAGTCCCTTTCTTTTGTCATATCGTAATTTCTCAGGATATTCGGCAACGGCAGCTATCCCATTTCCACGCGAAATCCCGTAGTCCAGTTGATAGCATATAACGCTTATCTTACTTTAGAACTACGATGAAGATAACGGTAGGAGGTTATCCTAAATCTTGCAAGGCAAGCAGTCCATTTGAAAACGAATGTTTATCGTGCATCTTTTTGCCAAAATTCATACGCAAGAAGTTTTTCGTCGTTCTACGGATTCTTGTATATTATATTGTTCAATTGTTCTTTATAATAAACTTCATTCTCTTCATACATCATTCCCACGTACAATACTAAAATATACTCATTGTCAGTCACGATACTAGTCTATATTCGCTTAAAAATAATTTAGTGACTACATACATGCTTAGAAAATACTTATCTTGCCAGAATAGAAGTCATCTTGGAAAATTGTTAAATTTTGTTAAGATAATTAATTATTTCGGAGTCATTCAATAAAAATTTCTATATACCATATTTGGTGTATGTATATAAAATTTCATGTCATGCGAATAATTTCTGATATAAAACCGAAACATTCATTTGTTTTGTACATTGTAAGAAACTCGCAGGATTCGTGACGTAATATGAAAACAGTAAAATTTTCCACAGAAACATGGAAAAAATGTAAGTTCGATGTTAAAATCGTTATACTATATTAGATGATCGAATTATTCTTACTTACCGTCGGGACGTTTCGCGTCGGAAAAGTACGGTGTCCTGGCGAGATCACTAGGAGGCGGCCATGACGGCGAATCCCGGCGTCGCGACGCTGTCGGGCACGCGGTCCCGAAGTATCGACCAACGGTCGGGGGTTCGCACCACGCCCAACCCCCAACGAGCTATCCCAACCCCCTACTTTTCTTTGCTATACGCCGGGTGAGTGGAGCCACCCTCGAAACATTATCATATATTACTTTTTTATATCCCTTTCCGAACTGCACTGACTGGCCCGCTTCCCTCTCACGGGAACAGAGAACGACGGCATCGCTCGTATCCTCGTATTGGCGATGTCGATTAAAACAGCTTGCGGCAACCATTTTGCCCTGGAAGTTAAATCAATTCTAAAAAAAGGATCAAAAACAAAACAACAAAAATTCAGCTCTCGTTACTTCCCTTTACTACTATCGCTGTTATGCGATACGAATTGCTCCAGGACTTCCGGCTACGATTAATTGATATCAAAATTTCTGAGAATCGCACAGTTTACGTATACGTAATTACGCAATTTTTTTTAAATATTAAATATATTCATTATCCATTTAATAAGAATATTGGCATCACAATAAATGTTTGCGTTCTTTTTCGTCTTGTATATCGAATAGGACACGTAATACGCAATGGCGCGTAACAATTATTATGATCAAGCACGTTTTTCGTGAAGGACCGGAAGATGATTCTATGATAAGGACGTACCGTTGCGCACATAACGTACCCACCAGCGAAGTGTCCAGTCTTTGCAATGCTCTCGACATACGCAAGTGTCTAATTATCATTGATCTACAATAATTCACCGCTTGTTCCCATCAGACTGTATAATCCTGACTGCGATTATAGTATTACTACAACAGCAGTATATATAGGTATAGGTGCAATTCACGTATTCGCCATTCGAAGCACGTTAGTATCGTCGTGAGTAATGTCTAATGGTCTACGGATACGTTAGATAGGGAGAGCAACGTGAATTCCTACCGGTGCTCGTCGTCGGATTACCTTAAAAGAAAACCGACGCCTAGGTAATTACATTATACCAAGTGGTACGTAAACAGCGATACGTACTATATAGGTCTACGACTATAGTACTCCAAAACCGTACAATCAAATACGAGGAGAGAATAGTGGATTGGATAGTAGTAGTCCATGACATAGGTACACTTACGTAGTAAAGATTTCTTAGTGAAATTGAATAGAGACTATTACACAATGTATTCAACAAAATTACTATAAAAATTCATATCGTAAAGATTAATTAAATAAATAATGATTCAATGAAATAATATAGGATTAAAAAATTTTGATTCTTAAAGTATTCATCATGCAGTACTATGATCTATGGTTTACTTAAAGGTGGTTTATATGTGGAATAAATGTCTGGTGGTTGCACCAGAGCGACGATGCAATGAATATTCTTTAAAGTACTTGACCTTCGCTAATGTTGAAGAGGTCGCAACACGTGAGTGAAGTAGATGAGAATGGGTCAAGTGGTGGCAGATGAGAAAGTGTTTGATATATTATACGTGGATGATTCGATGGACTGTAAACAAGGAATCTCAACTCGTGCATTTCGTCTCCCTTCAGTGCGCCATTACAGTCTCCTCGGCAATTTCCATCTGTCACCACCGCGTTCTGTTCCCTGTCATGGAGTCGTGCCTTCCATATGCGTATACGCACATGTGCCTACGTCACCATCAACATCGCTTTACGACACAAGGCCGTGCATTATACGGCAATCGCAAGCAATCATCCGCCGACTGGCATCGTAAATTGCCGAGGTTCTCAACCTTATCGATCCGCCTCAGCTTGGACAAAGGTTCTCGCCATATAGAAAGAGTGGAGAGGAGTTAAGGGATAGAAGGAAAGAAGGAGGTAAAAAAAGCACGTGGAATACGAAGTAACGGAGAATGAAAGAAAAATAGAAAGAACGACGCCGTAACTTCGTTGGGCGTTCGTTAAGCTTTATCTAAGAGCTTGCTAGGGAATTTCCGTCTTCCAAAGCAGTTTTTCAGATTCCTACTCACCGGCCAACTAGAACGCTCACCATTGGCCGAAAATCATGGTCCTCCCGCCCTATGAATTCCCGTAGAAGTTCACGAGCCACCGGGAATCGTTGGGAATAAACTAGGATTGAGTATAGATATAGGACATTTGGTTGCAATAGAGAGAATGCGTTCGTCGAATATTTAAGAAACAGATTTTTTTTTAGACAAGTGCATTTACTCTTAGGGTATATTTCGAATTCTGGAGAAAGTAAATATTTAATTAAACTCAATTATTCGCGATAAGATTATCATTACCCATTAATTCCTTATTGAGAATTTAGAAGCAATTTTTGTTTTCATTGTCACCATGTAAATTCTGCAATGTTACTACAGAGGGGCGTTACCCTTTGTAGAACGCCTGTTGGCTCAAGAATTTTCTCGGTCCATGGGATATGTCTTTTTTCCTTCTTCTTTCTTTGGTACTCAATCCTCATCTCTTTCTCTCTCTCTCACACTCGTTCGCAGAACCCTCTTCCCACGAGCAAAATTCTTTTCTTTGAGCCACCATGTTCTCTTCAAGTTATGTGCGCATTCCCATCACGTTCCGATAATAGCAGTTTGCATTCAATTTCACATCGAATCGACTCAAGTAGTAGAATGTCGAGGGGAATCACTATTGGGTTGGGAGTGAAGTGTTGCACTTGGCAAAATGGTGTCGGCTTAAGACTCGCTACATTTTTCTACAGATCATATCGTTTTACCGTGGTTTGTACGGCGTGGTGCGTAGCTACAATGGGCATGATAAATATATATAACTATCTTCTAAGAGTCTTGACTTCTTCGAACGGCCATGTTTATACGAAACGTAGCCCGAAGCTGGGCAAATGGCCCTCCAAGGCCAACCAGCAGCAACCCTTCCATACTTGTACTTATATACCGGTATAATAGATATAGGTATATTCTCTGTTTGCCCGCCATCATAGAGTCTGTAGAATGGCTGTGTTCTACCAATTAACGCCATTTGTAAATTATTCATCGCTTGTGTATATGCACGCTTATTGATGAAAAATTCGGTTTATTGAGGAGAAACTTTATGCATGAATATATATACTGTTGTTTATTGACACTTTCTTATGTATTAAACGGCTGGCATGTAGGTGCTGACGAGAATAAGTTTGTACAATTAATTGTATAATCCTGTGCATGATTTTTTAATTTTAAAATTGATAGTTTATAGAGTACTTGAAATACCCAGCATTCCTAGGTTTTTTTTAAGTCTCGTAATTGTTATACTTTCTTATACTACGCTATACTGTGGTACTTGACATTACTATATATTGTACTGTATATAATAGAAGAGATATTTTTATCTGTTAATTCTTGAGACTATACTGGTGTCAGCAATAAGAAATTTGTGGTCCAGAACACTGGTAGACATTAGTTGAGTCATCAATGATAACCGCATAAGGTTGGTATAAGGGAGATAGATACTTTGTTTGATAAACAAGCACTTAGCTAGAACTATGATTTGAGGTAAATCATGTAAACACTTTTCAACACTCCTGAAGTACCAGTAAGCATGCACGTACTTATATGTGCAACAATAATCATCACAAAACATCTCAACGATGTAAAAAATGACCAAAATTACTTTTAGCATTACTGTAAAATATTGAAAAAATTGTAACACTGTAAAGTTGAATTAATCTATGGAATCCAAAAAATTTTTTCAATTCCGATTTAACGTCTGTCTTAAAAAAAAGATGTACCCTCATCGTTATTCCTATCATTAAATCCTTTTAAACTCCATTAAACTCCATTAAGCCCAATATCACTTAGAAGTCACCTAATTATAGGATCACTACTGTAACGACGTTCGACATCGTGCACTTAAGTGTGACGCCATTATACAATGAAATCCTAATAAAAATTCAGATCCGTATCAGGATCCTCTTGAATCCTCAAAGACTTAAGCGTATCCGTCTTAAAACGTATGGAATGTGAATGTTTATTTCTCTGTGATACTTTATGACCGTTATGCAAGCACGCTTCTCAAAGGATGCAGAAACGAATGTGAAACCGCAAGTATTTCGTTCGTGGCTGCCGCAGCATAATCGTCATTTAAAACCTAGACGGTCGTTACTTCGTGTGATAATCGGTCGTAACATTTTTATTAAGCAGTTAGAGTTTTATGAATGCGCCACAGCAAAGTAGACAGCTACCGCGTACAATCTGTATTGTTGGAAGAGTAAAAGGTCGAGTAACTTCGTCGGAGAACGAATGAATGAAGTCCACTACGAGTTTCGGGTAAAGGACGATAGATGTCAGGAGCTACGCTTCGTTTGGTCAACTGCATTTCTCTGTAGGATGTGACGTCGGCTGCTGCACGCTGCACCCTGTCGATGAAAAGCAGACCCGTACTGCGTGCGACTGGTAAGGTGGCGCCTCAAGATTCAAGTCACTCGTCACAGGTGCAGTGGGCATTAATATAAAAATTATTATAAGCTCCAATCATTTATTAAAATAATTTGTATCGTACGTTTTCACGATGCGGTTTGAATTCGCCGCCACGATTAAATTGGAGGTGACGTATTTAAATGGCCTTTGCGATTTGTGTGAACACTTCAGACCAGCCTCATTTGCTATTTTTTATCTTCCTTATTCTTTTGTAATACAGGCAAAATTCATACTTGATACAATTTTGGCAACCTGTTTTTTTTTCTTTTTAATCTATCACTTTCATCTTTTTTTATATTCTTGTGTTTTCTTCTAACATTTTCTTTATGGGGAAGTAAGGGTTATGCTTCTAAATATCATATACACGAGCCTAGGTATATAGATATAGTCAAATTCAAATTTTCAGGATAAGTGATGACAGTTTACTTTTTGCAAATTTTAGTCAGAATGAAATATGCGTAGTTTTTATATATCCACTATAGCGCACGATAATAAGATCTTCCTTTAACATATTTTATGAGGCTAGTTTTTATAAATTATACTTTCAGTTCCCTACTTTTCCTCTTTCAAAACTTAAAAGGGGTACTCTAATATTTTTGGTATGAGATCTTTGGAACTTGTTTTTCCTAAAACAACCTCGTAAAGGGCTTGACGTTTTCATTCGGTACCAAAATAGATACATGGTGCTTTTTATTATTTTGAACGTTCCTACAGACAAAGATATCATCTTTTTAATGGGACGCTTTAAGACACCCTGGTGTGATTTTGGGGAACTATTTACCCCTGGTGGTATTTCTTTGGTCTCCGTGGCCTCTACGGGGTGCGAAGTAAGGGAGGATTTTGCCAATCGGCTCTTTGGCGGGTGGCTCGGGTCTGTCGGTGCAGCAGGGTGGTGTAGCGATTCAAACCGAATGGTTAGACAGCCACAGCGTAGTGAGACTACCCCACGAGAGATGTCGCCACTGTCGCGCACGTTGAATTCGCCAAGGGTTCAAGAATGTTTCTATGATGTTTGCATTTTTTCTACATTTTCAAGACCGTTTAAGCCTAATGCCCTTTTCTCTAATATTATCTCTAACATGGATCTAAATTTCTGTGTGAAATGAGAAAAAAATATTTTGCTCGCTTTCATATATATTTTTTCAAACAATAATTTCTTTGCTGAAACCACTTTACGTCATAAATATATATCACTCTTATCTTTATGACTGACATTTATGTATATATCTCTCACTTGTACATCATACTATAACCAGTTAGTTTTTCATCCAAATAATTATGCGCAATACCGTGAAATGGTAATGGTAGGTATATAATTTCCATTTAATTAATGTTGACCGTTTATATTACAGTAATGTTTCGTATCGCGTTCACATTCCGATTTTAAGGAGTGGTCACCATTTCGAATTGTCCCCGTTGAAATGAAGCTATTCGCCAAACGTATTTCTTGTAGGAAGTGGCTATAGAGTGAAAGAGGGAGCACTGCTGGCTAGAGGGATTATTGATTTCCGCAGAAAAGCACAGCTTCCCTCCAAACCCCGCCATTCAGCTACCCTCTGAACTCTCAACCGAGCAAGCCCAGGAAACCTTCTTTTTGCTTAACGCTGGACGCTCCTGCTCCAACCTCTTTCGCGAACTTTTCAACCCAAGGAATATCCCCGTTCTCACGTAATTTTCAAGGAACGACGACGCTCGTAACGGAATAACGAATATTTTCGTTTTCATAAAGATATTCACCTTTCCTTCAACGGTTAACAAATAAATAATACACGTGTATATGGATTGGTATCGCGCTTGGCGTCATTATTTTTTTTATACCCATTCTATTTCTACCTAATAAAACAGGCTACCGTTTCACGTCAATCGTTTTTCTAACGCATCCCGTATTTTATTACAGCCACTTATTTCCTATATAAAATTCAAAGAGCGTCTAATAAGCCACCCATAAAAATTCCCTACGTCATAAAGATTAGTCCAGTGGCAATAACTACCAGCATATAAAAAGGTATCGGCATATATTCACAAGCAAAACAATAATAAAAATGGCCGGTGTTTCACGGAGATTCGAGAATAGAATCATGGGCAAACGCACCGGTTCTGCTGACTATAGCAGACAGGCAGGCAGCTATGAAATCCTCAAATTCGTCCAATGCGAAATTCCAAAAGCCAAACGAGATCCTTCTTAACGAAATAATCGTTAAGCAAGGGTTGCACAGGTGTAAAACGTCGAACCACAATTAAATCTGGTCCTACGATCGCGCTGCAGTTTAAAACGCTAAGTCGTGCCCGGTATACGCGTGGAATCGGAGAATGTGCCGCTACAACCGGCAACAGTAGTAAAGTAAAGTGGGGGTGTACCCACGCGTGCACGCTCCCGCCGGCATTTTATGTTTTGATGGCGCAATAAACCGTCGTAAAGCAGCAGTAAAACGCATCGAGTCACAAGTCCGCTCAGCTGATGTCGTTAAGTGGCCCGCCGTTCGCAGGACTGTCACTCCAACCCTCTCCGGCTACGTCACAACGTGTCACGTGCTGATATCAGCAACGTGCTACACGTACGATAATAACGGGCGACGAACTGTACGATTATTTTCTTTAAGGAGGTTAAATTTTCCGTTAACGGAAAAACCCTAAATTCTACCGTTTCATTAATTATAATCAGCACACCGTGTACATGATTCATACCGTTACGCGCATGCGCGATACGTCGATATACGTATACTGCCATTTTGTATTTTACAAAATATTAAAAATTTTTGAACTGTTTTGAAAAAATCTCATTGCATGCACCGATCCTTATGATTAAATTTTGAAATCATTATTTAAAAATACCTGTGAAGTTTTCTGCAGGATGAAAATGGTCCAGTTCTTCTCACTATGACTGCCGGAAAGTCTTTGCAGCGTTTATATAGATTCGCGGTTAGGAAACGTTGACGTCCAGGACGATGGCGAACCGTCATGGGATCAGTGCTTATCTGTGCCACGTCGGCGTCCAGCGACAGATCTTCTCTGGCACCCTAACATCGCGCCTCCCTGCCACCCTTCAATCGTCGTGTTTAACGTCGTATCTCGCGGAGCAAATCTTAGGGGGCGTTCACAGTTCGCGTCCATGAGCATTCGGGTCATTGTAATGGTTGCGTTTACGAGATTCCTTGAATTCAGACATTTTTCTTTCACTCGGCTTACTACTATTCCTGCAGCGGTAATTGTGTCGCTTTGCCTCTACTATTTCAAGATTTTCATATACGTAATCACAGTCGCTCTATCGTCCACGCAAAATTACGATTAGATTATTACAAAAAACTATTAGAAAAATATGTAGTTAATTACTCTTAGACAATCTCATAAAAATCTACTATAAATAAAGCGTTATAAAGGTTAAAAATAAAATTACTAAAATCTATATTAAAAATTCACTTTAAAATTACTTATACTGTAGTGTAATTTTAAGTAGACCAACTGTTACATAAAAAGTTACTAGGATGTGAATCCACTGAGGCAATCCAATTTGGCCAAACTATTTAGTTAACAAAATAGCCATTTTAGGAAGTTCGCAGGGCACTGCAGGTATTTTACATGTGAATAGAGGCACATATATATATATATATATTTATATTATATATATGTATACGTAGTGGATATAATATAGATACTCCAATACTTGACATTTGAAACACATCGGCCATTGTGTTATGTGGTAACGCGATTTTCGTGCCTCTCACTTCTATCTTGAGTTGCACTATAATGAAACTGAGATTTGCCGGACCCGAAGTCACACCGTAAAACTAGGATAAACGTCAATAAAGCCGGCGATTATCTATTATTAAAGTCTTACCGTTGCTGAAAGATTTACACAATACGAAATTCGCCTGGACGCGGCCGGCAAATAAAGAAAATCGAATGAACGCTCTTAGTTACGATAGTGAATGTGGAACACCACTTATCCTCCAGGACCATTAAGCCTCTTACTTACGATTCGTAAAATGACCTGCAGGATCCTATCTCATCACACCGCCATAAAGATAATGAAAAATTCAAATTAATACTTAATGCAATCGGGAAGAAGGATGTGCGGTCCTTTTCGAATGCCGCCAATGTCGACTTCGTTTGTAAGTATCTAAGCCGGTTTAGAACGTCGATTTTATCATTTTTCATTTTATTTTATTTGAGGGGGGAGGGAGAAAATGAAATTACACGAGCATCGTTGGTAAAGATTAAAAATGTGGGTGACAATATTTTGTTTTAAATATTTGCGAATTATTCGTTGGTAAGGTACCAACTGTGCGAATTTGAAGGACTCGCACGGTACGATGCAGGTTTCCCGTACTGTCAAAGAAACTCAGTGGGTAATGCAGTAACATTGCAAAAATTTATATGGAAAGATTTCTGTTTATAATATAATTCAATGGATATTTGTTATATGTGGGGTAATTAGTTATTTAATCAAAGATTGCAGACTGGTAGTATTTTTTATAATAATTAATGTTAATGTCACATAAAAAGTAACGCATCTTGCTGTGATCAGAAATTACTCCAGACAGTGTATCTTCATAATAAAACATGCAGGAGCCAAAACTGCTTACTGAAGTTCTCAAGGCGGATCCATAAAACGTCAGGCGGAAAGTCGATCAAGTTTTTGATTTATTGCGAGCCACTTGTGCTTCAACGTGGTATTTCGCTACTTGAACGTAAACAGCATATGTGAGTAAAATAGTCGTAAAACGTAACGTGGCGCCGTTCTCATTTTATCCCCCACCCCGTATTGCAATTCCAAAATTGCATCAAGAATAGATAACTGCCGAATAAAACCATGCTGATCCAACCATTCGCAAGAATTCACCGCGATAAACCTAATTTAACCACAAAATTAATGTATCGGATCCATATAAAAAATAAATAAATAGAATGATAAGATTAAATAAAATATAATACATCATATAATAAAAATTAGACAAACGGCAATTCGCACCCTGCAAGAAATCGTAACAAAATGTCAAAAAGAAATCCTTTGAATGTGTTCTAAATCCTGGGGCGATTGCCTGGACAAAGGCCCGAAAATCACCAGGAGGGTCGGACGATTCGCTGTTATCTCCCTGAAGATGGCGCACTAGGTGTCTTCTGCCGATCTCCAGGGCGTCTCCCCTTGATAGCCAAACGATCCTGTACGTATCCCTAAGCACCAACCATTTCTCTTTTTTTTCGTTCTCACTCACCCTGCTCACCTTTTTTCTCATCCTGCTCCTCCTTCTTCTCTTTTTCTTCTTTTCCCCTCCCAATCTCCCTCCCAATTCTCCGGAAAATTCTCAAGAGTCTCTCCGAGCTAGAGGGTTCGACATTCCGAAGCCGCCTGACATATCCACAGACTCCTATACGTCCTGGCGCTGGACCGTCTTCCTTATCCCCTGCACATCTATTCACTGACATCGAGTTAGGCTTTGTTAGCGCAGCCGCAATTTACACCCTGTGGTGCTTAGGCTAGTTACATACATACGTTGTCTATGTGGTCCGTATGGTAGAGTATATCTATGTGCACATACGTACCTAGCTTGGGCCATGGTTAACTATAGTTTACGAAGCGAAGAAGCAATCATTGGTGTAATTGGACGGCCTGAGGAGTTCGAGCACGTTTTTCACGTTCGCTTCTTCACGGAAGCTACTTTTATTTCTACGACTGTTACAGTACCTTGTGGTAGAACTTATGCGTATCGGATAGACTTTGTTGAAATTTAGTCCTATCTGTGAAGTAGACAATCGATTTATAGGTTATAGTTATCAGTACACAGATATAGAATGCTTGGAAATTTATATGTGGTGGAAGTACGGTTTTTCAGTGACGAGTTCTTCACTGTTTTAGATGATCTGAAGAATGTGCTTGAGGAGTTCAGGTCGCTTGTAGTATTTTTTTTGGATTTAATTTATTGTCTAGACATTCCATGTACGGTGTGTATGGGAGGTATTGTTAAATCGTTTCTTTATATATTTTATTTTCTTTGGTATCTTTTCATCTTTCCATAAAGAATTGTGGATAACGATGCTGTTATGACGTAGTGAGTACGTCTTTATCTTCTTATATTAATGGGTAGTATTTATTTGTTCATGGTACATGGTTATTGTAATTGCTGGATCTGTGCAGATCGGTGTTTATGCTTAAAGAAATGTTTGAGGACGTGAAAAAATTGTACAATAGGAACGAAAATAATGATTTTCAATACAACGATACATAGCATCACGTTATTTTTGCATCTGCACCTCATTCATTTTCCTACTTTGCGTCGTTTTAAGAGACCAATCATGGGTCATAATTCAGAGCTGCTCCAGTTCCCTTCTAAAGATACTTTCAAGAATTATTCTCGTCACATGAGCGTCGCTTAGTAGAGCAACGTGGTAAATTCGACTTCAATAAACATTCCCACTAGTACGGACAAGAAGAAAAATTACATTCACTGCTGTGAAAGTATTAAAAAATGTCCTTCTTCTAGACTTTCCAACTTTCCTAAATCTTTCAACACCATACACAATCTTATACTAGTTCCATACTACCGATCAACATACACTCGTACATATATCCACTGAATTGCCTTAACTAGAAATAGCGTGGTCATTAATTTTACGAAAACCCATATAATATATCCACAGGTGTGCGTTTTATTTCAAAATAATGATAAACCTCAACACTTCGTTATGTTTATATACACGCTATAGGTATAGTAAGTATGAAGTCCTCAGACACCGTTTCCGTGTCAAAAACGGATCGCGAGGAATCTGCTTCATTACATATGAGTGACATGTAAGCAATTCATCTTGGCGTATGGTGAGTATATGCGGTAGGTGACCAGGGAGATATACGTGCAAGGAATTCGCATCAGGTAGGATCTTGAATGATCCATCGATCAGAGAATAGCGAGTCACGTATGTATCGGCGGCTCTCACTGTTAGCCGTCATGGGTGGCTATACGAGTCACCATTAGTAACCGCATTCTATGGGGCATTGCACTCTGGAGTTGCGTGTTCTCCTCGATGCACCATATCGAAGGACAAGCAAGTTAGGAAATCGACATTGACAATCGGAGTGGCTCATACGGGTAAGAGTACCAAGTCAGCGTCCCTGACACGCTGCTTAATTAAAAAAAATGGTAATCGACATTCTCATTCGAAAGTCAGCCCCGAAGAACTCGTTGATTCTTTTACGAAGAGGAAAAAAATTGGAGGTAGTATAAAAAAAAGAAAAGACGTAAATACGTGAGCATTCGAATCGTATGGAAATGACCGAAACTATTAAACTAAACGGGGAACATTTCGTGGCTACGAAAACCATTTCGTAGATCTAATTCACCTTAACGAGAAAATCCAAAGTGATTTCGAGTGTAGCCAGTTGGTTTTTGAATTTTCTAACTAAGAGGGACCCTTAGATCACTGTCGTGAAACCGTATCTAACTTATAATGGAAACAATATCGTCTACCTTATCCATAGGAAGGAGTTATTTATTATGAGTCTAGAGCGGAAGAGGGCTTTCTGGTACGCGTAAGTTTTTCATTTGAGAGGGTTGGTATCCCCTTTTAAAGTAGGTATATGTACCTACACCCCTTGATGCTGCACCAGCACATGATATGGATCATAGCGGGAGGACAACAAAGGGACGCGGACATTTTTCTTTTGTATACGAAGCCATATTGGATATCGTCTGACGGTCGGCCTCTCAAAAGACGCGGCTATACTTTCGAGTGGGTGGGGGACAGCCAGGGGTGGAACATTCATCTCCATAGACTAAGTTTAGGGGGTTAGTTTGTACCTACCTTCCACATGCCAACCCACACCCTGTTTTGGGTCTTATATAGGGCCTACCTGAGGGCCACGCCTGCCCCTTTTTTTCGGATATACTTTCGGCTCGTGGGTCTCGTGACAGAGGGAACAGGTACTTGGTAGAGGGTGTCAAATCGAGTTTTGGTTAACAGAGAAACCCATTATGTGTATCCACGTAAAGACGTCCTGCTGAGACATTGCCTCGACCTCGCTCATTATTTTGATAGGTCATAAATGCTTCTAATAATTACCTGTATTCTTTTTCCGCCATAGTGGATGGAGCTTAGGATACTGCTAATAGAGGGATGAGGACTGACATTTATTTCTTTGAATGTCAACCTTATCGCGCTATTTTTTTTTATACCTGGAGATGACGTAGGCCTTTGCTATAGTCACTATTCTAGAAGTTTTTAATATTGATTATGTATGTTATGCGAATATTTAGAATCGTTAATGATAGCTGGGATTTTTCATAGTAATAAATATTAGTATAAGTTATATGCAGATTTTAGTGCAATTTAAGAAATACGGTAGGTATTTATTCAATGCTTACGTATGTTTCCATTTGTTCCAGGGGATGCTGGCGATTGAAGTGGTGAGTACCTGGTGGAATAAAAATAGCGGATATAATATATGCTTATATATTTAGTGTCTAATCAGATTAGAGCAACCTGTATATTGTCCATAGGGGATGTTTAATTAATAGTGAATTTTATCTGCTAGTTTGAAAAGACGTCAAGTATATTAGCCAATAATGTATGGGACTTGACTTTATTTTGATATAAAAACTTACAAAAGATGATTTTTGATCTTCGATTATTTACAATTATATTTTAACTGTAATATGATAAGTATCCGGATTCTATCAAGCCTTCTACTAATGGCAACCCTAAATATAAAAACTAGCAACTAAGGAAGAAACAAAAGAAATAAGTTTTACACAGGATGCTTGTTTTGTTTTATCAACGTCACCCATGCTGCCAATAAAGTATGTATGATACAATAAATCAAAGATATATTCGAATTTTGTTTCATTGTTACTATCGTAAAAGTCACCAATTTTTACAAGCACAAAAATTAACTCCTCGAAAATCTGCGGATAGTTTTAGAAATCTCTAAGTGCCGCATAGAACTAGGTGTTTACGATAGTTTGCTCGTGACAGAAGCTGCTGGTATCAGCAGGGTGGAAGTTTTCCCGCCCCTATCCTACCACCCTTGGCAGCAAAGGTGGTAGAACGACCCTCCAGTCCTTTTCACCTCCTGAACACCCTCTCCCCTCCCAAATGCTCAGCGTCTCTCCGCCGTCGTCTCTACGTGTATCTCCCTCTCGAAGGAATGCCACGATATCCCTACCGGGACGAGTTCATCGATTTGCAACAGTCGGCGACGTATCCGAATGGCAATACTCTCGAACCTGCGAAATATCTCGTAGAAGCGAAGTGGATTTCATAGTGAATGCTTCTTTGGACTAGAACACTTCTCTCCTGATGCTAAAGTTCTCCTGAAATCAGTAACAAAGTCCCGCGAACCGCAGCTCCAATCTCACGTAGTGTCTCATGTGAGACACATAAGAAGAAACCACACATATCAAATCAGGCGTCTCCGAGGCGTCGGTATTTCAGTTCAGACGGCGTAAGTCAAACTTGAAAAAGTAAACAACGATTCCAACGATAAGTACCATTGTCAAAATTCCTGGTAGTAAACACGAAGTGTCAATGGTCAATTACATATTAAACGAAAAAAACAAAACTAATAAATTTTGTCAAAGTAAAGTGTGTACCTACTGCGTAACAATGCGTGAATGATCTGAGAAGTCAAAATATTCCTGTAATCAGACTGTGTAGTGGAGGTATGCGAGTGAAGCAGTAGAATAAATCAGAAGGTAAATATGATGCAAAAGTGACGAACTAAAGAGTCTAGCAAGAGAATCCACTGTAGTCAAAGCTACGATTAGTGATAAAAGCACGCGTAGTCAAAGCTACGAGCTGTCTTCAGTCTCTAGTCCGTAGGACAAGTGAAGAGTGTACGCCATGCTAGGAGTCTAGAACGCATGGGATAAGAAAGCAACGTGGCAAACACGGCCGCACTGACAGCCCGAGCTCTCTACTCGAGGTTGTGAGGCAGCGAGAGAAGCAAAAGTGGGTATAGCGAAGATCAGAGAGAGTCAGAGAGAGACCCATTCATCTTGGCGCGCCTAGCCTGCACGGGATTGGCTCGTGGTTGGTAAGGCTGGCTTGCGATTGGCCAGCTCTGTTTACCAGCTGTGCCGGGCTTGAGAGAGGGAGGCGAGAGACAAGCGGCGCCATTATTGTAAGGGGTTACATTTAGCTGGCCGTGCTGTAGTACGCGGCGTTCGGTATAGGGGGCTATAGTACCTTCATGCATGGCCCATAAAGGATTCGTCGACTATCCGAGAAGTACGCAAGAAACGGCTTCTAACATCTGACAGCCACGCTCTCTCGTTGTTTCGCGCCCAGCCCAATTTTGCGGGACTCGAGATCAGCTGGCTGCGCCCACTGCTATCGCGATTACCCACGCGTATTATCAGCGACGAGAGACGCGATACGCGCGACCGAAGTGGCTAACGCAATAGAGAGACGTTTACCCTTGCTCTTTGAGACAGTGCACCTTCCCTCGATATCCTCGCCCAGACCTTGTTTATCCTTAACCTCAACAAAACACGGCTGAATTTTACACACCTACCTGCACCGCCGGGATCGGGGACCCGGGACTGACTACCTACCTTAACCCAAAATCTCTGTATAGTCCGATCGCCGATCGTTATTGTTGTGTTGTGCAAGTTTTGTAAGTGGTAATAAAAGAAAAGTGAAGCCTAACGAAAGTAGCTATAGATGAGGGAAGAAGCTACTGCTACTACTACTGGAGTCAATAAACAACGAAGAGTCAGAGTGTAAATCAGGGAGACGGCGTCAGGCGTGATTTGAGAATCTTCAAAAACATCCGTGCCATCTCGTTAAAGTTAAAAGCACTGGATCGTTATAGGAAATTAAAGAGAATCAGTGGCCGTTCGCATAAGATGCTTGCGGCCGAGATAAGTGTCCAGTGCGGGTGTTGACTCTCGCCGGCTGTTCGCTCCTAAGCAGCGATGAGTTCGAAATTCATAATCGATAGCATGCTACCTAAGTACCATCAGCAATTTCACCATCAGCAATTGTTCTCCTCCACGAATCCCAACTCGGTCCAGGCGTGCTCATCGAGCCCGGCGTCGGCCAGCTTGGAAAGTAGCTTGTCCGCGGCGGCTGTAGCGGCAGCGGCTGTCAATTACGCTCAACATAATTCACCGAGTCCGACGGGCTCGAGTCCTCAGCATTCCGGAAGTTCGGCGTCGACATCACCAGCAGCCAGGAGCACATCCACCATGTATCCTTACGTTTCCGCAGCGGCGGCACATCATCATCATCAGCAACAACAAGCCGTTGCTGCGGCAGCTTTTGGAGCTACCTCGAGCATGGTTCCTGGTTTTGGATCGTCGGCAGCATCTAGTGCGGCGCTCGCCGCCGCGGCGGCCGTCGACGCTGCGACAGCCGGTGACAAATCATGCCGTTATACGGCTAGCCTCACTGGAAATGTCGCACCATCACCTGGTGATCCCATGGTCAACTATACCCTAGGTCATCATCATCAGAATGGTGCTACTCCTGGTAGTCTCGTATCCTCTGCTTCGGCTTCCTCAGCCGTTTCCGCAGCTTCCGCATCCATGGCCGCAGCCGCACAGTTTTATCATCAAGCCGCGGCTGCATCGGGCGTTGTTGATCCTCTAGCTTCCTGCCAGCAACCTACTGCGGGTCAGCCTGGCATCCCGGACATTCCCAGATATCCATGGATGTCCATCACCGGTGAGTCTCATACTTGTCGTTAATGATGAATATTATTACGCCTATTCATTACGTACGCTTTCGTTTATGTACCGATGGAAATATGCATGGGTATATATGTTTATATATGCTATACTTCTTTATTGCATGATAAACGTAATTTATATAGTTACTCCCAACTCTGCGGCTTCCGACGGCAAACGGGACTACGTACCATTCAGATTTCAAGCAAGGCATAAAGATTGTGCACACACTTAAAGCGTTTACGATACAATGTTCACACAGAAAGGAGTTTAAAAAATCAATATTTTTTATCAGACCTATTTTGAATTGATTGGTGACTTATAACAATATCAGAACACGATAAAGATCAGTTAAATGTGAAGATGGTCAATAGGTTCGTAGCGCCTAGCGCAATTTATAAATGTTTACTGTATTAAGGACGAATAAGTCTTCAACTAAACATGATAATTTGCACAGTTTTATTTGTACTCAAGATTTTTGCATTTTGACTCATTTGATAAGCACTCAGTTTGAAAATGCCGTCGGGTAACTTCCCTTGTTCATAGTAAAATGTAAATGTACATCACAGGCATTTGCATATACTCAGTTTTGTTGATAGTAAATTGCAGCATTGAATATCTTTTCTGACTAGTGCATGTATCGCAATGTATATGATAATTATGTGAATTTATGCAGTAGAGTTCAATGATCATGCAACGCGTTATTCAAAGCATCTTTACACATGAAATTTCGGTGATTAACAGTCTCTTTGCCATTAATAGACACTAACGACCGTTCTAATCGTCCTATCAAATATTTAAATACTAAAAAATGATAGAATAGTTATTATTACTCATATATATCGAGTATAAAGTCGCAAGTGTTTCCATCAAAATGCATTAGTCGGTAGATAAACAGGAATTCGTCGAATTCGGGAATGCATAAATATTTTATCTATACTGACGATATTAGGCAAATTCTTTATTTTATCGCGTCTCTTCACTTTCTATTTAAACGGAAGTACATGCTATCTACCTACAAAAAGAATTATTTTCTTTGCTGTCTCTTTGAAATGTCTAGTGCCGTCAAGAGCGTCCTGACGAGGAATTAGGGAACGGAACGCGATTAAGTTTTAACGAGCGTCGGGTATGTAAATTGTTTGCGAAGTCCGGATGTTATGAGCGTCTTATAACATTCAAATCGCCCATTACCCTATTAGTTTAGTTATGGCCAGAATTCATTTTTATTGCCATCTTCTAAACCCTGCGTGGTCCAAAGATATTGGAGAACGTCGCGACGTCTCACGTCGTTGCCATATACGTAATAAAAGATTAATCTACTTAGACATCTGTTATGTTGACAAGAATTGCCTGAAATAATATAAACGAAAGGGTGAACAATTTTCCCACGTTATTTTCTACCTTTATATATGTATATTTCAAATATTTTCATTTTTCACATATTACACCTTACGGCGGACGACATGGT
This sequence comes from Pachycephus smyrnensis, assembly GCA_030142225.1. Taxonomy (NCBI): domain Eukaryota; kingdom Metazoa; phylum Arthropoda; class Insecta; order Hymenoptera; family Cephidae; genus Pachycephus; species Pachycephus smyrnensis. Next base: position 1,062,691 of record JARQST010000582.1, read on the forward strand.
ATGAAAAGTTGATCGAATGAGAAATGGCAATGATTCGAAATTCAAATTGTACATGAGTATTACCTCGTTCCTTCTCAAATTTACTTATAAACATGAGTGCATTGTCATTGGTGGAATTCGATATTGCTCTCCGCACATGTATTCCCGTCTACGAGACGGCAATCAAGATATTCGTAGTCATTGTTATTGTTACAGCATTGTATCTGCTTGCAAGTTCCTACAACAGTGATAACCCTATATACATGATATATACATGAATTGATAATTATGAGGCTGCGCGAATTGGCAACTGTGAATTAAACGGATGGAATAATTACTAAGAGATGCACGAGAGTTTAAATCGAACGTAGTTATCTAAAGAATTTTTTACTAATTCAACCGCTATATTACATATATGAGAATGATACTACATATTCTCGATAAACTCTCAGTGGAGCTTCGCACGTCTCATTAAGAATCCTAACCCGACAGTTTCTAATTGCATCTTGTTGGTGCGCTTCGGCACGCAGTACTCGTGTGTTTCCGGTTTGTTAGCCTTTCCCCAAAAGCGTGCGTCGCGTGAGATAGGTTTAACGACTCCTTGACGTATGAGCTTTTGGGCCTCACCCTTGAAGCTTCCTGACTAATGCGACGCTCTTCATTTTTTCTTTTTCAGACTGGATGAACCCCTTCGACCGAGTCGTGTGCGGTGAGTAAGACAATTTTCTGTAGTAACATATGTTTTTTTTATAAGAATTTACAGTCGATTTCAATGATTTTGAAATATGTCTATACCAGGGACCGAAATTTATATCTTGGGTATATGCGACGACATATGCTGATTTACTCAAGAGAAGTGGTCACTTCTTTCCTTTTTTTTTATTATAAACTATGCCGTGACGTAGAAAGTGTTTTGAGAGCAATGAAACTTCTGTGCGAATGTACTCGGGTAAAGAAATCCGAGAAAGAGTGTATCGTTATATTTTTATGATGCACACATATCCCCTATACGGAAGGGTGCTCTTTCCGAGTGATTCGTTTCACAAGGAGTGGCTATGAAACGAGGGAGAATGACACTTTTGAAAGTGATCGGCCATTTTTGTCCTGCGAAATAAAGTCACTTTTGAATGTCGATAACAATTTTCGTTGCGTCATAATGATTCTATTTCATTTTCATTTGTTTCTTTGACTCGCGTGGTAATTGATAGAAATTCAAAATAAACATTGGAATTTGTACTGGAACGTATTATTCAATGACTTTATCTGCTGTTTATCTAATTATTGATTTTCATGTATTTCCTAATACGTAATTATCTATTACCTCACTCCTTATCAAATCAGTTCGAAGATTTTAACGCAGTTTTTTTGTTTACAACCCATCGAACTTTATGTAACAATTTATTTATAAGTTTCCTACGACCCGTGTGCTAACTTGAAGTTACATGCGTCCATTTATGGAAGAAGAATCGTATAATTTGCTGATCGATGTGGAATTTTCAAATAATTGGGTCTTGCCAAATTTCTGTATTATAAAAGCAGCATGGTCGAAAGATCTTGATAAAACGAAGGCAGCCCGATGCCACGCCATTACGGCACATGTGGCTGCCATATTTGTGTGTCGCGTAAACCTGTTTCTCGATTTATGTCCAAAGAGTACACCTACGGGTTTGCTCAACTGCGCTAACCATGCCACTTCTTGATTTTTTTTCAAAATACATATCTTCTATTTCTTTTACTTGAAAAACGCCAAACTTTTCTGTAAGGTTTGATAGCGTTGAGTGGGAATTGGTTCTTTTTCGATTACATCGATGGAATGTCAAATGCGAAATAATAATAATGTCTTAAGCGTCATTTCTCAATGGAATGAATATAGTAACGAGAATCTAACTAACATTCTGAAACGAATTTTGAAATTGTCATGAATAATTAAACTGCTAATTCGGTATCGTCTATGTTTCATTTTGACTCCGATACCTCATTGCTCATTCCTCGTGGAATGTCTCCTAGATACGAGTGGCAAAAATTTGCTGTAGAATCTTTAGTAGAAGTAAATGCATAAAACATTGACCACTGAACCACCAAACAATGAATTTATTCATTAGATTTTGTCACGTTAAAATTACCTTGTACCATTTTAATTAGAACACACATTGTAATATGACGTTAATGCTAATTACGATTGTGACGTAAACATTGTTTTTGCTATTAATTGAAATTCTGATAATTACTTAAAATTAATGACACATCTGTCAATTCAGTCTTACGATGCTCTCATGTCTCAATATAGTTCTTAAAAAGGTATATACTTTTCTCTTTCTTGCTTTAGACTATATTGTTCAGTCCCATTTTTCTTCGCAGAGTAGTTCTTTGAAGTAAAAGGCCCCGTACCTTACGTACCATTTACTTTCTGTGGAAAGTCCTGCACCATTTTTATGACCGTTCGATACTACGACACGTAGAGTGGGTACTCGCGAAGACGCCGGCTTCTCGAGAATTACGGGGAATGGCTACAAATTTCACAAACTGGCGGCTCCAAGGGACGATACGATTGGTAGTTTGGTAGGTAACGTAGGTAGGTATATCACAAATAGTTAAATGTGCGAAGACATTTTAATTCTGGTTCTTTATCGCACTTACTTCGCCATAGGAAAATGTGATGGGTACGTTCCTATATATATACACACACACACACACCATACCAATATATATCGAAATGCTTCTTAACAGTAATTACAATTTTATTCCATTGGAAAAGAAGCGCAGCGCCATTTGATAAATCAATCAATAATCAACTAATAGACGTAATTGCAGTCAATGAAATGAGGAAATTTCATAAATTATTCACCTAAAGACATCAAAGATCTCTGAATCTCGTATCAATTAATTTCCACTCACAGATATTTGAATCTAAGAAAAATATTTTAAAAAACGGATCTGTTGATAATTTCAGCATCCTATTATTAAATTCACTGATACGTATCAGAATCGTTTGAAGGACAGGCAAATCGACTCCTTTACACATCACTGAAGGTTTAATATCTTATTGACTACTTTAGTAAGTAGATTCAATACTAGACACTAATTTCATAGGAATTAAGATACTCAATTCCACGGTGATATATATTCTAATTAAATTGCATCTCACTGAAATGCCAGAAGGCTATTACGTGTGCTATGAAATTTCTTTGAGATTTCTCAAGTCAGTTCCCACCGTTTCCATACCAATCAGCAATTGAGGCAGAAAGATCAATTTCTCAGTGCGTGCAACTAGTTCGTTAGCATGCACGATATCAACGTCCCATAAGCGTAGTAGGCGATCCATTGCGATTTACCCTTTAGCTCAGACTGCTGGACATTTTATTTAACCCTATCGTTAATTACCCTCGGAGCGTTCATTATAGATTTGTGAAGCAAAGGAGCGGCCGCCATTTCAGCCGCTTGGGGCGGCTCCTTCATTAAGCCTATCACGGATGCAGGTAGTAGGTACTAACCTATCTTAGGGTTCCACAACTATACCAGTTTATTCCTTAGACTCTTCTCACTAGGAATTCGGGAAGGGGCTTCGAGTCGTCGAGAATTTCTGGAACGTCATACCATTTTCACACAGATAGCGCAACAACGGCCATTTCCTATGACGATATAGGCTCAACTGTCCACTTGTAATGTCGGATAACATGCGATAGGTACATTTACAGGAATGACTCCGCCCGTCGTCGAAGAGTCGATAAAATAATCTGTGCCAGCTTCACTGTTGTTTACAGTTGCCATTACGCATGCGCGTAATGTTAAAATTGAACGACGATCAAGTATGATTAATTATTCATAGTTTTACTGTGAAAAATTTGCCTATGAATGCTGGATAGAAGAAATTGTTCTCACTGCCTAAACATGATTTTGCAGCGAGAATTTATACTGGCACGATGGACAATCTCTTGTAATCTGATTATTTCGAGATGGATACGTTGTTGATATCCCGAGACGACGATTGCGGACTTTTACGAGTTATAAAGCAGTTATAGGGTAGGACCGCTCCTGAGGGTAAGTTCGTTGCGGGTCATGGGGTTCTACGGGAATCAGGGTACGTCAAGGAGAGATGCCGGAGGGTAGAATGGCGGATGAACTCGGGACGTAATTAGAAATGGCTTCCAATTCCAATTTCGCGTTTATATGACCTGTTTATGAATGACGTACCGAGAACTGAGACAACCTATATACTACTCTCGTTGGAAGAGCGCGCTGGATTGTTCTTGATGAGGTGCGGAGATGCTTGGCGAGATGAGAGTGAAGCAAGTAGGCAACGAAAGAATGGGAAAATGACTGGGAGCTGCCAGAAGGGAGAAGACTATGAGCTCATAAAATCATTACGTCCCGACCTTTATGCGTTTATGGACCATAGCCGATCCTTGTAAAACAGGCCCAGCCTGGTACCCTAGAATCACGGAACTCGAGACTTACTCCATTATTGGAGAGAACCTCGGCTTGGAAACGTCGATATCAGTATATCTTCTCGAGTTTCGATAAAGGAAATTGAAGAGGGCCGTATTCCGATCCCTTGCGGAAAAAAACTTCTACGTAACTCCCAATCTTAGTTAGAACAGTTTGAAGAAATCATTCGTATAAATTTTCATGTTATACTTTTGTGGCTCAATATCAATTCACCAAATGTCTATTAGAATTGAGTACTTGACATATCGTTTTATTTGTACCACGTCAAAGCTCTTGATTTGTCTTCTTCATTACTTGTTTCAAGGTCAAATAATTAAATCAATGAATTTTATATAATAGACTTCAATTTCATTTCTGTTTTCATCCACTTTAACCTAGTAAAAGTGGTCTTTGGGGATGATTTCAAATAATGATACTAGCATTCGGGATGATCATACTAAGTTGGGAAGTGGTCCGAAAATTTGCGTTTGAAAATTTGCATAGATTCAATATTTATAGGTGTAGGCATGTAGGAACTAATCAGGGGTTCACGTTTCGTTATCGTTCCGTGTACCAAAGTGGTATTACTTCTGCAGTTTTCTTTTTCTCAAAATGTATGGTCCGATACGAACTGAAGAAAAGGGCACGAACGAGCACTCCTTTTATTAACGAAACTTCAGGATCCTTAAACTCTCACATTGCGCACCGGCCGGCTCGTTTCTAAAGCATCGGTCTGATTGTGGGAAGGTAATGCTTTTCTCCGGAACGATTTTCAACGAGGGGACGAGATATTCTTCTTCGCGTTGCCAGGCGATATAACCCCAGCAACTCCATCTATCTGCCATTGAAAAAATCGCGAAAATTCATTTGATTGCAGAGACGAGAAGAATTTAACAATATATACCTATATAGATGATACTATTTACGTAAAAATATTGTAGGTACTTAATGAATGTTGTATATAATATCAGAATTTACACACAGTATCATATAATACCATAAATTGCTAAGTGCGAATTATACTAGATATAAATATGATAAGCCATTGCAAATCATTATCCATCAAAATTTAAATACAAACATTCAAGAGTATTTCATCATTTCAATTAAACATATTATTTCCTAGTGTACTAGATCTATAATTCTCAATTCTTAGTCATAGGTATCCTCCAAAGTGCAAGAGCAATAGTACTCTAGCTACTGAAGATCTATTCAATTTCGGCGTCCTGACTTGTGCACTGTAATACGGTATTCTTTATGTACAGTAAACAAAGCAATCTAAATAAGACACTGCATGTCTGTGTCCTACCGTAATGCACATTGCACATTGCACTCTTGATATAGGTACCTTCATATCATAGCGTGTCTCTACGAGTTCATCCAGACTCATTCTAAAGAATAGCATTAGGGCAATTTCTCGCTGAAGCGACACTGTCTATGTATACACAGCATAGAAGTCAGGGATGGTTCACGGTGCTTTTTCGTACGGTGTCTGACTGTCGTTACCATGCGAATGCGGCTTTAATCTGCAGTGCGTAGATACACGAGGTTCACGTTCTGGTATAGGGTTCGTCCAGGGCGTCCATATACTATAGTATACTAGTAGTATAATAGTGACTGCACGATGAGAGCTCGATGTCCGCTCCCAGGATGAGTACACCCTGTACGCCGGCTAGCACGAGATAATGTATAATTTATAATCAGGCCGATCCGCTAGCAGAGCTGCTGCACGGCTGAATCCTCCGCCCCCGAAAGCCGCCGCAACCCACCCCTCATTAGCATTCGATGATGGCTGCCGCGTCCTGCAGAGTCGGTATTATCCCATTCCATCGTTCCTGACTCCCCCACCTGGTCCTATACTCTACCTCATTCTATCCCTCCTCGTCCTCGTTCTCTTGCTCCTGATCCTTCTCATCCTGGACCCATCTACGATCCTCCTCCTTCTATACCTACCCAGGTTTACCTCACTGACAACCTATAGCTTGCTATCCACCATCCAGTCGCTATACTCTATACGCCAAGGGACCGCGAACTGCTGCCAAAATCTACGGAACCAATCGAATTCTCATCCGCGCCGCAAATCTACCGAACACTTCCGGAACACCGGGAGCAATTCGGCCACATCCGCTATCGGGATACTCGACCAGGAAACTTGCCTCTTGGTGAACCAACGTCGAAGTTGCTGCTAGATCTTGGGGATACATTATCCGTAAAGGATGGAGGTCATTCCTCGAAAGTTTCTCAGAGTCGGATGCTCCCTGGAAGTTTCGGGGTAGCTTTCCTGAAAAGGGATGCTTGGTAATGGCTAAAAGAATATTCGGGTGAAAGATCACTGGTTAAATGATTGGCAGTGATCGAACTAAGTTTATAAGAATATATATATGTATACTAAATTATTTTATATCTTTCATATATACTACTTACGTATACTTGTACGAGGGATACTTTGTTTTTATTTAGGTTATCAAATCGCTGTCAGAAATCCGAGGTATGGTATCTTGAATTTTGGAAGAGCGGGTCCTTTGCCTTAGTCATTTAGGTAATAAAATAACGGACTATTTGAAACTGTTGAACTTCGAAGTCTTGAATCATCATGGTAAAATTATTTTTTTTAACCAACACTCCCTGGACGACAACGGTATTCTTAAAACAATCGGATATTTTTAGGCACGGTTACTTCACTCTTTGTACTCGTGCCAGTCTTATTTTTGCTCGCGGGTCCTCGCTTCATTCATAAAAAGCAAATGCAGCTGGGTTTTATATATCCTGGATTTGCCGGCTCGTTATAGGCACGCGGCAGCAGTACATATGCGCTTACGTCGAGTCTGCTGACTTTGTGCGTTGTTTTCCTACGTAAAAGCTAATTTTACATCTTTCCTCCACCACCGCGTTACTTTCTTCCTGATTCAGCCGCGACTTTGTATCTTTTCTGTTGTTGTATTCCCTTCGGTCAATACTTCGTGTGTACCCATTTCACTCTTGTTTAAAAAAAGTGCATAATATTTCAGCTACGATAAAAGTCTTGCCTATTACTTTGTCTCGTGCGATATTAGTACTTTACTATACTAGTGCGAAAAATTTTTTTCTGACGAGTGTGAGTTTGCAGCACGAGCCGAAGGTGAGTGTTGCAATCACACGAGTTTAGAAAAGGTTTTTCGCACGAGTATCGTACAAAATTTTATTTCACAACGTGCGAAAATGCAGTTGTACGCACGCGAAGCGTGCGTAAGACTGCATTTCTCGCACGGAGTGAAATAAAAATATTTTTCTCTACACCGTGCCTTTGTATTCGAGTATCTTTGGGATTTTTCCGCATTGATGCTCTTGTTCCGTCTACTTCGTATATAATAATGTAACTTTTACGATTTTTGTAAAAGTACAAAACCGCAAAGGAAACGTGCCTTAATTCTTGGTCTGCTGAAACTTCAGTCTTTGTAAGTTTACCGACATCTTTGGTCACTTTAAACATGGGATAAATACACAAGCTCTCGTAACGATATCCATTTTGTCATTTACTAACTGTTCGAAGAAGCAAATCGACATAGACTCGTAAATTTTTCGTTTTCACGAAGAAGTTAAAGGTTGCCAAGATATACTGGGTGAATCATGTGTCCCACAATCATAACCAATGCCACTTTCCCATGGGAACGTGCATGAAGGAGGCCAGACGTAGGCAGGTCAGAATCGTGTTGTCACAGAGATTATTGAAACTGCAGTTTTATGGGTCTTAAAAGCAGTTTAATTGCCGTTATATAAGTGTTTATGTGCTGCCAAGTTGCCTCCGCCTGTGCCACCCCAAACGTTTATTTTATGGTCATCCAGCAGCGGCGCGCGCACCCTGTTGTCGCGTGCCAAACCCATCATACCAGTCAAATCCTCGCATCAATGGTGTCGATCCTCCTATCCTTAAATTTTTATCTCCTGGACCACTTCTAGGTAGCAAATTCCAGCATTTATAGCGTAACCCCAACAAAACCACTCATTCCTATACCATTGACGATCTTCACGGTCTCTTCACAATCGACCAAGCACCCAAACCACCACATACACCCAGTTCATATATTTTCAAAAAAATTTTATTATTGTTGCATTAGGCTCAACTGTATTTTCATACTCTATTATTAATTTTTCAATAATTAGCATTTCTCATCCATTATGAAGTACCAGCAGGTAAAACGCGCCATTTGTAAACGATAATATTATACTACGCGAATACTGTGTCACGGAATTCGCAGTGACCTTGTCTCTTATCCTGGTCTCATGAGCCGCATAAAAGTGTCAGTATCTGCAGGTGGCAATACGTACTAACTCTTTACGCCATAGTTTGGACTTGACATTAGAAAGCTTCTCTCCGACATTTACAACCCGCTCATCCTGTCGAATTTTCTCTTTTTCCTTTTTTTAGGGAAAAGATTCGCACGCGCCCTTACCGAATTCCCCTTTCGAGCCTTTGGTTTTTTTTTCCTTTCTCGCCCTTCTTCTACAACCCGTAACTTTCACCGTACCCTTTGTTAATGTCACTCTCCACGCAAGAAACCCCATAATAAAGTTTACCTGATCCGAAGAAAAAAAAATACTAGTCCGAAGGAAAACACGACGTTTCGTGGGTTCGTAAATCACTGTGGTATTTCGTGTGCTCGACGGGTGAAAGTAAAGGCTTGGATCTCACTTTTTATTCTTCACTTTTTTTCCTGCCATTTGTTGAATCGAAGAAAAATTCATATACGCTCTTGGGTACTTTATACGGGAATCTAGATCGTTATCTCGCTTGACGTAATTACAGATGAGCAAAAGGGAATGTCAGTATAAAACAGAATTATCGTCATTAACGTGATTTTATTTGTTGTATAATAATCATAAGGTCAAACGAATTACTTACACCAAGTGTATGAGTCATTAAATAGTAATGATGGTGGTAATAAAAAAAATTCCGTCTGAAAGACAGTAACGAATGAATTAATTGTTTAATACATCACATCCATAAACATTAATAAAATTAAATTCCCCTACGTTTTTTTATTTGCTTTGCAATTAATAAGGTCAATACTATAATCAATGATTGATCGTATCTGCTTGATTAATTTGTGACAGGCGTAATTTTTACACTAGCTTAAATGCATAATTTAATAAAACACCAATAATCCAAATAAAAAAAATATCTGTTCACATTTTCGAACCTGTTTAATAAAAAGCTGTACAATTAAAATTTTTTAAATTTTGACTTTACTTTAGTTAACGATCATAGAGTCTGCGTACATTACTCGGTAGCTTAATCCTGCTGGAAGAAACAAAATGGAACGAGTCCATGGATTCCTTGACTTCGCCTCTGAATTATTATGCACTTTTTCCTTCTCCAGGGAATTAGCAAAGGGATGATAATCGTGCCTTTACGCTCAAGGAAGAGTCTTGTCTTCGTAGTTTATAGAGTTAAGTGGTATCCTTAATGAACCGATCGCCCCAGGGGTTTCTGAAAGTATTATCTCGTAGGAGCTGCAGCCATGCGGATTCCTACTTATCTATATATATATATATATATATATTTGTAAAAGCTAGGGAATACGTGAACGATACGAAAGTGCCTGGGCGTTCGCGCTCTCGCGCTAATAATTATTGCTGGCCGGGCAATTACCGTAATTATACCGTCATCGTTATCTCCTGTAACTACGAGCCTACGCTAAATATTCCTCTGTGTATCCTTTGCCGAAGGTGCATTTTCATTGCCCACGTTGAAAATCGCTACGGAAATTCAGTATATGCGAAAAAGTCGACAATCGCACCGCGGCTACTATCCCTGCATCCACTATGGGAGCCGCCATTCCTTCTTTTACCTTTATGGCATATCTTGCGTTTTTAAGACGCGATTATGATAATGCTACGACTTATTTCAGTCGCTCGCCAATTGGCCATCGACTACGAATGAGTATGACCGACCTCGGCACTCGTACTGTAGGGACATACGTTTCAGTTGAGATTTTTACAGGATCTTAAGGCAGGTAGAATATTTTTTAATGGTTTTTGATTATTAGAATAGAAGGGAAATAACTTTTATTTTATTTTGCAATGTTGACCAACGTATCGAATATGCAGCCAAATCCACTGAGAAGAGTCATTTTCGTTTACATTGTTGCATATTATATTGTTTACGTAGATGCTGTATTTTATATTAGTGTATACGTAGGTCGTTGTACTGTAAACTAATATCGGCCAGTAATTATTTGTTTGGAATAATGTTTATCAACTCTAATCAATATATCGCTGATAATAAATTATGTAACATTTATACTTGGCTATGACCGCTGCTCGTTGCTCTGTTAACAAGCATTATACGTACCTGAATATTAAGATTGACAAGTTGAGATTCATTAATACTACGCACTGTTGCATTATCAATATTTATAGCTATACCTCCTTTCGAATTGTTTCTCAATTTCTATCCAGAAAAATATTTCTTTCGTTCCTAAATAATTATACCTCAAACTTTTCGCTCATCAATATGTAGATAAGCAGACACATAACTCACAAGAGTCGTAGGTGAAATGTCTTAAACCAATTTATATTCAATTTGGCTGCCAATATGGACATAAGTATATTAAACACTGAAAAATCTCCCATAAAGTACTTATATACCGGATGTCCCGACTAAACATATCAACTGTGCGCAGCATGTTTAATCGTCGCAACACCAGGCATAACTTTGTATCAGGACATCATGCTCGTAACATTGAATTATATTCCAAGGAACTGAAAGAAATAAGAAGCTTGAGCAAAAACTCTCCAGATCCATTCAAAACTCTCAGTGAGTTGGAGAATTCCAATCATCGTAGAAAAAAAATGCAAAGAGCATTTGGTACAAATGATAAATATCTTAGTAAGCAGGCGAACGGACGAAGTGTTCACGAAGGTGTTCGGAAGTGGTCGCGTTCAGCACCTAAACGCGATCTAAGCTAAAACTGCATAACTGTACCGGTCTATGACTGTGTTACTCTACGGCACCATGGCACGACACCGTAGTAGAGAACGACCCCCCGGCGGGCACTATCGTAACAAATGTGGCCGTTTGCATAACACGACGACGAGCAATTCGGGCGGGTTTGACGGTGCGCGATATAGACCTTTAGCTATAGAGGCATAGAAGGCAGGGGCGGATCGTCGCTGGGTACAGGATGGGGGTTCAATGGTAGGGTGGTTCTATCTCCCAAGGGCCCCCCGTGTAATCTACGCCCGAGATAGCCAATACAGAATGGGACTGCCGTACCATTTCAAGGCTTTTCGTCTCTCGTTCTCTCATCCTACTTCCTCTCTCATTCCCTCTCCCTTGCTCCCTCTCTCATTCCGCCGTGTCTCCAATGCTCCCGACCCCTCCCCCCGTGCCGCAATGTGGCGAAACAACGGCGTTAATGTTCGTTAACCGGTCCGGCGCCTATCCCGAAGGGACAGGCCACATAATAGGCTTCTGCGACTTCGTCGAGTCGTCGAGAGAACAGCGTTTCTTATCTGCTGCAGTCCTTGAGAGAGAGGAGAGCTCTGGCAATCCTGTCGAACGCGATTCTGTCTTTCGGCTTTCAAATTCTTTTTTTTCTTTTTTTCTCTCTCTCTCTCTCTCTCTCTCTCTCTCTTTCGTCCTCTACCCTTGAGACATCTTGGTGGATCGTTCGAGTAAAGTGGTCGTGGGAATGGCAGAGATGGTCGAATCCCGAGACTTCGAACCTGTTACTAGCAGGAGGTTAAAATTAATGGCGGAATTTATCCAGGATTCGATATATATAGAATTGTGGAATAAATGACAGGAACTGACGTTACGTCTAGGACGTGCTCTTTCACCGTAGCACTTTCGATATGCTATAGGTTATCACGACTTTATCCTCGCGATAAAAACTAACGCTCCATTTCCAGGTTCTCGAGCGTCTCACGGGCGTGTGGCGTTGCAGGTGTGGCAGTGACGTACCTTTACATATAGCTAGGTGGTTGCTCCAGAGTTTCCCTAGAAGTTGTGGCTCTGCTCGTACAGGGACAAGGGTGCATGGAGCCGATCTCTTGCTGTACGGGAAGGGTAGCTACCACCGACGCCAGGTTCAAACGAGGGTGGAATCGTTACGAGCGGGTGCCATAGATGGCGGCACGCATGCGCCAGGAATTCCCTTTGTCCGCGTAGCGCAGCCAGCCTGTGGGAGGAGAGACTCCCGCAGGACTTCTTCTATCTTACTGCTTTTATTATATGTTTGCCCGGCAAACTCTCTCGCACTCTTATACTCCTCTTCTTCTCTTTCTCTCCACCATCCACTCCTCCCTCTTTCGATCTTGTTCTTTTATTCTGTATTTTTGTTCTCCCTCTCTTTTGATGGCTACCCGCTCGGCGATGCTGCAACGTTATGGAACCTGCCCAGGCCATCCTCTCGGATCGAAACACTGCAATTCGTCCGTGTTTTCGATGCATTCTCAATTATAGGAGTTACGCGCATGCGCGTTCACGTACCTGCGCCCGGGCAATTGCTCCCGTCGAATTTAGCATCGAAGATTGCCAATATCTCCGAGCATTTTCCTTCATTTACATATTTAAAGCTTACAACGCACTTGCTGCCAGGACATTAGCAAAATTACGTACTAAATTAGTCTTACCCTTTTGCTATGCTTTAGACTCTGTCAGGCCTCCGATCGTACGAAAAACTGAGCTTGACGTTTTTATGAATTCTTGCTTTATGAACTGTCACATAAAATTTTGTTGTTTTATCTTAAATCGTCAAGATTTTGACAAATATCGAAAAACTATATGGCAAAATAATTGTCATCGTATTTATAGGTAATGTTTAATATTTAAAAATGTGATCAATGAAAATTTTGAATAATAATTTTAAAAACATGCAATTACGTGCAGCTTAGTACTTTCTTCTCTGTGTATATGCACTTCTGACATTATGCTCCTTAAACTTAATACGCACCCTTCATGACCTGCGCTCAATGGAAGAATTACTGACCATCAGACACAATAAAGTCTAGTTGGATGATCTTTCACTGTCAGTATATACGTCACGTATATTTTGCAGTTAGCGGTCGCCGTCAAGTGCCAAGGAAACAGCCGTTCACAATCGCGTTACATCTAGTAAAAATTAAAATACACACGTACGGCCTTAAGCGAAAAATATCTAATCGTCTTTGCACTTTTTTGTTTTCGTCGAGTCGAATGCCACTGCGTGACTCGCAATTTCATGACGGGAATACAGAATCATTTGAAAGATGCGCATTAATGTGAAATCCACCAGATTTGAATGCTTAATTGTACTCAACGTTATCCGCATATAAATCGGCAGCTTACCGCTTGACAGAGTAAAAGCTTATTTTCCCACGACATTCAATTGTTTAAAAACAGAATAGGATGATAAATGCAACTGCAGTTCTTGCATGTGCAATCATCATCCCTACTAGCCAATCTCAAGCATATTATTTCATGGCCATATGTAAGAAACGTTCTAAGTTATTGTTTACCATAATTCTGTTATAAATAAATTATTTTTTTCTAAAAATTTCAAAAAGACAATTCGCCAAAAGGAAGGGCTACATTTTTCAAGATGACGTAAGGATCCAGTCTCGGTGGCGACGTTTTGATGTGGCAGTAATGGCTCGACCAATATGTACTCTCTCTCCCGTAAAGGGGTTTGAACGGAGGGATGAACGTAGCCGGGGGTGGTCCCAGGACAAACACTTTAGCCACCTCGACTGTAGCTAGTAGGGTGTATATAGTACAGGGCTGGTAAGGGCCGGCGTTGGTACCAGGTCTGAGGCGTTGTGGTGCCACGAGGAGGGTACAAGGGAATAAGGGTGACAAAGACAACGCTACTAAGAATACAAGGGTGAAGCAGGGTGCGTAGCACCGACCAATATCGTAAAGCCGCAACGTGCTCTGATTAAACGTTATGTGGGTTTCGGCATTTCACACCGTAGCAACACTCCACGCCTTATAGACAAACCTACTATATTACCCAATACCACCTGGGATTTTGACAGGGAAACTCAAAATTTCTTTCAATAAATATTTTCTAGTGTTTACCTTATGAGATTTATGTTAGACTGTACAGCCACGTACGTTGGTTCGCCTAAGCATGCGTATTTCCCTTTATTCAGCCAACCGTAACACAGCTTCTTCTTCATATGTGGAGTAGGTATCGTTTACGTTCCTGCCAGCTCAGATATTCAAACGTTGTTTCGTCTCTAGTACCCATCCAGGATTCTTGAGATTCGTTGGGTAGACTTCACGACTAGCAGTAGATACTTTGAGTATCAGCCTTTTTATTCCACGATACTGAAAACCATGTATATATATAGCTATTCAAATAGTACTGGTAAGCATATGTTAAGATACAGGGTATCTGCGGAGTCCGTTATTCTATTCAACTGAAAATGTATACCTATATTTCGAACAGAAATGGTTAACACTGGGGAATTACCAGCGTGGAAAGTGTTTGACTGACCGAAGAGATAGAAAATAGAAGACCAGGTGCATTTAGGTTTTTCTAGGACTAAAGGCATCTGGGAATTGAAATTACCTTTTTCTTATTCAGTTGGCCTGTACGTCAGTATAGTAATGACAGCGACGTTTACCTATGCTTTTGCTATTTTCAGTAATGTCTCGTGGAAACGGTTAGACTGCCATCATTTTCAAAGTGGATAGAGCATTTTTTTATATTTCCTTTGTGTATTCCGTCACGTTATATTTTACCTTGCCGAATATGGAGCATCTGGCAAGAAAATTTAATGCGCCGTGTGGTCGCAATTGCCAAAAAGTGGCGTTCCTGCGAACGAGTGGCTACAATGTAAAATTGAGATATTTCGACTGCTTTGCCCGTACACTGGCAGTACTTTTATTAGGTAAAAGAGACACGGCGGCATTTGCATAGAACGAGGCTGAGGGTAGCGGAAAATATAGGATCGCGTCGCGGGGTTGGCAAAAGGGAAGAAAGCGTAGAGCGTCGGGGATGTAATTAGAGGGTTGTGCGGTACAGACCAGGGTGCGGCGGCATCGCTAGATAGAAGTTGGAACGGGGGTGTGAGTTCGACGGTGGGTGCCTCTGTTAGGTCAGGAAGCAAGAGTTCCCTCTATATACACTTCTCCATACACCCTTCGAAAGGGGATGTTTTGCCAGGATCATTTCAATATGTCATCCTTTATTTTAAAATTAAAATTTAATCCAGTAGGAACGCCTACACCCTCTCGTCGGGATTACATTTATCTCAGGAAATGGCGCCTTGCCGGGTGGTTTATTTTCGAAGTCACGCTCGCTGACTCCACGGACGACGTCGCTACCGCCGCCATCCGCGTCGCGGCGCTTCCTACAGTAACACGTATATAAGCACACCATACCAGACACCTCCCAGTCGTAAAATCAAAATTTATGTACCGATCCGGAACCATACTTTCAATTCTTACGTTTCCTTCTACACTCTCTTGATGGATTGCTTTCGATTCCATACCATAACAATACCATACTATATCTCGCAATGGCGACTACCGCATTATTCTCAACTTCCCCATAAACATCCAATAGAATTTATCTTCTAAATATTATTTACATTCTAATCATAATTATCATCTCAGTTCTATAATCATCAACAAAAACAAATTTTACAGTTTCATTTACAATTCAACTTTCAAATATTCTTCATCCAGACATTCTCCTACTCTCCATTATCCTTTTCATGCCTCAGCATCCCTCGCGCCTACACAAAAATTAAATTTTAACACAAGCCTCGCAGATATCAGTAACCAGTAGGGAAGCCACTGAGAAGAATGGCTGCAGTCGGCCATGTATATCTAGACACTATACATATATACCGTGCGAGGCATCTCCCTGGTACCTACGTAAAACACGTAAGTGTGAATATTACTGTGCGTGTTCCGTAAGCAGGGAGCGTGTGTTAGGTATCATGCGTGTAAGGCAGATACAGGCCGTATAATGGGAGGCACCCTTATGGATGGCGTTGGGTACCGTTGGGAACAATGGAAACCCCCCCACCATTCATCCTTGTCGGAATCCTTTATTACAACCCGCTATACGAATACCATACCCCCGTATATATCCATATACGTACTATATACCTGGAGTATATATACTGCCACGCATACGAGTCGGGAATGAGCTGTCCAACCAATCAGGATTTAAGTCTATTGCGAGGCGTGATGGACGCTCTCCTCACCAACGTGCACTTATATACGTTTTCTCTTGTACATACGTTATATGCATATGTACATGCTAATACTATGTGTATACGCGTGGTTCTTATATAGTATATATATGTACTTCATATATATACGTACTATAGAGATATGTATAGTATATACCTTCACCCGATTTTAGCCTTCAGTATTCTTACGCCCACGCTGTCTGCAAAGCACATGCAGACACTTTTTTTGGAGTTCATTCTACTTTTTTTCTGTTTTATCTTATAGTCTTTTAGTTTTTTTTTTCTTGGCCTCTTTCAACTTTTACATAGTGTATGCATGGTGTAGGTGTTCTATGTACCGTGCTTTGGGTATGGCTCGTAAATACCATGGGATTAAGCGATTATGTGAAAACGTCGAGGATACCCAAAATATTTCTAGTTACACGCCGCGAGGCAGTCACGTTACGTGCTTGACGGCGTTAGCGTGGTAGTGGTTCCTATTATGAATGGATGAACGACTGTTCACCACCTTTCACGACACTTATAATTTGTCCAAGTTGGATATTCTCACGCGGCATTTGATTTTCAGAATTTCTAGTATCTTGTTCATGCCGATTTACGATTTGTACCTTGAGGATAAAAGATACGTATGTCTTGTATTAACTTTTATCTATATATAGATACGTATGGCTATGGCTATCGTATCGATATCTTCGATGACTTCAGAACTTGACTTAATGGCATTCATAAGCCATTAAAGTGTGACCAAACCAAATGTACGTGCTTCCTTTATTTATACTTAACGTTCTTGCACGGTACTTTATAAATATGTTCACACTCAATTAAATTCACATTTCACACTGCCTCGTAGAAAGGAGGTATCAGTAAACGAGATTTAATAGCGCTATAATTAATGCATGATTCTTGTCTACGTCATGTGTGTATACACCGTTCTATTTATATGGACGCTTTAAAAATTTCTTTTTCGAAAATCTTGTATTACTTCGGTGCCGGCCTAGACTTCTTTCTTTTTTAATGATTTTTCTCTTTGGTGAAAAAAGAGGAAGTAGTTCTACGAGTAGATATTTTTGTATCCGTTTCCAATGCTACTAATCTTGTTTACGGTAATAATGGTCTGGCATTGTTCTAATTTCATAAGAATCGCATGCGCCTTCTAATAGAACGTGTCGGATACACTGTATAACTTTTTACTGCGTTACGCACGATCGTCGACAACTAAATCCACTTTATGGTGCAGAGATAATGTCTTTCCCGGTTATTATATTCAATTAAGCGGACGATACATAATGATTATCTGGCCGGTATGGTTGCTGTTGCTTAGCGTTGCGATGATAAGAAAAAGAAGAAGGAGCTACTGCGTGGTGCATTTATGCGTATAAACGCATTGCGTGCAGCTAACGCACTGTGGAACAACTAGTTAACATCGTTATTAATAGATTCCGGATTTATAGCCGATAATCAAGATTTCTGAAGTTTATATTAAGCTTAATGACGACAGGCCGATAAAAAGAACTGAAGACTATTAGTAGTAGAAATTGAAGACTATGTTCGTCAAAGAAAAAAAATTAAATTTGATTAAAATTTTTTGTTTACCAAGAAATTTTTGTTGCCTAAAGAAATGATCCGAACAATGATTCTTAATTTATTTTTATCCTTTCAATGATTATACCATGAAGCTTAATTTTTTTTTAATAAAAGCTGATTTCGTATAATAGAATCAATGCCAATTTTATGGAGAATGGTTTAAACTAGATAAATTATGGGTTTGAGAAATTTTGCATGCATCCTCCTGAAGTAGGGTCAAACATATAGATATACTGATTTTCTAAATCTCCCCAGGACGTCCCCATAATATACTTAAAGTCCCGGCATCCCGTTTGGCGAGTGACGCAAATTCAAGTCCCACATTCAAGAGGATCCTACGGCGACTCCGTGTCTTTGCCGTGCGTCCAAGTGCACCGATGCATTCATAAATATTTCAGAACGGCTTAATTCTGCCGACTCCGCCAGCGAATAAAACGCCGCGGCTCGCTGAAAAACGCAGACAGTACGCCAACCCGAGAAAAGATACGACTCTGCAGTCGCGACCCACAACCCACTTGGCATCGCCAACACGGGTCACTGCGTGCTTGCCAGGAGCAGGAAAAATGTTCGTGATAACTTCCATCCATTCTCTCGCAATTTTAGCTTGCTTTTCGATTTACGCGGCTAATCTCTGTCGCTCTTTTTCGCCAACCCTCGACTGATCCTGAGCTCTGACTGTCGAGGTGAATGGACCCTGACTGACTCCTACGAGTCATTTGTTCAGACCGAAGTCATCGTACCTTATCTCGGCACCTACGCTCATACGAGATATTTGAAGCTGCAATAAACTTATGATTATTTATTTCAATAAATATTTGCTGTGGATATTACATGATACTTGGATACTAGTATTTACTTGAATTTTGTTTATCGTATATCGGTGGAAACTTTCAGTCTTGTTTCTAACGTCTCATGAGCCTTAATATCCTCTAGGATAGATCTGTTACCGACCTCGCAAAATCCACTTCAGAGATGTATGGCTTAAGCGGCCCAGTCCTTAGTTTGCACTGAACGTTTTACGTTTACAGCCCAAGATTACGGTTTTGATGATTTTCTGATTTTACGACGGCTTTTGTTTTGCTTCTAGTTTCATGTGTTCCTTATACACTGAACTTATTGTTAGGGCGATTGTTACATGCGGAGGTAAATGTTTACTGAGTATCGATACTTTTGAAGTCATATTTTTATCAGTCAAGGCATTCTGTATACGTTAGAGAAATATCTTTCGATTTATTGCGTAATGATGATCTTTAAAAATGTCTGGCCGGGTAAACTATAATAACAGTGCTTGTTCAGTTTATTTCTATAATTGATAATATTGTGGGACTGGTTAATGATTGAATTAATAGCGAATTTAACTAACATTACAACCTCTAATTACACTACGTATTACTTAATGGAAAAAAAACGATAAATTAATTATGTTAATACCAAGAGGCATACCTTTGTTTATGGGAAATTTGGTACTGAATCATTTTTGTAACTTTCAAAACATTACTTCGTGAAGTCCATAATTATTTATGCAACAGCCACAACTCCTGCACGACCATAAATTTCAGAATAAGAAAGAGTATGGTAAGCGCAATTTATTATCATTATGCTGTTTTGAAAGTGCATCCACAACAAGCGACTGTTCCCATAAAATAACGAAGATGCCTCTCCACTGTGTGAAAATATCGCGAATCATATCTGCTTCGAGCCAAATAGTCAGGGGGTTGGGGAGGAGGGTTAGGATAAATTCTGATAACCCCGATAAAACGTCAATGTAAACGATCGCAGAGGCCTTAAACGGTCGTTAAAGTCGCATTATTGTTTTTGTGAGCATCCCGCGCGCCCGTGAAGTTGAAATCGGATGGCGAGTCCAAAGCACGTGGTTGACATTTACTCGCTTCATGAGATTTACGGCCAGCCAGCTCCCGTTACTGTTATTACGATATAGTTGTCCTTCGAGGATTCCACTTCGTCTGAACGAACGAACGACTGTCCGATCCACTTTCCCGGATCAGACTCTTCAATTCGTCATCAAGCAGTATCCGCTTCGGTACAGACATTTACGGTCTGCTATGTGGATTTCGACGCTGTCACTACCAAAGAGAGAGTTTTCGTTTTGAGCAGATTTTAATAGTTATTTTAGTATCGTTTAAAATCATCATAACTGATGCGAAAATGCAATTTGAAAAATGGTTAATTCCTCCATTAGTACTATATCACATCTTGTATTTAAAATATACAAGTATTCACATGGTGCACTATCAAAAATACTCATAAATATAAAGAAGACACGAGTGTATTAACTAAAAAAATTATTTCCATATTCGCAGACTGTAACAAAATAGTACTTTACGATACTAGTGCGAAAATTTTTTTTCTGACGAGTGTGAGTTTGCAGCACGAGCCAAAGGCGAGTGTTGCAATCACACGAGTTTAGAAAAGGTTTTTCGCACGAGTATCGTACGAAATTTTATTTCACAACGTGCGAAAATGCAGTTGTACGCACGCGAAGCGTGCGTAAAATCGCATTTCTCGCACGGAGTGAAACAAAATATTTTATAAATAAAAATAATATTAGATTTAGCCAAGATTGCATTGCCTTCATTCCTAACGTACGTTACGTTAATTTCATTGATAGTATATTTGGGCTAACAATAGGACAATATCCAGAATAGTAAACATACACATACGAACAGTAAACTGGCTATATAAATAAGTATATATACAAGTTACTCGTCGATCGAACTCCCCCAAAAGACTGTACTCTACGAAATGGTCGCAGAAAGCTGTTTTCAATGCGACATCGAGAGTGGCTTTATGTCTCGTGTTAGCTGAAGGCGGGGGTGAGATAGGCGCGCTGACTCTGACGTTAACCGTTGCGAGGCGATTTATTGCTGCTCTAGATATCTTGGCCCGGGTTACCTAGCAGCCAGCCAGCCAGCCAGGAAGGAAGGAGGACTAGCTAGCAGAGGATGAAAGACTATAGAGGATGAGGTGGCTGAAGCGAACGAAGAGAAGAGGTCTAGAGGCTAAGCTAGCCAGGCAGTCAAGGGAACTCAAGCTAACCCAGGATGGGTTGGAGAGAAGGGGTGGTTCCGCAGGAGAGGCACGAAGTCGAGCAAACTTCCCCAATATCCGCGCCTTCGCAACCCCTGTCCGCGTGCGAGAACCGAAAGCAGATATTAAACTTAATATATGGCCGCAATTAGGCGCAGCCCGCTACTCTCTGTGTCGCGGTACATGTTACTCCTACTGGCGCCATGACAGCCCTTCAAACATCTGCCTTGGACCGATTCTTGTCAGTCGTAATTCCTACGTGACTAAGTGTCTTTGCTTTTTGGTTGACGATTTTTCTTCGTGAAATTCTTGGTGATGAATTATGAAAATGATATATATATATATATATATGCGTGCTAAATGGGTATTTTAGATATTTGTATATAGACAAGAGGATTTTGCCTGTCTAGACTAATTGTGTAGTGTGTAATGAGTGTGAGTAAATTCGTGGAGAGGGATCTAGAGTGTAGATATAGTTAGAGAATTAAATTTACGAGATCAATTAGGTCGGGTAGGTCTAGCTAATTTGTAGTGGAAGCCAAGTGGGGTGTAGTGTAGAATGTAAATATTAAGATTGCAAGAGATGGCTCCTCGCTAGGACCTCCTTGACTCCTTTTCATGGTCGCTAACCACGTCTTGTCTTTTTAAAAATTTAAGATTCCTAGTGTGAATTGTCTACTCGAAAAAGCTTTGTTGTCCGGTAAAGGGTATGATTTTGGCTTTTGCGATATTCAATTGATTATAAAATTTATGTTGTTTTTAAATCTATTTATAGGATTGTTATTGTATCACTCATGAATCAGTTGAATCATAAATATTATTATAAAGGGATATTCATTTCATATATGATATTTCAGCAGTTTTTATAGTAACGTCTTTGATACACGTTCACGTAGGTATGGAGAACAAAATATATGCGACATAAATTCAAAAACCAGAGAAGGTATATCACGCAAAAAGTCATAACCCTCTGAGAATTCGTGAAGAAAGAGAAAAAGAAATAAAAAAATAAGATACAGTGCATTGAAGAAATATCAAATATGGGTATAGGACCGAAGTAAATCTTTCATTTGGCAATAGAAGCAGAGCCCTTTGAGATCCATTTCCACATACCGTATACAGTGACAGTACCTATACCTATATATCCTGAGTTTCGCTACAGCTTGGACCATGTTATATAATAAGGGTTCCACAAAGCGCGAAGGGTGCCGACGGCATAAATCTCACATTAGGCTAATTTCAGTGAAATTTTTTCGCTCAACAATGTCCCACGCCAGTGCAGCACGATATTCGCGGATATTTATGAGCCTCAGAGTGGGTGCAATCAGGAGGCCCAGCTTCTTCTTGGCGACAGGCAGCTAGCAAAGAAAGAAGCAAGCGAGCAAGCAAGCTGTGGTGGCCAAACAGGGAAGACAAAGTAAAGAAAGAGCGGTGAGAAAGTGAGACTGAGAAAGACGTACGGCAAGGGTGAATAAGAGTGAGAGAGGACGAGTCGGAAGAGGGTAAGAGAGGAGAGGTTTTCCAACTCACCCCTGTGATATGCCGTCAGCAGGATGAAATGGTTTCCCCTCCGGTTGCCTAGGTAACCTATGGCCCACCCTTTAGACTTCAGCAGCCACCCCTCTACGCTCAGAGCGCACCCCATCTACTGCTACGTGGCGGTTCTACGACTCGCACACATCCGACGGACCGCACTGCTGAGAACGGCCATGTTGAATTCAATATCAGCATTCTCTGCATTCCGCGGGATTTTCTCCCCGATTCGCAACGCTACGTGGTTAATACCGTTGGACACGAGGGTTCGCGAATTCCAGAACCCAAATCGTGATTGACCTAAAGAAATAAGTCCTTGTACGTAATGTTTTATAATTTTACTGAATACTTAACCTCAAATGGAGTAACGCGAATTAGAATAAAAATCACGAAACACTTTATGTGTTCTATATCGCATAGCGTCACGCTACTATGGGAGAACTATGTAAAAAAACATGTCTGATATCCTAATGGCATGATATATATACCGACAACGTTAATTGGCTCATTCGTTCTTGTGTTAATTAGAAGACGCCTACCGTAGGGTCTGGTTACTATTCAACTATGTATTTATTGGCTCGCTAAAATCAGCTCATTTAATTTTACACGTTTTCTACGGAATTCTCCGCATAGGACGATATAAGTTTCTATGCGATTTTCAACTTCCTCTGGAATTTCAGTATGTGGGAATGTGTACGAGAATGATTATTGTTAATCGCTTTTTGTTCCGAAGTTTTGCAATTGTTCATTACTTACCAGCTATAATAAATCAGGCTAGGATAATGTTACTTTGTATTGTATTTGGTATCCGAAGGTAGACGGCATATACGTAGCACACGCCTTGTAGGACGTAGTAACAGTTTAAAGAAAAATAATAAATTGTATGCAAGTCACGAGGTCGCCAGTGTGTCGCCTTGTGTAATTCGAGTACGAAATTTACCACTCTAGGACAAGTCCTGTTATCCTTAGTCATTTTAATTGACTACGATTAAAATTTCACTTTGTAGTACACTCTGTCTGGGGCTATTAAGAAATTATCATAATCGAAAGATGCAATACGTACCCGCCATTGAAAAATAAGACGTTATACGAACTGATAGTAAATTCTCTTTTAACACTCGATAGAATCGTGTTTATGGTAGGAGCAAATCATTTTAAGCCCACTTCCAGCATCGAATTATACTATCTCTTAAATAGTCAGTAGCTGTCGTTTGTTTTACCGGTATAGCAATATGGGCACACTAATGCTGTCGCGAGAAAGATGCCATTATCCGGACCAGTTCGAACTCAGAAGGCCCAACCGGTTTTTTGTGGTTTACGAGTTTTACGAGTCAAAAATGTTTGTTTCCCTTGTGGACATTGAAAAGCTGTAACGTGGATACTTTTAGATGTGGCAATTTAGAATTGCAACATTGTGGCAATAACGATAGATTTAGTTACGGATTTGTATTTTTTCTTATGATTGAGAGATATATTATCGGTATGGGAATTTTTTGTATATTTCGTATTAGCAACATTCTTGGATAATAGTGTTACTGCAAATTTATATGGGAATATTGTTTTACTTTCACTGTGAATATTAATACGTATTATACATTTACGAGGAATACCTAGCTAGTTATAGGTCTTTTCATTTTTTGAAGGGAGTACAAGAATCTTGGACATTTATTCTTGTGCAAGAAATTACATGCAGAAACCGGCTCGTTGAAGTTGCAATAAGCCTAATTAAAATACACGCGTTTCCACTGGTGGATGCCGGCTCTGGAGCTTTAACTGGTATAGTTGTAAATTTAAGGAACATAAGTTCTGGATAATTAGCTTCTCACCGCCGTGGGAGTTTTAATGAAAATTGTTATTTACTTCAGTACTGTCCATTCGAAGAGTCAAAAAATTGTAACTTAGAGAGCGAAACTGTGCCAGTACTCATGCAGCTATCCTACACTGGGTATTACAGTAAGGAAGAGGGTCGACGAAAGAAAAAAAAAAGTGAAAATGCGTTTGTCACCCAGGTTCTGCAGGAACTGAAAATCTACCTGGTGTTGAATATTACCTCATTACCCGATGGCAATTCGATAGGTACCTAAACACCATAAAAAAAGAGTCGAGAATGTGTTTACGACTTTGACTCCCCAAGAGAAAGTCAGGGCGGTTCGAGCATTTTGAAAAAGGGTTCATTCGGGATAAAGGATAACTTTTTCCGAGACGTTTTAAAGCAACTTTCTTTTTTTATTCTCCCTCGTGTTTTTTCTTTACCTTCCCGGCCACTCTCAACCCCTGCAATAAACTGTTCATCCAGAATTATTCTTTTGTCCAAGAGAAAGCAGAGAAAGAGCTAGAGAGAGTTTAGATTTGTGACTCGTCGAAAAGGGTGGTCAGCCATTTTAGAAAAGGGCAGACATTGCGCAACCCTGTCTAAGCATGATTACGAAAAAAACTACTGTAAAGAAAAGGCAGCATACAACCCTTCCCGATTTTCAAGTATCATTGTCTTTCATGGCGTTTCAAATTCAATTGAAGACATTAATCCCTCAATCGAACTATCTATTTCTCAATAAGAAGAAAGTCTCGAATAATATATTAAACAAATTTTCTTTTTCCAGGTCCAAACGGCTGCCCAAGACGCAGAGGCCGACAAACCTACACACGTTTCCAGACCCTGGAGTTAGAAAAAGAGTTTCACTTCAACCATTACTTAACGAGACGACGACGAATAGAAATCGCGCACGCCCTGTGCCTGACGGAACGACAAATAAAAATCTGGTTCCAAAATCGGCGGATGAAACTCAAGAAAGAGCTGAGGGCAGTGAAGGAGATCAACGAGCAAGCCCGACGAGAGCGCGAGGAGCAGGACATGATGAAGAAGCAGCAGGCAGAGAAGCAAGCAAAGATGCAGCAGGAGCAGCAAAGCGCACTGCAGCATCAGCAGCATCACGTCAGTGGTCTCGACAAAGCACAGAGCGATCTTCTCAAGGCTGTCAGTAAGGTACCCACATAGGATACCTTGCTGAGCTCTCTCTTCTTTAATAGGACATAGTAGACGCGCATAAGCGAAGCACACCCTCAACTACGTACTTACCTGGCCGGCCCGAGGATGCCGACTTCATCTTCGTGGTCCTCGCCTGACTGATTCCTAGAATGTATTTTGTAAATCGGAAGCGACAACGAGCCATCGTGATGCTACGTAGAGCCGTGCTTTATATATACTGTACACGCATGACGATTTACGAAATCGTCATAGCGTTAACGGTTCGACGATTCCATATAAGAATGACGTCACAAGGATATACGAGCTCGATCGAATTCTCCGTTCTCTGGGCAAACGATCCTGGAACCCATCTTCGTGTGTTGCTTGAGTGCGCTGCTAGATGTCGCCCACAGTCTATACTACAAGAAGACGTCAGTTCTTTCACGCAATAGTGGACTGTGTTACTGATAGTTTCCACGTGAACCATAATGGCGGTTACTACAGGGCGGCGTGATCATCTTCAGAACCTCGTGGGACAAGGATTTACAGGCTGGTTCCTGTTCGACAGGGATAATGACATGAGAACATTTAATGATTCTGCGGATCGCTCGATTGGAGCTAGTGCATTTTTTTGCGTGTACCTACATAGACGCTGCCAGTTTTTATATATATATATATATATATATATGGTGTCTTTCGTGAACTACAGTGACGATCTTTTTAAGTTCGTCCTCCCAGATTCCATTGGGACGTGTCGCGAATGAGAGATTGTGGAGTGCATATGGTGAACTAGAAAGGGAATAAGATTTTTCCTAGGAAAGTGCAAGAGTACACGGAAATATATCTGCATCGACGCAAGAAAAAATAGCATAGTCCTTCTGGGTTAGAGAAGTCGAGTAGAGTTATTATTAATCTCGACAAAAAATAAAATGACCGATTAACAATAATGATGATTGTAAAGTAAAAAGATAATCGGTTCTCAAATTGATCGATCCGACATCAATCTCAGTATGCCTTACAGCCTGCGAAGATCTCATTAAACGGCGACACGGTTAAACTGAACGTGGATGGCAATGGCGCCCAAGCTACATAGCGAGATAACGATGGGGAATAAATAAGATATATGAGATCATCGATTCGTATTATATAAAAGTCCCTCCAAAATCAAGCCTAACGATTATACCCGCGATTATCCAATGACAATGAGTGGTTCGTTTTCAGCTCCGCATCGGCCATGTTATATTTTGTGTAATATTATCGAGAGTTTTATTGTGTTCAAGTTACAACGTTATAGTTTTTATTTAATCTAACGTTCTTCGCTCTCCCTACTCCCCCTATTCCTTTCTAATACGCTGCATTACGCCATCTCCATTATCCCTCCTACGTTAATCACTATTCTTTACTGTTTCCCTCCATTTCTTCTAGTAAACTTTTCTCCAGCGCTCACGCCACTTCATCTGCCACGCAACGTACTGTTATTATTGATTAACGACGCCAGCCAGTGTTTAGCTACTTTCCCAAATTTCATTTTGTTCTTCGTACAGAAGTTATATACGCAGCGACACAAAAATAAGAGGCAAACAATATTTATGCAATTTATAATGCAAGCGACACTCGTTACAGTGACGCATGGAAAATGTAACGTGAATGTATTTCACACTCACCGGACGAGTATCTCACTCTTAGTACATTAAATACGTAATTTGGTGTCAGGGTAGACATTTCCGTATAGATATAGAGTCTATTGTTGGTATTACTTACTTAGTACTTGTAAACATACACAGACACGTACAGATAAACACGAGAGAAAAACCTTTCGGATTATATAAATTAATTTTGTTTATTTTCGTTTCGCGTGACACCCCATCCAAATCCTCGTGTCAATTCGCGTTTAAATATTAGCAATGGCGAACGACAGTTGCGACAATCGCAATAAATGAGGATTCGTTTTTTTTTTTAAGGATGGGGTTTCGCGTAGTACTATTACGGCGTAAAGCATAGGGTACATATATAAATATATATATATATTATATTATTATTAAAAATGATAAGAATATTATTATATATGAACAAAGGAAATGATCTGTTGTATCCTGCTCCGATAAGGAAGAAAAAGATGAAGAAGAGGAAGAAATGAAAAAATGAATACGTTAGACACCTCGTAAAGGAAGTTTAGGTTAGAAGGAGTGATAATTACGTACTACGTATAAGATGTACGTAAAAGTTTTAATTAATAATGCGTAACGCGACGAGAGCAGCTCTAATAGACGTCCGACGACTCAAGGCAGAGGCATAGGTAACCGTAAATGATACTACTCTATTGCTAATTGAATATTATTATAAATAATATCCGTACGTAATTAAGAAGCTGCGCATGCAAGACCGCACAATATACTCACGTACTTCACATAGCGCGAGGTACATACCGTAAAGGTACGTAAAATAGTGATTATACCTTAAGGAAAAAAAGGGATAAGCGAGAGAAAATGTTAAAGGGACACGGCACGGCGGTTAGTAACATATATGATAGGGAATAAAGATGGGAAAAAGGGAATAAGTGGGAAAACAGCGTGTAAGGCAAGGATGAGATCAAAGTAAATTCGGACACGTTGCCGTTTTACGTAAACATTAAACTCCTCGTATGTACGCCATTTAATATTTAATAAGTATGTATATCTATATCGGTTTCCCTTCCGCGTATTATTGGTTGTTGCATTTCGTTTGAATTCGTGAATTTTTTCAAAAAGTTTTTTAAAAAAACGTCAAAGAGTGTGATCACGGCCTGAACCCACCCTGGCACAAGTATACGGCAAAATAGTAAGAGAATGTGAAGAAAAAGTCAAATGGAAAATGTAGTTTGAGGAAAAGAGAGGATGTTATGACGGGTTAAGTCCTGGTGAAATTGTGTATTTGTAGAAAGCTTTATAATATCTATTATGATCTATTATTGCTAGTTACGTTTGATGTTATGTCGTTAATTATAGTGACGCGCGGTAGTACTGCAGTGGCGGCGCCGATAAACGTCCGAACGATTAGATACGTAAAGTTTGCTAATAAATTCATTAAAACATTTTTGTACAGAGGACGATATTTTCCGTGGCGTTAATTTTTTACCTACGATTAGTGTTTAATAGTGAAAAAAAATAATACGAAAAGATAGAGTTGAGTACGGTCGCCTGTCCCTGCTAGTACGTACATTTAATTGTGAAAACATATGCGTACGAGATATTGATAATCGGGTACATAATTCATTAATTTATTAATTTCATAATGCATAATTGAGATTCTATTTTATTTCAACTTTTAAAAGTCATATACAATAGGAATTTTTTAAACCAATTGCGTCAATGACAACTACCTATAGGATTTGATTGATTAGAACTTTGCTGTGATTCATGAAAAATTTTAGTTAAATTAAAAAAATATACGATTCTATTTCACCTAGACTTAATTTATCATGTACAGAATGTGTGAGATTATTAATAACTTTCAACACTGTTGGGATGCTATATAATTGTTTTGTTTCCTCTTGTTAGTCTCTTTCAAATCACGTACACACATGTGCCATTATCTTTGCGGAAGCATATTAGTGCAATGTGAAATGTTGATTTTGCACTATATACATGCACATATTCTCACACAAATACGTATTCTCGCGAAAAAGAAATTGCAGCAAAGTGCAAATACTTCGTGTTTCCATTGACGCAATTGTTTCGTTACGATTATTTGCTAAAAAAAAACTCAATGTCTTCTCGACGCGATCATGCACGAAATAAGTTAAAGAGATTGTCCCTTTGATATGAGAAAACAAACAAAAATACCTTACAAGGAAACACCACAAAACTCAAAAAATAAATATCAAAAGAATGAATAAAAGGAGTAAACATAGACAAGCAAAAAAATGGAGAATTATTAAAATCATGCGCAGGCGCCGTCCAAATCTCTTAAGCTTTTTACACGGCTTATCTTTGAAGAATGTTTGGCATTCTAATAATTATTATTAATGAGGAAAAAAAGATCATAGTGACGCGTAATCATATCATGTAACGTTCATAATATCTCCCTTTGTCCTAGAAAACCTTGAACCTATAAAACTCCCCCCCCCCGTCCCCCGCTCCTTGAAAATCATCCATCCCCATCCATTTTCCTTACCTAACTCACCTAACCTAACCTAACCTTACTCACTGTAAAACCTACCAATATTATAAATGTATTATATAATATAATTGCGCTAGAACGTAACGTTTAAGTATTGTAACGAGTACGTTAGTAGAGTACAACTATGCCCGACTTGCCAAACTCGCGACGAAATACGACGAACCCGTCTGCACGATAAATGACGATGTTATAATGAATTATTATTAATGCGCGCAGAGGGATGTCGTATAAGGCGTATCGCGAGGACTTCTCGTATCCGAATTATTTGAAGGATGGTGGGAAAACGAAGTGGAGGATAGAGAAAGTGCGTAAACGATTAAAGGTACTAGGGTGGTAGAAGACGAATATAGGGTGGAAAGCGTATTAAGAAAAATCGCTATACTGTGTGGCTCAAGCAATTGATAAGTGAATTTACCGAAAAACGAGTGACTGTAGTACGAAGCGCGTGTACACGCGTGCGATTAAGATTAGCTTAAGATTTAATTAAACGCGTGAGAGAGTGTGATTGCGTAGCTGTCGATATGTACTATAAGTATAATTAAACGACTAATTAAACGAATTAGATAATCCTTACGTAGGAGAAACGTATGATTAATATTTAGAGTGAAGTTAAAGGGGATGAAAAAAAAATGAAAAATAGCCGAATCCGTCACACGGAGAAAACAGGAACAAGTTGAAATTGTTTGTTATATTTTTTTTCTTTACATATAGATACATTGTTTATTTATGAACTGTTTATTTTACGTAGCTTTTTTTGTCGCGCGTATTTGTTTTTGTTAATACGAAGATGAGGTACTGACGAGTTTCTTTTTCTTCTTACTTTCTCTCTTCCTCTGTTCTTCTTCCTCTTTCTCGATAATCTAGACTAGTTTTAAAACTATCGCTTACCGTTTTTTCCTCCATTGTTTCGTGTATACAGATCTTTAATGTTTCTTGTTTTAATTGCGTTTTCGAAAGCCGATTAATCATTTATTATTAATGTTATCGCGGTTTTATACATCCGTACACGAAAGTCCCCGTACTTCTCTTTTTATTACTAAAATTGATTATCCCCCCCCACCCCCATCCTCTTGCACTTTTCCCATCATTTTCCCAACGTCCTTTTCTCTCCCCAGTGCTTTTCATCCACAATGTATCCAAGAGCAGTCTGCAAGACGTAAAACTTCGTTTTCATAGTAAGTCAGCGCCTCGTTCGGCGCTATGCGAAAAGCCTTCAACGGCCTTCATCCACAAATGACTGGTTGTAATATACTTAGTTCCCTAGTGAAAATCCACCCCCATGATAACCTTCTCTGTACAAGAACAAGGTTGTATAAAAGAAAGACGTACGTATACGCGTCCTACGAGCACTTAAGTTTAGGTTCGAAATTTTGATCTACACTTTGGGTGCCGTTTTCATAGGCAGCTCTTTCTCCGCTTTTTTTTTATCTTTTATGTATTATATATAAAACTTACTCCCAGAACTTGCTGTTCTACGTATGACGCGTGTGAATAGTCCGCATTCTTATCTGCACCTATGACTTCGCTTTTCCGTTTCCCGGCTGTCGTACGCTTATTAATTGTTTTCTACGCGTCAGTAGAATTTTAAGCCATGTCTTTCTTTACCGAAAGCAGCTCAACGACTTTTCGTACAGTCGCGCGCTCGGATCACCGATCATCAATAAATATTTTACGGGCGATCGAAGCCAGGATCGACATTGAAAAATTCGACGTTTCTTACTGTGACGATCCGCGAATCGAACCCGCGACTAATTGCGAACTATTTTTAGTGTTAAATGATTCTTTTTTATTTTCCGTAAATTCATGTTTCGGCTACATCTTATTGGTGTATCTGCACACGAATATATTACTCATGTACAGCGATTAGCTGCGATACCTTCGATGCTGAGACGAAAAAAGAAAATTATCGAAAATAATCGAAAACTTGTAATTTTTCTTGATTGCTTTGTTAATAAAAATTAATAAAGTTCCCATACATTGTTTCTTTTTTTCGCAATGCGAAAAAAGCAAGAGACGTCGGATGGTATTTTATTTTATGTTCAAAAGCATCGTGTATACTATCTAGCTGCACTGTTTCGTCATTTCCTGTGCCGTTGATAATTAGCTGACAAGCTTTGAGGGTGTTGAGCAATTTAGTTGAAAGCGCATCACGTCGTATAATTCACGATATTCGCAGTAAACTTGGAATAAACCGGTACGAAGAGGATTCGCAGATTCTTGTCCAACGGGAAGTTATCTTATGTGTTGTCTTGCTGTACCTACTAAATGGATCGATATTACCGTGTATTACTTCCTAATTCTCGGTGTAAATATTAACGTTACTTAATATTAACATGCCCAGTGAGTGCAGCCCGCGCCGTAAACCGACCGAGCGACACGCACGGTCCTTTATGCGGATCTTGCAAATTCATGGATACCTAACTAATGTAATACTATAACTATAAGAGAGCGTAGCTGTCCTACAATACCTACCTACCACGTTAAGTAATAAAGTAATGAAGTAAAAAAAAATCTTATGTCTACTGACTATTAAAAATTAGTATTATACGACGACGAGAGCCGAGAGACGTACGGGATAATGATGAAGAAATAATCCATTGACAATGAATGTAAATGTATCCATTTTCGAAACTCGATGTAGAATTATACTCATAAGCTATATCTATGATATACAAACGAAATAAAAACGTATAGTAAATTATTACTTTGTATTTCATCGAGTGTACCTGTACCATCTTTTTTCACGAAATCTTCTCAAGTCCAAAAAATTTTCAGATGCAAAAATGAATCAAAAATTGATTTTTGCATGAAATAATTCGGTGGGTATTTTCACGAAATTTTACTCTAAACGGTGGGTTCTATCAAATGTGAATTGTAGTAAGATATTGCCATCTATAAATGTCATATGGGACGCAACATTTCTTCGTGAAAACCTAATAAACTTCTAATTCAATCGACATTTAAACGGTATGACGTCGTGTATCTTCACTGTATGGGCGATATATGTTACTCGTGACAATTACAGTGCCTATACTTTACAGAGGTGCAACCGGTATTGCGTATAATATATTTTGGTAGCGAGGGGACCCACGATAAACTGTTTAAGAACCCGCCGAAGAACATTTTGCCATGAAGTTACAAGGACAGGTACGAGCAATCATAATTTTTCCTTTATTGTCGTTCCTCTTGGCTACTTAACGCCTTCTTCTTCTAGTCAATATATTTTTAATACTGCACAAGAGAAGCGAGTTCCACGTGGATAAACAGTATCGTCCCTGGGAATGAGTCAATTTATCGTTGCAAAAGAAAGAGAGAAAAGAAAGTCGAGAAAATTCATGGTTGCAAATTAGCGGTGGAACTCCAGCCAGAATTTGTTTATCAACATCGCATTATTATTATAGTTCGTGTAGATTGACGTAAGTGCGTCCCGACGCCTCCGTTGACTCTAAGAATTTAACTTTGCTTTTCATTCCTATAAATTCCTGCTCGGCGCAAGCACTGAATATTCTTCAAAAAGATTTTCAAAATTTTCTATTATTCATAGATACTCTAACATGCTACTGATGCAATCTGAAAATAATTACTAGCAAATACTTAAAACCTAATATAACAAAAGACATTGAAATACGTATATCAAAAATTTAATATTTTTTTGAAAATGAAAATCGTATTTGGCCATACACGTAACCCAAAGACCTCGTATCTCACAGTATTGTATTTACAATACTCCACTTGTGCATATTTATTTACTTTCGTATTTTTATCCCAATCGAATATACTCCCGGCAGTGTCATCCACTGGACCGATGATTCGCGATGCTAGGTAACACGGAAGCTGGACAGGTAGATAGAGATGATCTCCCTTATTTATAAAAACATCCGTCCAAGAGTAACCGTGCAAGAGTAAACGTTTGAAGAGGGTCTTTATTCGAATAATATATATAAGAAAAGCAACATTCCGGACACTGGCAGTCACCCCTTTTCTTTGTAGCTCCGTTCATTTCTTCAACCCCCTTTCACAATATCGCCATCTCGCCACTTTTACGCTCGAAGGGGCAGAAAATTGAAATGGAAACATTGAGCGGTCGCGTATGGCTACAGATATTTCGGAATAACCGTTTTGGGTTATTTGCCAAGGTCCCCCAGGTTTTCTCGTAGATGTGACACTGGCCCATTCGGCTTACGACCACCCTGGCCTATTTCACGCGATTACCGCACACGCAATTTTTCAACCCCGATACATACCGTTGGACCCGTCTGTTTTTTTGGATTATATCCGACACAAAGGACTATTATTGTACGTATTTATTACGTGACTTGACCAGAGCATACTTCAAATTGCACCATCAAGTTCCTTTAATTCTATTCTAAATGTTTTAGAATATTATTCCAAAGTGCTCTTTGATAAGGGTTATTAGTATTATTGAACTTATCGTTATAGACAAACAGTTAATATCATTGATAGGAAAACTATGCATTTGGCCGCTAAGTTTTTTTTTAGATAAATTAACACGATGCTCATACTAATAATTGCAATCTAGTTACTTGAACCTTAATTAGGCTTAGCTGTTCTAATAGGAAATGTTTATCGATAACGTGAAAATTAATTTGTCATTAACATGATAAACTATAAACTAATTAATGATTGATATATAGGTGTTCTAGTATGCTTGTAAGATGCTTGTAAATTTATTAACAGAAAGAACCCTTTCATTTCTTCTAGCTAAAAACAGACGCCAACCTTCAAGGATATGCCTTTCACTCGAAGCCACTCAACGAGTTGGATGAGGTTCAAGTAGTCTAGAGATATTTACTAACAACAGGGAAAATTATGGTGTAAAGTTTATAAATTGTTTAGTATATCGATTTGTATGAACGATGAAGTACAGACCCGATAAATAGAAGTTCAAAAGGGCATCAATGATTCAGAAGTTCAGTTTATACCCTTTTTTCTTGGAAAATGCAAATGGACGGAAGTATTGAGTTCTTAGAAATCATTATATTCAGTACAGTTGTAAATATATACAGAACCATAATGGCTTAATGGGATGATTGTCACTTGAAGTTGAAGTAAAGATCGTTACGATAAAGAAATGAAATTGTGAACAGGAATATTATAACACCAGATTGTCTAATCTACGATCAGTCACGAATTAGACACCCTACTTAGTTACGTTTCGCATACGAAATAACATATTCTTGTAGATTTCATCGCAGTTATAAACAGTTACATTTAAAGTATACAAGTTAGTCACAGTTAGCAGTGTAATATATATAGTACGGACAAACGTTTAATTCAGAAATTAATCAAAACAGTCACTGAAGCAAAAATAAATGTCACATTTTCAAAAAGAATGCTTTAAGATATATCATGAATTATTCAAAAGAGATTTAGGCGCCACTGAATTCGTAATTTATTTTGTTTTGCACATTTTTGAAAGATTCTTTCATTTCTTAAATAATCACTATATTTTGGGAATTTGTCTAAAAAAAATTTCTACGTGTTACGTAAGACAATTTAAATCACAGACTTCCTGTCGTTATCGTACAAGATCCTGCCAATTATTAACACCGAGATGAGATGGCGAATAAAAACATGAAACAGGATGGACATAGCGTGCGGTAACGTAATAGAAAACAATCGGATACATAGGCGTAATGTTTTACGTTCATGATTCTATAGCTATACCTACCCCACTGTCTGTAATAACGTAAACAGAATATAACTGCCTCGTATTGCTGTCACGATAGGCGCCCGTAACAGTGGATGCTAATGCATTATTGATGGCATGGATAATTGTTTGATACATCCAACGGATTACTAGAGACTATTCTCTATTATATGGAATCGTATGACAGTTTACATAATTTGCAAAATGGAGCTCCCGTATGGACATAAACATTCAAGAAAGGACTGGTCCATTTGGCATTTAATGAGAGAGTGTAAAAGGACAAGATATCCCATAGGAACTATTAAGGAAATAAGCGGCTACCTAAGAGGGATATTACAACCCTTGCTAATTTTCATTGGCGGATATACCAGTGGAATATGCGTATGCAAAAATTGTAAGCAATGTTGTATACATATTTCTACATTTAAATTACTGTCATATACTCGCATAAGTATATGGGTAAAAATTTGTATTAATTAATATCATATTTTATTTCATAGTTTATTGGTTTTTTATAAGATATTAATTATTGGTATATATATTTATGTAGATGTGAATATTTCAATACGGAATGATTGAACGTGCGAATAAAAGAAGTGGTAACGCTTAAGTCGGACATTTAATAAATCGAATTGACACAAGATAAATCATTAATGTCGATATTATCAATTGATAGCAGTTATTTACAAACGTAACCGTAGTAGTGGTTCGTAACTTGATAGTATCATTTTTGTTTCTTCCGGGGTGTTGACTTTGCAGTTCCAAGGACGATAAGGATTAGGTACAGATATCAAGGCGGCAAATTAATCCTAACTGACTGCCATAAAAAACGATTAGATTTTACGCTTGAGAATTTATCTCTTTTAATACCAAGATGAGACCATTCCCTTAATATATATTTTTTCGTATCTTTTGCACTTTTACTTTTCCTCATATCTCTGCATCTTCCTTTACCACATGCCCCTCTACACCATTCCTTACTTCGTGGCCATCTCACGGATCTTTCCAAAAAGGAGAAAAGAAGAGCAGCCTCCGCCCACCCTTGAGAAAAGGTAGATCCCGAAAAGAAAAAAAAAAACAAGAAAAAACCATATGTTTTATGTTCCCCGTGCAAATACCCGCATATACCTATAGTATATCTTCGCGGCTCCGAAAACCGGTAGACAGTCTGAATAACATTTAGGATCTAGGAGGATGAAAATGGCGCGCCATTCGTAAGAGAGGAAAACTTGCCTCGTTAAACCGTCGCAGTCTTAACGACGTGATGGGGACTCATTTTATTGCTAGGCCATAGCCATAGGTTCTAATTCCTATACTTCCTAGTTTTATAGGAAATATGAATTTCCGTATGGGCATTCCTCCTATGGCAATTAGCTGCATGCTATACTGTTATACTATAATGTATTACAGAAACAAGCAGTGTCTACAAGACATACCCAACGTGTAGCTCAATGATATTTCTTGCAGAAGAATATGCATTCACATATGTAAATATTCTCCACACGTTTCAAAGTCCTTCCTAAGGATTTCAGGAACCGTGGCTCATTGATACACAATCTGTACATCGTAACACGTACAATGAAATAACGAGAAATGTGTATGTCTTCTCAAGAAATCTGTCCACGTTAATTCTCAATAATACCTCTTATACAGGGAGGAAACATTTATCAGGGTGACTTTTTTTTTGATATCTGTTCAAGAAAGATGGCAGCCACGAATAGAATATCTCATGTCCAGTTGGCTTACCGTTTATGCTTAGTATGGCTATCTTCACAGATGTACCATGTACTTTAGGTCGCTCAAGGTTAAGCAGCTGGTAAAGGGTCAAGAGATCGAACTGGAAGAGTAGGACGAGTTGGATAGAAACTGAACTCGTCTTCTAAGCGTTTGTCTACTTAGACCTGGGAATAGCTAGGACTTCTTCTGGTACGTCGAAGGTAATCCGAAGGGCTGTGTAAGTGATGCGTGTAAAATATTAATGCGTAGGGAATGGCGTGAGGTTAGGGTTATATATAGTGTGTGTGTGTGTATATATATATGTATATGTGCGCATCCTCCTGCTACTGCTTCTTCTACTTCCTTCCCTTACTTATCGGTTTCGATGGAGGGTTGCTAGGGCTGGACGTGGAGATGAAGGACCGGGTAGGGCCGAGCCAAGGGCTGTGCTAAAGAGACAATGCTGAAGGGGCTGCAGTCCCTCAGGGCTTCGCAGCGAAAAATACAACGGGATCAAAATGGAGTGCACTGCCTTATGGGACTTGAATTATTTTTTTCTTATTGTCATTTATACCAGGAGTCTGTGATTCCTTTATGAAAAATTGACGCCATTATATTTTGGATATAGGGCGATGAAAAAAAATTGAAGATTGAAGGGAGTATAGATTTAGAAGGGAGAATATTTTATTTGCTTTTCTTGCATTGTAAGTGTAGAATTCAGTAGTACAGTATTGTTCTCAATTGAATTTATTCTAACGCAGTATAAAAAATTTTTCAAATTCTGTACAGAATATTTTTGATAATTTACAACTACCCCCGTCTCTTATATACAGTGTCGTGAGCTTGCACATGAACAGCTTAGATCTTTGTTGCACGTGGCAATTTGGAAGCTTGCCCAGGGTCCCATTGTTCGTATGGTCGACCCTGAGCAAGAGAAACTGGAAAGGGGTAGGATAGGGAGGGCCCTGCAATTTATTTAGTATAGTCGGACCCACCCCCGTACTACCTTACAACCCCCTTCGGTCCCTACACACACCACGCTTCACGGATGGGGTGAGACCAACCCCTGTTCTCTTTCCCCTTTCTCCGCTATGGATAAAAAAAAAATTCTTCCCGGAGGGAACACCGGACCTTCCTTAGGTTTCCTTATGGCATTCCAGAACTGGAAAAAATGACTATGATAATTCATTCCTTGCGATCATATCAGTCGAGAAGTAAGTGTTTCCTTGGCTCTATTCTCTCGCGATAGATAATCCACTTTATTGTTAGGTATAACCTATATAGCTAGGAACCAAAGTTGGAAACCGGGAAGCCAATGAAAAGCTGCCTGCCTACCTACACGTCTAGTGAAAATAAAGAGCAAATGGCAAATTGGATATGGATATATATATATTTTCTTTTGCTGACATCGCTGTGGCGATCGCTACTGGAAAATTTTCAAAAAATGAACACCCACCATGCCATAATTGCATATGGTATTGATTAACGGAAGGGGCAACCACGTGAACGTTTGCCAGGGGCTAACTTGTTTATCCATACTGCGCCATTGCAAATGCTCACTGCTGCTCGCCATTGCTCTTAACACATTTCAATTATTAATAATACGAGCCTCGGTAGCTACCGCGAAAGCGCCATGTTTAACGGGGTGATGCGGGGATGCGAAGTTGTATATTAATTAAACAACAAACCGGTAGGTACACATAGGGACA
The DNA here is from genome assembly GCA_030142225.1 of Pachycephus smyrnensis. NCBI lineage: Eukaryota > Metazoa > Arthropoda > Insecta > Hymenoptera > Cephidae > Pachycephus > Pachycephus smyrnensis. The sequence goes on from JARQST010000582.1 coordinate 1,101,653, forward strand.
TGAATAGGCGAGTGCGTATACGCGTACCTATCAGGTCTGTAATATAGTAGAGCAATATTGTATCTTTCTGAAATTTGGCATAAAATCTGGCAAAATATGTCCATAGTGGTTATTTGTGTAATAGTGAGATTTAATATGGGTTCAATGCGATTATTTAGAAAAGAATAGAAACATCCATAACATGGATAGATATTCCGTGCAATTTACAAGAAACATTTGCATCGTGATGAAAGAAAATATATTTTATACTGCGAATAATATTTATTTCGATATCATTAAAGTTTATTTGACTATCCAAAAAATGTCCCTGACCGCTTCAGATGCAGCATCACGATACTGGGTCTGATCCACGCGAGAAATTACGTCGGCGTGCGATGCACTCAAAGACTTTCGAGGAATTCGTTCTCTCTGTCACATTCCCCGAAGTGACCCGTAAAAAAGAAAATGCTCTTCCCGAAAACGGATGAAAATAATACACGATACGTACACTGAGATAATTTCAAAATGTCCTGGTGCATCCCTGCCTGTATAAATAAAAGCGAAGAATCCAGTTGAGGCCAGTAAATTGAGCCCCTATTTCATCCTTAAATATAGTAGGGTTGCAATTCTGCATAAATATGAGAAAACCTCCTAAGCTCTGTATTGTTCTATGCATACATAGACCATATATGGTCCATGCAATTTTCTAGTGTCCATTATAGCCACTCAGTTATTATGGTAACCTAACGTAACTTAATTTAACATATCACACATGAATGCACGCAACTACGTACATCACGTACGTCAGACAGTAGGCGACCGAGATTGATCTACCCGCAGGAATCCGTAACCCGAGGACGTGCACGATAACGGCTACGGGAACGATAATGTAACGAGTATAAGGGTAAGATAAGGGCCCGCGAGGACCCAAACCACAAAGCCGACGGCACGCAACACAGGCCCAATGATGACCACCCTGCGTTATGTGTCGGGTTGTTCGTGACATAGCACCAATGACACTTGAAAACGTCAGGGAAGGCTCTATAGTATTGAGGGTAAATCTTTGATTTCAACAATTTTTATTTATGTGTCCGTTTGCACTTTTATCGTGTATTCTTTACATTCCGTCGAATACATAAACTAAATACTGATGGTAAAATGTTATTCGGCAATTATTTAAAGCTAATTGATTATTATCGATAATTATAAAAGGACAGAAGGGAATGATAATTCGCGTCTAAATACTTCCTTCTGGGTTATTAGTATATATATCTATACTCATAGATACTTTACGGACTTTTTTTTATTATGGTTCTTCTGATTTTACGAGTCTCACTTATTTCCCTCTTTTGTCAGTTTATGATGTTTTCCTATGACTCCGTGAAATTTCCAAAAAAATCGAACACTTCTCGGAGACTCTTTAATATACGGAATACGTCGTTCCTTAAGTGTTCGCTTAGACCCGTGTAATTCGAGCGTAAAACTTTAATGTGTCAAGTGTTGCAACGTGTGCACATTTATGCGTGCAACGAAAGTTTTAACGCTTGAAATTAAATGGCGGAATACCTATGTCGTTACTGTAAATACAAGAAAGGATCGTGAGATAGGATGCAGGATAATCTCAGTTACTAGTTAGGCTTGACTTACTTCGTTTCTCGCGTCCGGATAATCGCAATTACATCTCCCACGCAATTTCATTGCGTCACTAGCTAACTCGTAATTTCCCTAGCTCCGAATATATCTATATACGTATATAGCTCTCTCTCTCTCTCTCTCTCTCTCTCTCTCTCTCTCTCTCTCTCTCTCTCTCTCTCTTTCTCTCTCTATACTGAAGTACGATCCTCTACAAAATTGCACTCGAAACACCCACGTGAATTACGCTGAAATATTTAACAACATAACGATCTAACGAAATCGTTATTTGCTCGTTACTAGACCGGATTTCATTAACTGGAATATTTAGCATTTTTATTTACATACTGTTCCAATGAATTTTACTTAAAAATGTAAATATACGTAAAATCCTATAATAGCGAATATTTTTCCTTTCAGTACAGCAGACAGTTTCATTAACAATCTACTTAGTGATTATAAATTTTTCGTATAATTACGCCTTTTATCACTGTTAATAACTTTTTTCTAGAATGCAGTAATAGATTCTATTGAAATTCTGTTTGCGTTATGACGGTAGAGGGTCGTAAAAAGAATTTCACTTTTTTTTTAAGAGGACACGCGAAAGGAAAGTTGCATCCTTTTCCTCGTAACACCAGTCTACCTTTTACTGCATGAAAAGGATCATTCCTCTTTTCACGTTTTGGGAAAGGCTTTTCCTGACTCAGGAAAGCGCAGTCTTAGTCGCACAGTCGAAACTGCTGCAAGTTTCTCCGTGCAGAGTGAATATAGTCATAGTGACCATAGTCCAACGTGTTGATACGTAGACATAATTGTGTACAAGGTGTAAAATTCGTAATTTGGAATTTGGTCAATTTTCAATATCCAATAAACGTAAGTAAACGTAATCATCGAAAATCCGTATACTCTGAGAAACACTTTGTTCAATTTTAACCATATGTATAATGAAAGTTTTATAATGCTGTAAAATAGATATTGAACACTTAGTCGTTTCAAAATCGAAAAAGGAGTCTAATACCGTATATGGTTATCCTGGAAAATACTTGACGATTTTCTCGGTAATGAGGATCAGCAATTTCCTCGGATATAGGTACCGGCGTACATAGGTATCACTGTATAGAGAGCAATGGCCGCGCAATGAAACCAAACCGAATGCGAAATATCGATCGGCAATTTTGCACACCCTAGAACCCGTCATTTATCCGCGTTGACCAAGTCCGGCCATTTTAGCTTTTTGTAATTTCCTCACTTTTTCCAGATATGTACACGGTGGCCATGTTGAATTAGGCGGTTGCTTTCGATAATTCATATCCTAATTGGCAGAGGACAGGACAATTACTGTTGTCACGTAATTGTCCTGACCGGGATACTGTAAGTGTTCGCATGTAGATTGCAAGGATATTTGCATAACCAGGAATACATTAGTATCCGTTAACCATTTATAATTCGTAACTGCAACCGGTTCATTGTTTAAAATATTTAGCAGAATAAATAAGAGTTGATTTTTTCATGAGACATATATGTATTTTCCTATATAGCATTATTGTGGTAATTTCTTAAAATAATGGAATAACTTATAGCAACAGTGAAGTGTATGCTAATTGGTATTTGCGCATTTCTCTTATCACTGCTGGTATACTAATATCAGTTTATTCTGCTTCTTTTTATTTTGTCTGGATCATACTTATTAGTACTCAGCACTGTATAGCGTCTGGTGATAATACCAACCTTGAAGTTCCATTTAGAATTTTTGAAAAAATCGGATTAAACTATCGAGTCTAGATACCTTGTTCCAATGTAAGTGACAGCAGTGAATATTGCAAGTGTTATCATCCTGAGGAGTGGAGAATGAACGAGAGGAGTCTCTTCGAGACGGAATCTGGGGTCTAGAAATTGCACACCATCGTCATCCCATAGGGATCTCACACGTATCATAAACATTTAATACTGGCATTAGACAGCCAATTCAGGCAATTACGGTGAACCCAAACGCGTCGTAAATATCACAAGCTGTACAATTCCAGATGCAACGGTTGCCGTTCGCCGAATTATCGTATAGGAATTTATAAATAACGTGGCAACTCCGATGACGACATGTTATCCCTTCGCGGTTGTCTAATTAAAGCCTAAATTCATTGAATGCTATTAAAAATTCGGTGACCTCCATTATTCCTTAATTATAAAAGAAACCCAATTGGCAAATTGGTTAACGTATTTTTTTTTCTCTAATCAAAACATTTCTGCGTTGCTTCATGTTGATACCAAATTTGATTGTGGATCTGGTTTTATTATTATTTTTTTTAACTCAATTTCGTCCCATATGTGAAAGCCTGTCACCTATTGATGTTATCTTCCCCATTTCATCGATGTAAGAGTAATCACGCACGGTTGCACGTACGTTAAAGCAATCATCGCAGCGTGAGCGTAATACGCAGCACAATTTGCGAATCTTTATATACCCGTGATGATACGAGCTACACTTTGTATTCGTAATCAACGCGTCATAATAACATTGAAACATCCACTTGTTTTGATATCATTCGCTACTTATGTTTGCTGTTGCAGCTACGAGGTAATCGCACGAGTGCATCGTAACTTTGTGCGTTACACTTCATTTGAACTTTTTGAATAAACGATTGGCTGCTGATAACTCACGAGTGCCTGATACTCGACTCAATTAAACCGGCTTTCGTTTTGAGTAACAAATACGCGAATATCTTTGTGCTACCGTCTTCAAAACATTTACGCAATCCATGCTTTGAATTACCTCATACGTACAACAACTTGCCGCTGGTAAAAAATTGACATGTACAACATGGCATACGTTCAGTTTATTCTTTATCAAACTATAGCTAACCAACATACGAAAAAATATACCATATGTAACTTTTCTTCTGTTCAATTAATTTACACTATACCATTTTCATAATGAATAGAGAGTTAAGCTGTACGTGGTATATTTAATAGAGTGACCAGCTAACGAACGAATGAGTATACATCAAAATGATACACATACGACTAAATTGCGATTGTGATTTATCAAACCTACAAACATGTGAATCGATAATAATAATAATAAATGGAGTGTAACCTAGGTCATGAGATACTGTCATAATTTCTCGTTCAAGCCGTAAGTTATTCTAAACAATATATTAAAATACTCAAATCTTCGACCTTATGGATACTTACATAATTAATATAAATAAATGCACGTATAAGTATTGCGTGATTGGAAGCTTAGGTTTTATTTTATTGAAAAGATACGGTAGATATTTTTTTCTTTATCTTATATCGTTTTACGTTGAATCCAATGCCGACTTAATCCCTTAAATGAAATAGAACAATGCTAGTCCCTCTGTTAAGCGTGGACCAATATGAGATTAAGCTGCAGGCTATATAGGCTGGAACGCATAAATGAAATTACTTTACGTAAGACTGTATAGGGTATTCTGCGTATAAAGGGAATTAAGTATGGGGTCGAATGAGGAAAAATGGAAATTTGTAAAAGCGTAGCCGATGGGATTAAACCAAGGATTAGAACGAATGTATATTACATTTGGGTACCAATCGTGAATCTTTGATTAGACTATAAATTCAACAATGTTTAATATCATCTGATGCGTTATACGGCATCGCAGCCATAGTATCAACGCATGCATTGATATACTTGATATATTATATTTGCAAATATAGTCCTGATATAATTCCACGTATTATTATTGACTGTGACATTATTATTGATTGTTTTCTATTTTGTTTTGGTACAAAAGAATAGGATCGAAATTATTATTAAAATTTTATAGATTCCCAGGTGCAATATCTATATATCTATATGATTACTATAAGTAAGTAATCGTAATTATTTAATCCGTATGATTTTTCTCCAGTCTCACAAATTCTAACCCTGATATTCACTGTGAGAGTAACCAACCCTAAATGACGACATCTAAGCACAGTTTAATTATGTGCCAAAGTGAATCTCTTGTTATCTGCTTAGTAACCCTATCTGTAATTTAATTAGGGACTCGCCACTAAAAGGAAACTCGTAATATCCCGTGTTCTTAGTACTTTGGGGTTGAAACACAGTGTATCTGGTTAATTTTTATTGTCAATCCAACCGTCCGGTACTGTTATGAACATCCAGGATTCAAAGTTCGCCACAACTACGTATCCCCCTCCTTCTACCCTCCCGCCACAATTCCACAAAAACAAAACGAAGAAGCCACTACTAATTTACTCATCCTTACATTATATTTTTCTTAGGAAACCTCACAAATGCCTTCAACACGACCGAGTTTCATACTAACAGTGACCACCACAGTAGTTATGTGTACCTATACTATACGTTTCTAAAACATGTTCCTTAGAGTCAGCGAATCGATTAGGTCAGCCAAGTGAGTTTCCTCTCGCACTAATAAAACCGCCTACTCGTGCAATTTACACTTTGCCAAGTTAAAACGCGACCTTGTCCCGCTTCTTGGTTCCTTTAAAGTCGACCAGGTTTATCGTGCGAGATTCCGCACTTTCTAGACACCCTGTGTACACGGAGAAGAAGACTCTGTAACGTGTCTTGTAAGTATGGTATAGGTAGCTACCTATAGATAGGTATACGTACGTACGTATATCTATATTGATATGTATACCTAACCATCTATATAACTATATATCTATATCTACATGTAGTATAGGTACCAAGGCTCACACCATCCAGACTATACGTAGAAAAGGGAGGACGATGGCGTATTGATCTTTTTAGTGGTGGCGTATCTCCACCGACGCAATCCGACTGGTGCAGACTAAAGGTCTATATTTCCCCAGGGACAAATACGTTTCACTATTCCTATAAACACAATTTGCCCGGGAGCATTCTGACTCGAATTTATATTCTGGTTAAGAGCAGAGAAGAAAGGCCCGTACCCGTTTTTACCTACTCGCGCCATTTTTTTACCGCCGGTTCTTCTCTTTCAGGTGAAAACGAATCTTTCTTGCAGCTCGAAACAGTTGGCTTTTCACAAAACGTAGACTTATTGAGCCAGCAATTAGCGTTTACGATACGGTTAGTAGTTAATGGCTGTGGAAATTGGTAAGTAGGCAGCTGTAGATCGTGCTGTGTCTCAGTTATTCTTATCGGTATAGAACTTCCTAGGTTAGGTTTGTCGTACTTTGCATTGCTAACTAAACGCCAACCTGTGTGGTACAAAAAAAAGTGACAATCGATAATACCATTCTTTTTTTTGATTATATACTAAGTATAGTGTAGCTGTATTTGTTGTAAGAGAATCGAAAAACGAATTTATCATTTTTATAGTCTTGGATACTTTAAGCGAAAGGTGATTTATGGCTTGTGTAATTTAGTTTCGTATTACAGAGTGTATGTGGGCTTGGAGGCGAAAATCTGTGATTTGTGGTAAAAATCCTTTACTGCCAAAAACAGCCGCGAGAACTATGTGGCAGTTCTGAGTGGCAAGGCAGCGCCACTCTGTCTAGCTAGGCTTCGACGCTTGTCAACGTTTTATATTTAATCCAGAACGCTTTAACAAGCAATAAACAAACACTGTATCGTTTAAGCGCCGCTTAAATTAGCCTCAATACCATTTCAAACGGCCGCTTGCATTTATGAAGATGGCCGTGATGGTGGCCTACCGAGTTGCCTTGGAGGGGAAAGCCTCGTGTTATGTGGTGGGGGTTTAGTCTGTATGGTGGGGGTAATCGTGACGTCACACTCACTCGAAGCACCGCCTCTTGCCATGCAATGGGCGGGAATCCCACCACAATTTACGAGCAGCTACGCTACCGACATCTACGGGCGATGCGCTGAACTTCGGCTCCTCTCTCAGAGGCCATTACGTTTCCATGATTGGCTGAAATCGCTACACGACGTGAATCAAACGACGCTCTAAATATCGGGTTTTAATTTCGCCCCATTAATCGAAACTTGGTTTGACATATTGTTCTATCGTAAATTGTAAATTGTTTTTAGGAAAATGCTAAATGATTATTAATGATAAAATTTCACTTTAATTGTTCGTCATTTGACTACAGTGGTAAATCTATATTTAGCTAATCGAAGTACAGTGTAAAGGGTGGAATGATCACGCAGCCATCTACAATAAATTGGCAGTGCACGCCCTCTCTTTTAACTTCGTGCATTCGTTTTTTTAAAATTATATAGGTACTTTCATTAATAAAAATAGTACAGAGTCATTTATGGTAATATCGCACGTGTTTTGTTTTTGCAGATTTGTCTGAAGCCAGATAATATCGAACTAGTACATTGTAACACGTAATAGGATTAATCACCTAACTAGCAAAATCGACTGGTAAATTTGATTTTCCAAATTTTATTATGAACTGTCATCGATCGGAATCATAAGCATGTATAATGCAGATATCGAAAATTCAATATGTAATACATGATTTAGATTCCATATTATAGATACGTTAAGTGCACAGCCCAATTACCTGTTTGATTTACAACTCATTATAAATAACGTAATTTGTAAATGAACGTGTATAATGATGCTCAAGAGCGTGAAACATCATTTTTATATTCATCTATGTGCATCTCATTTGCGCCATGAACAGATAACGTCACATTAATGTATTGAAGCACCCATAATGATTTTTATTAAACGTAGATATATATACGGCTGCATTTCATTTACAATATTCTCTTCCGTGAATTCTTTACTTTCCTCATGAGTGTACTATAGTATGAGGCATTCGTAAACAATTTTTATGTACATCATTTAACGATCTCCTATCTTTCAAGAGATGACCTTTAGCTTCGCGGAATTAGTAAGTAAGCCGCTCTTACGGCTGTACCTTAAACTAGATTGTTTGAGCTTAACCGGGATGGTAGTATTAACAACTTGCGACGTGCTCTGCACTGCCTGCAGAGTGCATCACACAAACTTATCACAAGTGCAGTACGTCGCGTTATCTACTGCAAGGTAACGTAAGTTTCCACTTCATTTATTTTCACATTACCCACTGGACCAAGTATCGATTTTAAAATCACCGCCATCCGTCTGCAAATACTCAAACTAAAAGCAACGCTCTTACATTTATGTGAATCAAAATACTAAAATTGTGAAGTGCAAACTTTTAAGCGGTCATAACCTTAAAATTTCATCAATAGTGGTTGATCTAAAGGCTTAAAAGTGGAAAATATTTCTACGTGGTCCATACGACGTTGGTAATGATATTCGAAAAAGAGTGTCTTCTTTTTTTTCAGCCGTCAAGTAGAGTGAAAGTAAAAAATGGATTTTGTTTTTGAATCGAAACCACGTGAGTGTGGTTTGTGGCCGGCAGACTGCACCGCCAGCGGTCACGTCGGTTTACGGCCACTTTAACGAGCGTCGTTGTGCACGCGACTCAGCACTAAACCAGCCCTACAAAACGCAGCCACTAGTTTAACGTTTTATGGCCGAATTTATTATCTGTTACCTCCTTATATGACGGCACAATAACAATAATTGTCAGATTTAATTCGATCGTAAATCTATGGGGAAAGAAATTTGCGCCGTTTTAAGAGCAACGATGCGTGCACCAAGATTCGAAGCCATCTGTCGGCAATTTCCTGTAGTTCTTACCGCAATGGGACGAACGAGTTCAGCATTTCGTTCGACTGCATTATCCTTCGTTTGGGTGACGGGTGAGTAACCATAAATAGGCCTCTTACCAACCACAAAGTCATCACCAATAATTCGTCGAACATTTTAACATTTTAACGAATTGTTAACTGTCACTGTGTAGTGCTATACGTTGAGAGTGGTCACACAGTTTTTGAAGCTCGCTTGTTCGAGAGTTTTCTTCGGCACACGCAACTGTATCTTATAAACCCAACCGACAAGGCAGATGGTTATTCTCTGAGAGTTCTCTTCATAGTCGGTATGGAAGTGATCTACTCTTGGCGTAAAATGCAAGACAGAAGCTTTGTTAAAAGGTAATGGTGTGTCAACCGCGATAATAGTGCGTGGAAGTGATGAAATCATTCAAATTGTCGGTAAATGGCTAATTTTTCATATTCAATAAGTTGGCCATATATACGTTGCATGTTATTGGTAAATTAGGCAAATTTCTGAAAATTCAAGCATACTGCGAGTAGTGATACGGTTAGATTATGAAAGCTCTCAATACGTTGATGGCAATGATATACTGTTTTTAGGTTACATATTTATCTTATCCAAGTCGAATGAGTCTACTCTCTTACATATTTGCTATTTATGAATTTGTGATGTTATTGTCTTTTGCTCTAATTAGGTAAGACCTTTAGCTAGTCTGGTTAGGCTCATTTTTCGAACATAGCGATACTAGTTTCTGCTACTAGCGGCGCATGTGTTCCAACACGTGCGATCCCTGATTGCTTTGTAGGATCCAACTGTACGAGTATTTTCAATGGACCATTTTATCTATCTTTTTCATTTTTTCTTTAAATGTTGGGTTGAAAGTGTCACGATGTAACGGTTATAAAATTGAAGATACTCAAAATTCCAATTTGTCAAGTATGGTCGGTCTATTTCCGAACGACGTCGAAACGATGAACTTGGAGAAAAATTATAAATAATCGGAAAATGAATTAAAATGGCGTCAGCTGGTACGGGGCCCGCACGCCTCGGTAACAGCTTTGCCGATATTTATTCAGCAGATAATGTACGATACTACCGCATTATGTAAATTAGATGTAGATGGCTGGCAGGGCCATAGAGAGGGGCAAGAGTGAAAATAATAACTGTAACTCTTGAGAGACCGAGCGAACCGAGCGAACATCATTAAGCTATAAAGCGCTCTTGGGGGTGTTTGAAAAATAGAACGAGGATCAGTGTCGTGGGATGCCTGCTAAAATAGAAACTATTCATTTCTAACGACAGGAAAATCGAAGATTTTCTATTCCAGTAATACTGCAAATATGGATGCCCTTACCAATATTCGATTTTATAGGATTTAATACATATAGAGTATAACTCAGGATTAACTATAGCCAGCCCATTCGACTTCTACATTAAATTTTATTTCGGTTGATGGAATAACCTTCGATAAACCTGAATATGCAAATTATGCATTCCTGACGTATTTTTGACACTTCCTAGTATATTGCTTCTTTTTTCAAATAATAATAATATCTGGAGTAGAATGATGTCATCATCTTGCTATACAGGCATCTTCATTCTCGACTGAAGTTAGTAGCATTGCGTTGAAGTTATCTTGTATGCGTACAGATGGAGCTTGGTCTTGTAGTTTCGAACATCTTACGGAGATGGCACCACTATAAAATGATGAGACCTTTCTTTTTGTAATAATCAAGTGTAATGACTGAATTGATGAAAAATTTCTTAAGGCCACAGATTATTTTTCTGGGGTTTATAAACGCTTGCTTATGTGTAATATTATCGTTCTTTATTATTAAATATATGATTTCTGATTTGGTAATATAGAAACCGGTTAAGATACCAGACGAGTTTCTATTCATTATATGTTTAAAAAGTCGTTGAAAGTTTAATATATGCAATATCGTGCATACAAAGGCTCTTAAATTTACTTAATGCCGTCTGTGGACGAGATTATCATTTATAAGCGTACTTACCGGAAGTCGTTGAGCTTTGTAGAATAGGAGTATGTCGTAAGGGGATGAGATTTTATGAGGCATATTGTCAAGAGAGTTGACGAGGTTCTTACAAAGATAATTTAATCTCCTTGATCTTTATTTTCCATGCGTCATTCTTACAAAAAGATATTATTTACATAGACGATACGATAATCATGGAATTGGAAATAAAACTAGACGAAGAATTCTATCATGAAAATTTTGAATTGCATTCTTGTCGTATGTGACAAAATTCGTTTAGCATTCCTTTATATCTATCTATAACCTTAATCCTATGCCACTAACATCGTAATATTTACTTGGCTGAAATTCAAAAGCTGTTAAGCGAGATCCTCGAGAAGTTACAACCCCAGAAATTCAACATTTCCAAGATTACCCAAAGAACGTGAAAACTAAAGTAAAAGAAGTCATATAATTCCATTTATTTTTCAAAGTCCAGTTTTGCATATTCCTAAAGAAAAGGCCTATCCACCAACTTTATTGTCCTTCGTACAAATGAAATCATTTACACACCAATCATCTCAATCTCTCCACAAAACATACTGTTTTTTCCCCCAAGATAAAAAGGATAAAAACACCATAAACGTACCCTCTAAGTATATCCAACTATACGAATAAAAAAAAACCCTTTACCTATAAAAATCTGGAAGGCTAAACACTTTGGTGCTACAGTGGAACTAGATTGCAGTAACCCAGTGTAATGAATTTGTTGTGTCCTCCCGTAATCTTAAAGAGCTAGGCGCCCCTTAATAGACCTGTAGATTTTTATGGGCGTTTCTGGTAGCCACCCTCGTGCCAGCCCCATCAACGAAATCCACTTCGGATGGAGGACTGAAGAGTGAGTGAAGTCAAACGTATCTGACAATGTCATCAGTTACATTTACGAGGCCATGAAGGATAAAGTGAGCACCTTGAGGTTGCATCATCGTCACTTTAAATCCCGTTACTCGCTCGTAAAAGTCTTTGACGACTTCGTCGAGCTCTCGTATGGCACGGCCGAGTTGGCTGCCATAAAGTCAGGGTGTTTCTCCCGTCTATACCTACCACAACCTACCCTTATAGCGGCGCTAGGGCTTACCTATACTGGGCTATGCGCATCACATTTACCTACTTGCCAATAATCGTTACCGTTATTGCTAATAGAGGAAGAATTCAAAACGTGGGTATAAAGAAACCAAAAACAAAAGAAAGAGTGAAAAAAAGTTATGAAGACTGAAAAACGTTGAAAATGACAGCAGTTGCTTTTGATGGGTACCATTTATTATTTTAATAATTTTACTCGTATTTTCATGTCCTCATTTCACTTGTTTATTAATATACACTGGCTCGCGTGCTCCAATCGAGTAATAATTAATACATTCCCAATTAATAAGTATAAGTCATATGCCTTTAGTTTTTACTCTAATTAAATTTACGTCTCGTTTAAGTAAGAAAAAACAGATGACGGAATAAGTTTAAAGAAAAGATTCAATTAACATATATAAACTTGAAGTTTTTATGTACGGATATATTAAAATGATAAATTGTATTCGTTCATGCTTATTTGACCATCGTGTTCCACTATAAATTTCTCGTAGCAATTTGAGTGATTAAAGGCTGTATTTATCTGCTCGAAAAAAGAATTTTTCGAAAATCTGGAATCTGAACTTACAATTTCATACACAGCAGAAAGAGCATCGAACCGTCCATATCATAATTCATAATTCATTGGCAGACATACTTATACACATAAGCAAGTGAGTATCCGCGCAACGAGCCGGCCGGTCGTTCATGAATTGGAAATACCTCGTGAAGCCAACAAAACAACCCATAAAACGAATAAAACCGGCACATTGGAATATCATTGTATCAGACGATATTGCCGTTATCCACCATATAGGTATAGGTAGAGTAACCCGTACGAGGTGGAGTATGGATCATTAGAGGTACTCCTTGAATTCAAGAACACCCTGTACATACTGTAACCACTTCGAAACTCTGTAATCCCATGACGCACGCCATAACGGTCAGGAATCGCAATAGGTACAGCAGTTCGGATGTCTCGACAAAAGCCAAAGATCTCATCTCGCGTAACACTCCGAAAACGTATAGCCATAGACAGATTATAGACGTACGATCATAAAGAAAAGAATACACAGTAGCAACATACTCAACTAAGCGTACGTAACCTGTAACCTATATATAAATCAGAGGAAAGTATCATGGACCATATAACTATTTTCCCACAGGATATAAGAATGCAGTAAGATAATCATTGGAAAGTTCTCGGCCAAATTTTCGTACTTGTAAATCAACCAGAGAATCCATCTTGACATGATGGTATGATATATATTTTTTCTCTTTCTTTCTTTTTCAAAGTTAAGGCTGCACGACGCGTTATTAAGGTCAGCCACCTGCCGCTCGATGGAGCCCACTTCAGGGATGAACACTATTATACCTTCGTACCTCGTAGAGGGGGTTGGGGTGGTGAACAAAGAAAATAAGAGATGCGAAACGGCAACGCGAAGGATACCCAGAGAAAAAGCCTTTCTCTTGAGGAAAAGGAGAGAGACACTGCCAGAGGAAGATGGCGAGAGGTAGCGGGAAAGAGAGAGAGGGGTGAAAAGGGTGCCGGTACGGTCGGGCTTGGGGAATAAAGGAAAAGCGAGAAAAATGTGTCTAACGTGGCTCAGGCAATTCTTCAGCCGGAGTTGCCGCCTTAATGTTCACGGGAGAGAGGCGATTGGTTCTCGAGGAGAGCTCGCGGGAAAGATGGCCGCCATTTCCCTCCAACCACCCAGAAACCCACTCCGTAACAGCTCCCCCCCGACTCCAGGTTACCCTGCCTCTGCCAACTTCCCTTCTTCGGATACTCTCTCGTTCTCTTGTACCTATACCTATATATCTATATCTTATACTCTCGCGCTCTCCTTGCCTACTCTCTTTCGCTTCCACACCTTTTCTCTGCGCTTCTACATCCTCTGCATCCTCTGAATCCTCCTGGCTCTATCCCTTCTACTGGTTTCTACTCGCGAAAGGTACCTGGTGTGCCGTTCGCGGAATAAGGGGAGCCTCGAGACTCTTATTCTTATTAACTGTTTAATCTTTCCTCACGACGTACGAGCGCATTACCCGGCATATTTATTTCTACTGCTTCTCTCGTGGACACCGGCCGTACCTTACACTCAGTGTGGAGGAGAAATACGGATGACTTGGCTGGATCTTGATGACGCTAGGAAACTTAAAGGAAACTGATAGGAAACTGAAGATTTTACTGAAATTATATATGTATAGAAACTTGGGAGTTCGAGGAATTGGGTATATGAGATCTTGGACAGAATTATTATGGTGAAATGTGACTTGATCTGTTTGATGTAATCACGTGAATTTGTGTGAATGGTGCAGTTTGAAATTTCAAGGGATTTTATATTTTCATGTCTTTTATTGGGGAAAATTATGCGTTCTTCTTGTTACAGATATGAATTTTATATGATATTATCAAGATAGAGGGATCGATGGCTGGGCTAAGTCAACTTACCACGCGGAAGCCGACAGCGAAGAGGGAGCAAAGATAGCGGTGAGTTACACCTCTCAATTATTTGATAATGCCGCCGACACAGCGCTGAGGGGATCTCGTTAAAAGTTAAAACGAGCTCTCCCGTAATCTCTTCAATGTTTATCCTTGCTTCGTAAATCTTGTAAATCTCGGAAAAGAGCCCAACGACGTCCCTACAGAGAGTAACAATAGATAATGCAATTTTCCAAGGAGTCATTTTATTAGCCGATTTTTAATTTCGCTCTGTTATGATTATACGTGAATTATCCAGTCTATTTTCACTATACCTATATATAATACATATATGTGTATATACTATACAGGGTTATTCACGAAAAACGCACCACCTGAAGTTAGCCTGTCTATTTGATTTCTATGGTAGAATCACCTTCAAGTATTGCCGTTTGTCGTGAATAACCCCTATATAATAAACGAAAGGGCGTAAAAGTCGATTTTTCAAAATTCTCAACAGTCGAACATATCCCGTTGAACCATTTAAGATAATTAAAAAATTCCAATCATATTCCACGCATCTTAGTCAAACACTTAATTGCTAATTATCGAACTGAGTGGAATCTCAAAACCCTTATAAAAATGTCACGGTACCACAGTGGCAGCTCGTGATAATTACACACCCTAGACAAGCACTTCTAATACCGATGCCATTGAGAAGAGATCGTTAAGATGGTTGTCTTGGGTTGCACGATATCCCAAAGTGGGCGCATTCAATAAATATGGCCGTCGCTATCTCGTATAAGGCGCGCTGAAACATAGACAAAACTCCGACGTCGGCTTACAAACCTGTCGAGTGAGTCGTGGAAACGAGAAAACCGGGGAAGAGTTACGAGGTGGGTTCGGTCAGGATTAGTTCAAGGATGGGGGCAGACCGTCCATGTTCGATGGGGGTTGAGGGGGTCCAGGAACCCTGGAACTAAGGAACATCTAGATTAAGACACGTACCAATACTGTGGAGAGTTGAGGAGCGGCCCCCTTTCACTCTCTTGATCTACGAGCCCCCATGACTTTTAATCTCCGACGTAGTTCATGGGGTGCTGTTCTTACCAGAACTAGCACCATGAACCATTTCGAAGGTGGAGCTGTAGAAAAACTATCATGGGTGAAGAACGAGCACAAGGACCACCCTCGGAGATCAAATTCGGAATCTTTAAGAGGACTTCACACAAAAATTATATTTATTGTTCCGTCTACCTGCTGCCGTTGCTGCTGGGTCCTGTTGCTTCTGTCGCTGATGCTGCTGGATGCCGTGCCTGCTGCTTACCTTATGGCGATGAGGATGTTAAGAATGCTGGGAATTTTTTTTCGCTTTAATCTTAACCCACCACCCGTTATAACCTGCCCGAGTAATTGCTTCGCCTGGGCGAATTTATTGTGGACAGAGCTACCCTCCATCCCCCTTCAAGACTTAATACTTGTTGGGGACGTCTCGTGAAACAGTCGGCATGATTAGGTATTACGAGCCCATGTCTGCGAGGATTGGAAGACGGTGTGGTAATGTGCCCTTCAAATTTATTATAGCGTATAGAGCGGGACTCGAGAGTGTGCGATCCCTTCGTTATGAATAGTCGCTTTGTGCGTAACCTTCGACCCTAAGTATCTGCCGTTTGTCTTTTTTATTTCTTTTCTTCCAGTGACTACTATACATACAACTATACGTACGCAAAGTTAGCTATCAATGTGAGTTCCGGGATGTCCCTGTGAAAAATGTTTCTTTACTACGTATAACAGCATCTGCATCCGTTCTAAGCACTTCAAATATAAAAAAATCATACAGAATAATAATAACAAGGCTGAACAAACATTGAGTCTTTTAATCGGTTTATTGTTACTTTTATATCTATTCTTTTTCAGTATCTCGAGACTTGAGTATAGAGAGTAAATTCGAATTTCGCGCGTTCGTAAGATATCAAATCGCTTCTTGTGGTATTGTGTCAAAAGTAGATAAACCGTGAAATAAATAACAGCACAAGAAAGTTTATCTAACAACGTACCAATTATCGGAAAGGTTTCCAACAGGGGAGACGAAACAATTGATTTTTATTAAGTCGCGTCTAGATTGACGTCAGGGTGGCGCCTACGACAACCGCGGAATGGCAGTTATGTCACGTTACTCCTTTTTATTTACAAGTTTTCTCTCCCCCTTTTTTTCTGGGAAATGGCGATAGATGTAATGCGGGAGCGCTGGGTCGACCCCTACGACATAGGACGACCAAGAGAAGGTGGAATCTACCCTTACGGCCAAGGGATGAACACCATTCAATAACTCAAATCCGGCTCAATTTCCCGAGAAGAAAGTTTGCCCAGCCTCCCACCCGTTTCCGACGACAACGCTGCCACCGTCGGTTTATTAACCTGTTTGTTTATGGCCGATTATTGTATCCCCATGACGTGTATGGGAACTCTCGACCCCGCCATAAGAATGTCAGTCGTCTCTATTATAGTTCCGTTCTTCGTACACTCCTGAAAATCTATATGATTAGGTTAGGTTTACATAGCTACTGAATATAATTACCCATATGGAAATAATACAAGAGAATACTTGATTCTACATACATATGTAGGTACACACACGCGGTGTTAATATTCACATTTATTTCATGAACCGTTACGTGATATAAGAAGAGATGATTAACGACGTAACATTAGTTGAGGACTTTATATTATGTCAGTGTTATTTCACAATACGTCATTCTGTCGTCATCAATATTAGAATAGTGAAGAATACAAATCATAGTGAAGGTATAGGTACATTCAAAAATTGTTACTACACTCATGGACGTGAACGATATGAAACGGAAATGGTGTTTACAAGAGATGAATTCCAGTGGCGCTTCTAAGAGAATGACGTAGTTCATAGAAATTTGAAAAAAAAGAGAAGGAATTAGAAAAAGAGTTTTCCCTAGTCTAAAGGAACATCGAGAGTCTTGCTTACAATTCCAAACACGCCGTGGGTTTAACTGATGAGAAATGTCGGCAATTCACGAAGCGCATTACGCGGCTGTACGAAACGACGGGGTAATGAATTAAGGGAAATCAGAAATTGCTTTAAATAGGGTCGTAAAAATAAAGTTCATTTAAAAAAAAGAGTAGAGGAGAAAGGGAATCCCGCAGGCCGTTCCAGAAGGAGCGAGGTCGGAGTTAGAATGAAGAAGAGAGGAGAGTGGTGCTCCGGTGCTAAGACGGAGGAATGTGTAGCACGGAAATTGCCAAGAAAACGCGTATTAAAATCGCTGGATTTAGTGGGGAGATAAGCCCAAGTGGGGCTCGGAGCCAAGGGAAAAGAAAAACTCTCTTTTACTTGCGCGGCGCATTACCGTCGCCGCTCTACGGCCGTTATCCAAAGCCAAGCCGAGCCAACCCCAGTTCCCAGTGTCCTGAGTTCAGTAGGAAACACTCTAGTAGGTATACCAACCTTCTCCGACCTAAACCCAGACCAAACGCCTACGTCATATAAGTCGCCACCCAGGGCTTCTCTTTACCTATTCTTTTCATTCCACGCCCAGTTTTACATATCTTCACCCCTGGACAAATAATACTGCTTTTCTGGCAGCATCTTACCTATACGAAGATACCTGCTACTTTCTTTCGAGAAAATAGAAAATAAATCGAAAATTTCGAAAACGTTGAGCAATATTATTTTCAAGGGCTTTCATAACCTATACAGGTACTTTTGACTCGTATAAAGAATCCATTCGACGCTGCTGCTGAATGTCACTTTTTTAGTTGAAAAAATTGTGTAATATATTTTTTTTTTCTTTTGAAAGTTTTCAGTAGGTGTCGCAGTGTGCATTTGAATGTATACATATAATAATAATGTGTGTACTGATGCACCGTAGTGCATTCTTATTCAATTTGACGATCCTCACCCTGTATAAAAGGATCCACCAGGTTCTTCACACTCTTCACGAAGTACCTCGGCTACTGGAAAGATTCCTGGTACAGGCCTGCCTTTTCTTGGTAGCAGGCTCTAGCACGCGTACGAGCGTATCCCGTGGCCATTGCCGAGGCAATAATCCATTGAGGATTCCCCCTTTTGCCGGGGCTCACAAGCGGTCGTATAGCTGCACTTTTACGCCGTCGTAAAACCGCAGTAACAATTAATAAGTATCTCGTAAAAGCGATTGCTGTTGACACCTCTTTGAATGACAGGGGCGTACGCGTGAGGTCGAACGAGTGAGTAGGTGACACTGCGATTGGCCGTAAATTTTCGTTTATGCTTAAGTCGTTACTTTTAATCAGGCAGTTATATGCTTTGCGGAGCGTATAGCCTGTTCCGGCTTGTGACACTTTACATTTCTTTTTTACAGCGTTGTGCCTCGCCGTATAGTCTGACGTAACGATAATAAGTCATCCTTACTAACGTTATCTAGCTCGTGTATTTATATGACCCTTGTGTGACTTTTTAACCGCACTTATAAAATCGGACTTTATGTTGTTTATTTATTTGGAATTTTTTACGTAATTATTATGTTTATCGTGATGCGATAAGATTTGATTGATCAATTACAGCAATAAACAATTTTATCACGTTTATGTATGGTTGCTGATTATAATGAAATTATCTTGCTAAGGGGGTTAGTGTCATTTTTTTTTGTTTTATGCTTTTAATCTTCTTTTCCGTGTCTCTTGCACTGGCTATAGCTATGGTATCGGCTAATTTTCTCTATTGCCCGAATAGATTTCACGCGAGGCGGCAGTTACGTACGGGTGCAGCAACAAATACAATTTCCGTCGGCCATTGCTGCGCGTTCCACGGTTACGAAGAGCAGACTAGATAATATTGTAAGCGCATATAGGAACGTTAGCCACAAAACCGCGGTCGGCTCCGCGTCGTTGCCTTAATTAAGTTACATGTCGCTCGTATTGTATGGTGAAAATAAATGTCATCGTAAAGAGAGCGTATTAATTACTTTCTGTGCTTTAAGGCTGTGTTGATTTTCCGACGATCTCTTGTACTACATAATCTCGTAATCTCATAATTAAAAATATTTTCTTGCTTACCTTAGTAACGATTGCAAAATTTGATTAAACTTCGCCATATACATAATACTTAGCATGATTTCTCGTGGGCAAAAATATCATGCAGTGTAACAAGATACGATAAAAACTGCATACAGAAGAAACAAATTGCCGCCACGCTTATTCGTATTTTTGTAAAAAACATAATTTTCATACGTATCTCTAAGTAATGAATCTCGCTTGCACTTTCATTATTCGGATATAATGTATGTATTTTTTTTCATATTGCGCGCTTAATGCACCGTGAATTCATTATGCATACGTTAGTAAAACTTCGTATTATTATAATACAAACTCAGTCAAGCATCAGTTATTAACCTTTCATGATTGTATTATTCAGGTATTTAAAAAAAATGTTAAATGGTAACAATGCAACAGTTGCGCGGAATATAATTTATTTGTATAACTAATCACTTTCAGGTACTACAGCACTTAATCTCACAATTCCACGCGTAATAACAAAGATAAGCAAATTAGAATCGAAGTTGATTTTCACTAGAGAAAAATTGCAGATGATATTTTTTTTCTCAAGTGGAAGTCATTATTGGTCTTGAACGTGGATCGCAAGTGTAATGAGCAACGACCAAGCATTTTATTTGCCCTTAAGAGGGTAGCGATAGCCTGGTAATTAATTACCAGAAGTCGACGGTCGATTGCCGATTGAGTGTAGTGCCGTTCAACTTCACTCGTCCTAGGGATAAATGGAGTGGGTGAGGTTGGATGAGTGTGGGGCATCTATGGGTGGCGCTAAGCCAGTTTCCTAGAAGTCTAAGGGTTGCGACTATAGGAAAGTAGGAAGTCAGCCGGTAAGGGGTGGCAGCGCGCGCGAGCTGTACGGAATAAGGGAGGCTGAAAGGAGAGAAGGAAGGCAGAGCAATAGCCTTTACGACTCGGCCATAGTATCAAACGATCTATCCAGCCATTAAGATAGTCTCGGAACGATTCGGTAACCTTTGGGTCTGTGAAAGCGATACGCTATCGACTTCGAGACCAACGGGCCGTCGCGGCGTTTCGTGAACAGCGCCCTTTCGACGCTCGGCATCCCCTTTGCTTTCCAGTGTGCCATCCTATTTCTTATTCTTCCTTCTCGCATATTCACGAACAATACGTTTCCTGGCGACGCCTAAACAAACTCGACTTATCTGAACTAGGCATCTGTATCCGATTAATGCCTCTCGAGATGAATCTTTCAATTCGTGGATACGTGGATGATAAGATGTCCTAGAAGCAAAAAAAGCTTATGCAATATACATTGTGTATACCCACGATCTCATACTGGCACTGAATACACGTGGGTCTTTTAGAGCAGTTAATTTGCGAGGGATGAATTTTTTAGGTTTAACTTTGTTACATGGAAAAGAAAGGTTCCAATTGGAATACGAGACTGAGATTATACGAAGACTGACCTTCATTTGCAAATAAAATTATTGGACTGGTTTTACTGGTGATTAAGAATGTGCATAAAATTACTACAGTGCTTCAAAGAATAATCTTATCTTAGTCTAAGCTAATATTTGAAAATTCCTAAGAGAAGATTATTAAAAAAAAAAAAACGAATGCCGTTAAATCAGTCAAAAAAACTCTCGGTCTGAAAGTGAAGATGGCGAAGCATTAGGGCCTGGGTGGTATCTCTGAGAACGGAAATACATATATATAATATAAAATGCAATAAGGGCTCAGAGGGTGGGTACGTGGATGGTTTGGTTTGCATATACCCTGGAAACGGAGGGTTATGTGCCAGAAAGTGGAAAGTGGGGAGAGGACTTGCGCGACTGCCTGCCCGGAAGCCCCGTGTTTGCCGGGGTTTCCCTGTTGGCGAAGGGGACCGGGAATACGAGGCTGGAAAGCGGGAGGAGGAGGAGAACCGTAGGGGTTGGGGGTGGAATGAAATGGAATGGAGTCGAGCAGAGTGCCCTGGGGCACGGGGTGCGAGGACCAAGGGGTTTGGAGATTGATAACGCAATTCCAAGACTGCCATTACCCCCGTCCACTAGCTCGCTCCGTCGCTTCTATCTTTTTTGCTTCTGGCTCCTTCCCCGGCCAGGGACGGCGAGTTTTAGAAATGTTAACCCCATAAATGCCAGACCGTTCAGAGCAGAAAAAAGTAGAGGGAGAAAGGCGAATATATATAGAAAAAGAGAAAGAGAAGGAGAAAAGGGAAAAAAGTGCATAAAAAATCCTACAAAATGGAAACCGTAGACGTTACGTTTGCTTAATTAAACGATCGAACGGATTGAGTAGAAAAACGAAGGTTTAAGGGAGCAATCTCTATGGGTTATGTGACACTGTGGAATGACTTTAATTTTAAAATGTTATAAAGCCTTACCTGATAATCTTCTGCAATTCTTTAATATTTTATTAAAATGAAGGTAAAAAATTCAAGGCTATCTTCTTTCAAAAGAATGTTCAAGATACCAATACAATATAGAATCGTCATCCGAAGAAGCTAAAACAGTTACAGTGAATTTTTCCATTTTGAAATAGCAGAGCGCAGTAACATTATCTCTAAGCTTGTCTGATTTTTTTTTTCAAGTTTTTTCTCTCCTGGCAAACATCCGCATAGAGAACGTACCACCACTAGGAATTCCGTGAATCCGATTTTTCAAGGCAAGACATTTCATAGCGAGACGAAGGGGTAAGGGTTGGCAAAGGAAAAGATGGAGGTCCAGGAGGTTCTAGAGGTTCTGTAGGTTCCGGAGGACGAGCAGGGAAGAGGTAGAAGATGTGAAGGTGGTAGAGAAGGAGGTTTAATCGTCTTGCAACCCAGCCTCCCCACGTCCCGCAAGGGCGGTGCTCCCAGTTTCCTTACCGTATCCTATGGAAAGCCCCTTCGCGCAGTATTTCTCACGGGAGCTCGCGTTCTCGCTTCACGTCCCAAATCCCGCTAGGAAAGTTTCCGGGCTCAGCGCCTGTAAGCTTTTCGAAAAATACGATTATAACGATAATTGTATGTGCAGAGTGCACGGTATATCTTGTTTATTCGTTGTGCTCGCCATTCGTGCATCTATGGCTGACGGCGGAACTACTATATGCATATGTACTTAGGTACCTATATAAGTACCTGAACATTGCTATCCCTATCTACGTAAGGTTGAGGGTAGAAACTGCTGACTTGAAAACGCAAAAACCACCCCTAATACGACGGGAAAATAATTGCGGAAATTTCTTTTGTTTATTCATTGTCTTTTGTGTCTATGGGAAATTGTTTATTGTTAGGCTATTTTCTATGATATTGTAACGATGCGTTTTATGTAATCTTGGTTAATTGGGATCATATATTTATTGCGTTTTCATCATTATATTTATTGGGTATAGTTTGGTTCCTGGCATTATAGACTGTCGCCTGTTTATTTTGAAGCTTCTAGTTTCGTAATTGTCGGACTATAACAAATTTAGATACGTCCCTGGATTGTCAAAGATAGTTTTGTCAGTTTCCAGTTCGTTATACTGTTTTCACGGATTCAGAGGGATTTCGTCAGGGCTCCGAGTTTATTTCGAGTACAAAAGATTTGTCGACCGACGAGATCCCGACGATGGAAACGCAGGAGTTTGTAGGAAATGGCCGCGCATCGAGGAAGAGATAGGAAAGTGTTAATCCCAGGAGCAACTTTGCCGCGCTGTAGAGGAACTTGCACACTTATGCCGGGAGGATTTCCATCCAATAAATTTCGAGCTTTGTATAAGCTTTCTACGCTCGGATTTAAATCCCAATGTCGGTGCGGCTTTATGTATAACTGTGTGAAGATACTTTGCGTTGAAGAAGAGACCTTCCTCCATTCCAGGCATCTTGGTTCTTACATCCACTTCGTCTAACCTTGATCTTCCTTTATCTTTTTTTTCATTCACAGGAAAAACTCAAAATAATACTTTTTATGACGGTACATATATCAATAGTACGCATTTCCAATTTTTCTTTTGTAAAACAGTCGACGCGATAATTTGACTGAAAAAAGAAGCAAGTAATTCTGCAATATAAGGGATCGAAGTATTTCGACCTTGAAGGTCTTCAAAAATTGGTCCAGCGTCCTTCGAATTAGCTCGTATCCCAGTTGGTAACGGTGGGCGCGTGTATTTTTGGCTTTGAATTTGCATAAACCCCATAGGACGAAAACCCCTCGTGTTACCAGGGGCCCTCTAACGGCTAACTGCTACTTGGAGGGCGCGTTATGAGCTCTTCGACGCCCTTGCCCTCTTGCGAGCCAACTTTCGCAGCCCGCGACCCGAGATTAGAGACTTCTTATACGCAGCCACGTGCTTCTCTTCCGTCCCTTTACTCCATTCTCTACGCGAACACCTTACCCGTCCCTTCGTTCTACAGTTTAGCGAAATTGCTACGACGTGACTGATAGTCGGCCTCTTATTGTTACGCAAATCTTCACTAGCAATTTCTTTTTATCGGGATCGTTACGGACATTCACGGACGTGCGATTCGCTGCGTTGGATTAGACATTAGCTTTTTTTTCGAAAATATAGAAAAAATGGTTTCACGTACACAGGTAACGCAGACTATTGTAACCTGGTGAAGGTTATACATATGCGATTTTCTATTAAGGGATGATTTACGTTATACCGTGATTTTTTTCTTATTGAGTTAAACAACGTATTTTGGCAATATGAATCTATCCCGATGGGCCATCTTAATTCTCGGAAATGCGAATTATATGGGGAAAGAGTTGGTTCCTAAATGGCAGGGTTGGAATGCACGGAAATAAGGGGCCAAGTAGGGAAAACAGAACGTGAGGGCTGGAGCGAATTCCCGTGTGGCAGTAAGATATTGGTTTTCATCCGGGTCGTTTCAGGGCTCGTAACGTTTGATAAAAATGCGTGTTACACGTTTCAGACCAGACCCACCTCGGGCCGAAAGGCCGTCCTGGGAGTCATAGCCGAGGAGATCACGAGAATTTTCGCTCTATACCTACTGCGCCCTCTGCAAGTATTTTTGTAGGGAAAGGTGCCAACTGGAAGTGCATGAATTCTTATATTGGTGGTATAATCGATAATAATAGCCTTAGCGGAATAAACGAATTTCTCCGCAACACTACCATTTTTTAATTAAAAACCATATTAAAGCAATATTCAAGAAAACGTAATAAAAAAAACTGCATACTGTACGTTTAGAAAGAATAAATAATTTCAATGTAAGAGATTACTATTTTTGCTTATATATAAAAAAGTAAGCGTAGTATAAAAAGCTTATATAAAAGAGTAAGAGTAGTATACATATATGACACGTAATTCTAATGAGAAACATAACCTTAATTTTACTCGGTAATAAACATATATTTCCTCAGATAAGGTAAAACAAGAATTTTTTTAATATCTCAAAGGAATAACTATCAATTTTTTACTTGCATTCAACTTTACCTTAACCCAACGAGGATTCACTTGGTGATTTTTCTCTGCTACCTACAGGCCACGCTTTATGGTTCAATGTAAATAAATGCGGCGTGTAACACGATTACGCGTGCATGCATGCACTCGTGCAAGGGCAAGTTTAGTGATAGTGCATTCACGAAATACAAATGCAATTATATTATTCTATTTCTCCTATTTGTAGCAGAGGTCTCTCTGCAGCGGCACAACAGTAACCCCACCCTCAAGCGAGTCGTGCAACGTAGCGCCATTTGCCACAAATAATCATTATAAACATGCCATGACACCGTTTAAATTGAGAATGAGAGTTAATAGTCAGCCCATTTACAAGCAATTACCGGTCTAACGGCCCGTTGTGTTCGGCTGTATTTTCTGTTTCGTCCTTTCACATTTACGTGGAATCCCTGAGGGCCGTAGAATCCAGTTTCGGAGCCTTTCTCATCTCGAAATTATTGCGAGAGATGACGCGTTATTTGTAGTAACTTTTTTTACACGAAACAGTCGACCTAACGACGGCTACCTCTCGGTTCGTTTCCATAATTACGAGGAAAAAAATTATACACCACTATCGGCCGGGTTAAATTTTTGAAATATAAAAGACCCGAATTCCGTTCGACTTTCTGGGAAGGGTAGGTGGTAGATATGATATATACGTTGTATCGTAATAAATATAAAAATGTAACGTAAAAACGATACACTTGTACTGGACGCCATTTTCTATGACAAGATGGCGAATGAGACGTAGGCTATCTATAAGTAGCCGATCTAATGAAAATCAGGTAATCTTCTACCTGTGAAATCTTGTCCTTTCGGAGTAGGATGTCGTTATTGGCTCGTTATATGGACAGCGACAGCAGATCGTTATACGATAAGGTAAAGCCGAATGGGACATATTCCAGAAGTTTCAGGGGAGTATTTTAACGAGCGCCGCCGATTGGTACTTAGGCGGACCCTAATGAGGCGATTTTATAGGCTCTGCGTTCGGTTCGAAAAAACAATGTTAATTAATTACATAAGCCACCCCGAACGCACCCGCAATATCTTCCATTCCCTCCCACATATGTATTTCCTCGTAAACTCATCTCCTGAACAAGAACCATCATACTTACTAGCACCATTTTTTATGTACTATAAAAATGTTTACACTTACGAATATACCATTACAAAGGATAAATGCTACTGAGCGTAACGTTGGAGAACACAATGCGACATTTTACATTGCTATTAAAATATTCAGCTTAAGCAATATAGATGTATGATTTTTTCGTGTTATTTTAATAGATAAGAAATTTACGAAATCTTTCTTACGAAATGATTACAGAAAACATATTGAGGGGAATGCTCATATTGACTTTCGTCTCCAACAGACGTTAGAGATCTCCAGAGTAAAGCAGTAACTGAGTAGCAAACAGTATGGTAGTAGCCATGATGGCCGAAGTAGGGGAGGATTACGTGTAACCCCTTGGTCTAAGCGAGCAAACTGGCAATAGGATATGGTTGGGGGATATGGTCCGATAAACACCACGTTACTCCTCTCGAATAGCATCTCCCATAGATACAGCCTATATCCTCCCAGCTAAACCCTATCAACCGTTACAGACCGGATGTTAATCCAAATTAGGTGGAACTCACATAAACTCCTGCGGATTAGGTACCATAAGAATTCTTGTAAAATACTGTAATAATATAATAAATTATTAAACAAGGATAATGATAGTTATGTACATAATAATGATGTAAGTAGAACAAATTGGTAATGCTCAAGCATATTTGTTTATGTGTGTGTATATATAATATATAATGTATCAATATAACGACATAGACGACCCTTATGTAAACAACATGGCAGTACATATTCTCTAGCCATGGTGTAGTCCATAGCAGAAAGGGTCCCTTCGGCAAATGATCGCTCCTGATATCGGACATTGCATATTTTCACAATACTGTCCCACCCCATAGCCTCTGGGCGGTGTACATATAGATCCCTCATAAGGGTGATATCGCTTCCGAATCAAATGACCCATTTGGTTTTAGTGGGGACATTACAGGGACATCTATGTGCCTGGAGCCGTCCGACGTGCCCGTAACGTCACACCACAGATAGAAAGTCCAGCCCAAAGGCATTCGGAAGGTTTAGCGTTCTATATTCGAGGTAGGTAGTACCTAGGTAGGTAGGTTGGTAGGTAGGTACCTAAGTAGATAGGTATATACATATAAAGTATGTAGGTATGGAAGGTATATGATATACCTTCGGACCGATTTTTCCCAGATGAAAAAGTACTTATCGAATAAACTTCTGGTATAGGTCCCTAAGGGTAGGATTGAGGATGCTGGATGTACATTAGCGAAGATCGTAGATTATCTTAGAGTGTGCTCAGGTAGCTTCGCTGTCTGGAAAACAAGTTGAGGTCGCAGACGGCAGTGTAGTAGCATCTGGGACCATATCCAACGCCTTCGAATGGCGACCGGGGGTTGAGATTAGTGGAGGTGGAACACGTGTTCGATGCTCGGGGTGGCCCCGAGATTGGGTACGTAGAAAAATAACGCGGTGAGGCAGCGGAATGGGACCGATGGAGTAGGTAAGACGTCGTTACGTACATCCGGCGCTCCCCAAATCCAAACTCGCGGACTGAAACGGAACAGTCTTGCTTATCTAATGGCGTCCGGGCACCTTATAAAGTCTAAATCATTCGGGCTCTGGGTTATTAAGATGAGGTATGTCGCTGACTTTACATTTATATACAGCAGTGCGCTTTCACGACTTCCAACTGGCAGTCGACCAAATTGGGAAGCCCGCTGGAAAGTTTTTCCTCTATCGTATACCCTGTCCTTCTATAGTATATATATCTCGATACTTCCGGTAGTAGGTACGTGACTTTGCGAAAAACTAATCCAATTCTATTAAACGTCCTGTGTAACCTTGCCACTATACGAATACGGGATTACTTTGAACGGAGCACACGGGATGCGAAATTCCATTGAACAGTTTCAAGGAAAAGTCCAAGAACTGCTTTAGTTGTGGAGCCACTCGCGGAATTAAGGATTCTGTGGAATCCGAGGAATTAGGTATGGCACGAGAGTAATATGGCTCCTGGTAGTCTGAAGGTGTCTATGAGACATTGCTATTAGAACTTTAGATGAAAAGTACGTGGTACGGCATTCTTTTATTAAAAATATTGTAAGTTTCAAGTAAAGCAAGTGCACCACCTAGTGTATACAATACCAATATTTTCAATGCATACAAAAGGAATTTTAAAAAATTACGAATTACTTTACTCCAAGCCAATACCTCTACCAAAAAGCGCTACCATAGTATTCCAAAGACCTTTTCGTCTTCTGCATAGTTCACTATTGGCAGAGATCCAAATTGGAAAACCCATTCGCCATGTTTTCTTTGCTTAGGAATCATCTCTCCTCCTTTACTTCTCAGATATAGAGAGATCGCAATGGTAAGGAAACCGAATGATGTAATGGATCGTGGAGAATAGTGGTTGAAAGTTAGGGGTTCAAGGGGTCTCCATACAGCAGAGTACGAAAGGGTGGGTGGATTTATAATGAAAGCCGCGGAGTTGGACTTGGATTTGTGAGGGTATTGTAACCCTCCCATCTAGCTTGGAGCCAGGAACCAGCAAGCCTTCCAACCATTCAGGAATAAGGCAGCCAGAGAGAATTCAGCTAGGCAGGAAGGCAAGCCAGGCAGCGCCTCGCTCAACAAGGAATCCAATCGCCACGTGATCTGTATAATGGCTGTGCTAAACCTTTCCAACCCCCTCGCAATCCCAAGGGGTGAATTGCAAATAACAAACGTTTGCGTACCGCGTCTAACTCCTTCCACGAGAGGAGCGACCCCCTGTGATGGGGGATAGGCACCAACAAGGAATCCAACGAAACAGCGCAATGCAGCCGTGTAATAAATACGAATTAGACAGCCATTGCACCTGCCTCCGAGCACCTCTCGTCTAATTAACGTACGACATAAAACGGAAGACTCGTTTGAACAATTTGAATTAATCTGACTAAAAAAAAAATAAAAAAATAGAAACAACATAGTGCCGTACAACACGCACTTATGAAATTTAACGGTGGAATCGCGAAGCATCCTGGTTGGAATATATTAACCTGAAAATGGCCACATGGATAATTATGCTACTTGTAACCGCAATGTTCCACCATCGGCTGGCTACTTCGCCTAAGTGGCTCCACCTTGGATCTTTCTCGATAAATGCCGGTTTGCAGAAAATTAGTTTCGCTTAACACCTCTCTCGACGTTTATCCTCCGAGACCTCTTTCAGGACATTCACTCCATCGTCCGATCATGCACCTTTTATACCTCTTTATCTTCTCCATGCAAAAACAACCCAATAGTAACCCCCATCATCAAAACAGCAATGGCTAAGTATCAAAGTTCTTGTATAACATTTGGCTTAGAAATAGGTCCAGATCCATATACGAGTATACCAGTAGGTGGATATACGCACCTTCAACTATCGGTGTAAAGGAAATTATGGAAGATCCGCGAAGTTGGGGGTTCGGCAGGGTCGCATTATCACAAGCCCGTTGATGAGACTAAGGTACATTCGTGACCGGGACTAGGAGCTACTCCGACAGTCCCTCAGTGGCTCGTTAAGGCATTTGCATTTCATTTCGTCCCCTTGAGTCCTCTTGCCCTTCAGTGAGCGCGCGCGCGCGTTTCAGCAACCTACGAGCAACGCAGGCAGCAACCAAGCGAGCTGGGCTCGTGTATTTCCTCCCTTTTCTCTCCGTCTCGAGCCATCTCGCCCTCTCCTAGCCCTCTTTTCCCGTATAAATATTAATGCAACATCCTCCTCTCGGGGGTTTTTGTTCCTCTTCTGTCCTGAAGAGCCGCGCCCTCCTTCGTCCCCCAAGTACTTTGAATGCTGATGCGCTTCAGAGTTCTACACTATATACCCACGCGGCCCACGCTTTCTGTAATGAAATACGATTTATGAATATCTCCCTTCGCGCGACTGTACGCCGCGAACGCCGTTTATCACGGACGAAATCAGATACGTAATTTTACGAAACAACCGAACGAACGCCACTCTTACGTAAGGGAGCGGCCATTGTGCTACCGCCTCGTAAAAGCAGTGGGTAAGTAAATAGCCCAGCAGCATCCATACTTGATCTTACAGTTTCGCGAAATTTGATACCTCAAAATACTCAGGGTCTAATCAGATTATCATAAGCATGTGTACATAAGCGTGCAGTATTTGTAACGAAGAAGATCAAGTGGAGAGATTATGAAGTTTTTAAAGATCATTTTATGGTGGATAATCGAGAGAAAAAGACGAAAGTCGTGTGCACTCTTCTTTTAGGAAGTAGGCTTCCACGGGAATTTCAATTGAGAATGAATTTCAATGGGTTTTTATTTAGATCATTCTATCACCCCCTCGTATGGGGATATATTGCATCGAAAATGGCTGAACACTTGGATGGTATAGGAAGCGAGGATTTCTAGATTTCACGAAACTCACCAAATGGTGCTGCTGGAGAAAAGGGTGAGAGCGAATATATATATAGTAGGTATATATGCAGGGTGGTAAGGTGGTAAGATGGGCCTCTGCATTGCCGGCATGATTGCCTCTATGGCACATCGAGGCAATCCCCGTGGCTACGTGCCCAACATACATTCGCTTCCATCTTACTTTCTTTCCTCTCCTTACATTCTGCGGTTCCTACGGGATCTTAGAAATGCAAGGCACCCATGTCGGGCATTGCATATTTAAGCCCAGCTGAATCCCAACACAGATCACGGATAATTGGATGAGTTGAGTACATACTGAGTGGCTTAATAAGGCAATGGTATTATTCTACTAATTTCTCCAATATGGAAAACCACTGTGTACTTTTCAAATTAATTCAAAATTGAAACGCGACAATTTTGGGAGTATACTCCCGAAAATTTGTTTGAATATAGATAAAATTATTTCATATTGATTTCATCCAATATTTGTTATACCAAGACAGTCTCTGTAATCTAAAAAATATCTGGTTGAAATTATCACACACATGATACGTGTATATATTAATAATTTTAGTGACATTCGCTAGTATCGTTAAGGAGAAGTAGCAGCCATGACGGTACTGTCGAACGTGACATCTCAAAATCACAAACTTGCGGGTAGATTTGAGTTAATCGGAAATGAGGAAAGTTTGTATAGGGGAGGCGTCGAATCTCTTAACTTGGATACGGGGTTGAAATTCAAGAGGAGCAAGAAGGGACGGCTTCCTTTACCTTCTAGAGACGGAATATTTATAGTTAACTTCGTCTTCGTAGGCATCCTAAATAAGCGTTAGGCAGATCCGTAGTTATTACCTAGTGCAAGTTCTTACCTTTACCACGGTTATTGCCTGCCACGTATGTCACTTGGCTGTGCGCTAAAGGGCTCTCTTGGTTTTACACCCTAATGAAGATCTACTCTCGTATTTATACGACAGGCAAAGCTTTCTGCACAGTAACTTTAATATATTAGCCATCCTCTATTACTGCTCAAAACAGATCCTTACAAATACCAAAACCATTTTTTGTGGCAAAACACAAAATATCTCTGTTGATTCGTGACTTTTAAAAGTTTTCAACTAGGAACAGACAACATCGACTTGTCATAATATTGCAATTATTTAATTTTATATAAGTAATTATAGCAACTAAATGAACAATTGTACCACTTAGCTAGATAATATCCTTTTAAATTTATTTATTACGACAAGAATTAGTATACGTGTAAGCTCGCTGTACCAGAGACACTCGAATCCGTATGCTGAGAAACGGTTTTTACGCGCGACATTTTCCGAGAGTTAAATTAAAGGAAATTCAATATAAACCACCCTCGTGCGCACCGGAGACGCAAGGAACCCGCGCCAGTAAGTCGCGGGGGTGGCTCTAGATATAGTAAAAGCCGGAGGCACGCGGCGACGGTAGCTCACCGGCGTTTCATTAGCGGAAGATGCTCCCTACGGGGGTGGAGAACGTTAGCTCGTTTTGAGCTTCTAGAAGGGGTGGGAAACAGGGCTGAGTAGAGCGAGATTAGAATCCTCTGCTTGGTTTGGGGGCACCATAGGTATATCGGTCAATAGCTCACACTTAAGGGCGTGTATCTAATATTAGGTTGGGCTACAGGAACGCCATCTGATGTCATGCGACTTCGGTCTGTTGGCGACCGATAAAACGATTACTGTCTGAGGAATCCTAGGATCTGGATGTACTAGGAAGGACCTTCCAATCGAGAATTTACCATCATGGATTCGATACCACCTCTCTGGTAGGGGACCGTCTAGATATAGCAACCTTGCGCAATGAACTTTGCCCCGTCGTTAAAGCGATTGAACGGAAATCGACGAAATGTCCTGGAAAAGACAAGTTTCCGATGGGCTCTTGAGAATACGAATGGCGCGCTATTTCAAAATGGCTGTCCAGGATACCAGAGAAATTATTCCGCCTGATAATTCTTACCTAGAATTTTCTTCTCTTGCAGCTTATCGTTACCGTCATAATTAAGGGATGAAAAATTGACAAATTTAAAACATATAATGAAGGATACTCTTCGGCTGTAAAAATTATATGTTTCAATTAGTGAAGAATTTACCAAATTTATACTCTTAACAGAAAGTCGGTTAATTCAATACTATCGCCAAAAAAATCAAGGTTGTGTCGTTCGACAGAAAAGTTGAAAGTTATCGAAGAGCATGTCGAAAGAAAAGCCTAAGAAAATTCCCAAAGTTTTCCTGAAATGTCTTTCCCAAAATCGTTCATTTAGTCGAAACTTTTTTCCCGCTAAGTCAGAATATTTCGAAGATCCCCACTATAAAAAACTCCGACATGTAATTGAAAGAAACAAATACAAAATCATCAAAAATTCCCATAAACAATCTATGTACCAAACAACATCAGAATAACGACGACATAAACCAACACCTAAACATCGCAGTAGCAGGGGATGAAAACAAAAAGGGTTGACAATATATGTATACGTAGACAAGAAAAGTCATCCCATACGACATTACAGTCCCGTTGCAACGAGTCAAAAGGGAGCAGATAGCGGAGATAGCCATTCGTGGGGGTGGATGATGGTCGCTGTTTGGCCGCTTCGCAGTAGCATAAATGAGAGACGAGATTAAACAGGGGTGACATATGGCATGCGTCGTAGCAATGGCCGCGCCCCCTTTTTTCTGGCAGGTTTTTTGATATAGTCAGTTAGAGCTAAAGCTATGAGCTATACTCTTTGCCGGATGTAAAGTCGCATATAGTATATAAAGAGCATGTACAGGCGAGAGTACATGCATATAGGAGTATACGGAGGTGGATGTTCGAGCAACGTTGCTGGACGAAGGTGGACGTAGAGAGGATCGGAGTGGCTGCCCACGGACAGTGGAGTATCAAATACCTAGTACCCTGCGGGTGGTGGGTGGGGTATCCCCATACGTAACCAACTCGTGGGATTAACTTGTACCGCGTAAAAGCCGCTGCCGCCAGAACACAAAAGGAGATCGTAAGTCTCCCGAGATACCTGGCTGACGAGAATTACGATCTTACTAGCACGGGACTCACTGCGCGACTATTATTTTCTTCAATTTTTTCTCTCTTTTTCTCTCTGTCTGTTTTCTCTTTCCATGCTTCTTTTACCTTACACTTTTTCTTCTTCCTTCTCCTCCTTCTCGTCTTCTTGCCCTTCCATGGTGCCGCTTAAAGAATTCACCTACGCCCCTTATGGGATTCTCATGGTGAATGTAAGTTTCGGCTTCCTTGAGGATACACCTTAATAATTTTAACTGGGTCCTGCTAATATCTCAACTGAAATCCAGGATCGATGAAGACAGTCTTGAACTGTGAGTTTCATTTTGATTCTTTAAAACATTCCACAAAGCGTCTAAATTTATTTCCATGTGATTCCACGTCATGGATCGTGGAATAATTGTTGAAAGCACAGGTTGTTCTTAACCATAGTATACAGAGTATCTACGGATGAAATGTTATCGGGAGAAGAAGAGTAGGTACTACTGAAATTGGTATACAAGTGTATGTCCGAAGTAGGTGCAATTCCATGGTTGGTTGTCCAGTCGAAGTAATTTCATCCGAGAATATCTACGCGGAAAGGTGGAAAAACTTTTATCTACAGGAGGATTTAACGTCGCCATTATGCAGAACGAGTTGTATTGGTAAAGCCTCGATCCCAATTCCCAGGGATAGCTGGCTGGATGGCAAAGCCAAACAAACCTTATTTATGTCTCAATTAAAGCCGGGAATGGGATGCACCCTCGATGGAGCGGCTCCAGACAATAAAGCAGTCAAGAGAGAGA
This sequence comes from Pachycephus smyrnensis, assembly GCA_030142225.1. NCBI lineage: Eukaryota > Metazoa > Arthropoda > Insecta > Hymenoptera > Cephidae > Pachycephus > Pachycephus smyrnensis. The sequence continues at coordinate 1,136,134 of JARQST010000582.1, forward strand.
GAGAGAGAGAGAGAGAGAGAGAGAGAGAGAGAGAGAGAGAGAGAGAGAGAGAGAGAGAGAGAGAG
>JARQST010000582.1:1136247-1181924 GCA_030142225.1 Pachycephus smyrnensis
GAGAGAGAGAGAGAGAGAGAGAGAGAGAGAGAGAGAGAGAGAGAGAGAGAGAGAGAGAGAGAAAGAGAGAGAGAGAGGGGGGGAGGGTGTGGGAGAGAGGGAATGAGGGAATAGGAGAAACTGAGAGTATAGAACGAGGACAAGGGGGTTAGGGATGAAGGGAGTGGATTGTTACCAGAGAGACAGAGAGAGAGAGAGAGCGTGTGAGAGACATAGAAAGAGGGTTGAAAAAGAGAGGACAGGGAGAGAGATACGCGATAAAGGGATTGGGGATGCTGACGGAAAGCGCTGGACCATTGAACGCCGACCTCTGGGCTCTGAACTCTCCAGCACTGATGGCTACTGGGCTATGGGACATCATATAGCTATGAGGATAACCTCTTTCTCTGTGTTATACCCTCTCTAACATGGGCACCTACGTACTCCACGTACCTACAGCCCAAACTGAACTAAATGCTGGGGGTGAACTGACGAGATAACGAGCGAACTCGCGAAACGACCATAGATCAAGCGGCTTAATTATCTCTACGCATCGCTGCCTACACTGCCGTATCTACCTAAGTTGTAGATATACATATATGCAGTACCGCATTACGTATTATACCCACGTTTCTACGAAAGTCATATCGTATAATGAAAATTAGAGATTTGTCATTTGGTTTAGGATTTTAGGTTTTTAGGTATATAACACTTTTTTAAAGGTTTTTTGGATTTTTTTAGTTGACAGTAGGGAATATTTGTTTCCGTATATAGGGATCATTATTTTGATCGGTTCTATATTATGGGTCGTGGATAATGAAATGTGAATGATTTTAATAATCTTATACGCTATGGTATTCCTCTTTCTGTGCAATACTTCCACGTGTGGGTAGTTCTCCATATGCGAGCATACGTGAATGAACTTTCTAAGCCTTTTATCTGTTCATTTCAGTATTTCAACTGTCTCGGTTCATTAGCTCTCGTTTCTTGGGCCCATTATTGCTTGACTCACCGAACCTCGCATGAATGAACTAATTCAATAATCCTGTAGCACGTAACGAATCGTGATAATATACTCGATGGAATTTAGATCAGATTTTTAGTGTATGTACGAATGGATGGCAGTACCATTATCGAAGTTGCATTCAGTTTATGCTGTATACGTAAACTTGGGTATAATAAATTTTCGAAAATTGATATAGCGAATGTGAAGTAGGCTGTAAGTTTTAAAGCATAAAATTCACATATAGGGATACGGAAGTAGGAAGCGAGTGGAGAAAAACAAAAAGTAATCAAAAAGAGAGGTTTCTTTTTTCTCGAAAAAAATGAAGACAATTTTGAGAATCTTTTCCTCGTTATAGGAATGTGGAATTGTGACGGTATTCTTGTTTCGAGACTGTATTGTACGATTGTATGTATACATGTACATATTCACTTTTTTATCTCATGCAAATTTCTTGATAAGAATCTAACGATAAGCACTCGAGAAATTCCCGAGTCGGCTGTTTTCAAAATGGATATAGAATTCATTGAAACGAAAAGTTTCGTAGCGCTAATGCTTATTTTTTATGTAATCCATTTGATTACTGAAAAAAAAAAAACGTGTCTAGACGTCTCAGGATAAAGAAAAGACTAAATAAATACAATTGGTAAGATCTAAAAAGAAAAGTTCAACCTGGTAATTCGAAACGCGTTTCACGAAGTTCCGACGGCGCGCAAAAGCGGCTCTAAAAATCCCACTAAAAAAACTGTGAAGTGTAGATATCGTCAAAGTTGAATTGCATTATCTAAATTACTTCCACTCAATTTCCAGAATAAGGCGAAAAAGTTTTTTCCCATCGAAAAAAACAATGCCCCTAATATGTACCTCATTTGCCATTCGTAAAACTTGCGAATGTATGAACATTTGAGTTTTTCAAAATTCAGCAATGTTCCGTTTAAAAATACCCTAAGAAATTAAATTATCGAATATATAATTTAAAAAACGTAAAAAATTACACGATTAAATTTTGCTCATTTCCGTCGTTTTATATAAATGCTACTTTATAACTAAAAGGAGTAGATACTGGACGTCTCCAAAAAGAATCAATGCCGCAAGGCATTTCTACAAAATCAGAATGATCATATGAAAATAGCTATATGCTCTTATTTACAATAACATTAGGTGTCCCGTAAATTTATTCATATTTCAGCTGTATTTTTATTTGCAATAAGATATGTTGATACGACTGCCAGTCCTCTCTTTCCTCCTCATCAAGCTCTCACCCTAACCGGACCCAGCTCGGCACCAACCCTCGTTCCTTTTTATCTCCGCAGAGTTTCCACCCCATCAGACTCACCCCCTTCTGCCGGCTCGACCCACAATCCACCCCTTCACAACCCCCAGCCGCACGCACCCCGGCAGTCATGGCGGCAGTTACGGAATCAATAAAAGTGGTGCTCATGCGCCTCAACTGCCGTCGCTACTGCCGTCACCCCTCGTAGTTTCCACCCTTCCGTACTTCCACCCTCGTAGACCATCCTCTCTATCCTCTCTGCAACTCCCTAAAATCCACCCCTACTGTCCCGTACACAAGCGCGTGCACGTATACATATACTGTATACACGGTCTTCTATACAGGATCTGGTATACAGAGAAATTGCGAGGATCCACGCAACCCCCGAGAAACTACCCTCGAAACTGTACAGAAATAGTTGACTATACTAGCTGATCTGCAAACACCCTATTTTTAAAAGATTTAATCGAATGCTCGCTATATTGTAACTCGGGTATACGCGTGTTCTTCGGTTATTAATTATCACCTTTACCTGTAAGGTGTATGTAAAAATCTATCAAAATGGCGACGTTTATTGAATTTCGAATTATTCGATCATGGGTTTTCGGAAACTGCGCGCACCTGCTGGAGCAGATGTTTTCGGGTAATTTCGTACACACTTATTTTCATATTACATGCACTTTTATGCTTTTACTTTGGTGGCAAGAGCCGCGTGAACTTATGCTCCAATTACGGGTTGAATTATTGTTAATAAATTCGCAGTTTGTGCTTTTAACGGTTATAACTACAATTAGTATTAAACCGTGCGTGTGTCGCACCTCTATGAAGAGCCATCTTATAATGATATGATATCAGAATATATTACAGGCTTGATACCTGCCTTTTGGTAACTTTTTATTGATTACAATTTACCGCCATACTATACATTCAATTTGGAATATAAAAAAATTTGCGATTTGCGTAAATTTGAATTTAAGTACATACACCAAAATCAGCTAATATATTTATATCGCGGCTATAGACAACATGTGCAGGGAAGAATTCGACGCAAAAAAATGTACATTTTTTCTCTGCAGTGGTTAAGAGTAAACTAAAAAAATCACCCTTCCACGATTGACCTGAAAAAAACACTACCGTTTCTGCCGCCCATTCCAACAAAAATATATGTTATCCACAACGAATAATCTAAAAAAAATTCCGTGATCGCTCTGTCAAATAAATAAAATACTGCAATTCGACCACCAAAGTGTCTGTACCGCAAAACAATCCTCCCCTTCCCATCACATATGTCACTCCCTAATTTACCACACGTATCAACCACATTTCCTCGTTCGATCTCAGCGTGCGCTTGATCGAAATGCGTCACTGCTAATTTCACGGATATCTGATTAATTAACCAACCCGACCCACCCCATCAGTCAAGAGCAATTAATCACTGTGTCGTGCGCCGGTAAACAAGCAGTTCAGCACAGAGCAAGTATAGGTTTTCCAGAGGCAACCGAATGGGTACGTATATTCGGGGGATGCAAGGGGTGGCAGGTAATGTTGGTATAATGTTGCGCATAAACTGCGGCGAGTCATAGGTACCTAAAGCAACCCCATGTATAGTACGCGTAGCAACATACACCTGCACTAGAACAGAATCATCCCTTGTAACATGAACCCCTAACAGCAACCACACACCATCTATCCATCGAATAATCCAAAGCGAACCAATCATCCCCATGTTCCAAGCCCATGCCAACCCCCCCCCCCCCAAATCTTTATTCCTTAAGTACTAAAAAAAACCAGCAACCTACAGGTACGTACCAGCATACTGATCATACTATAACGACTATTTGAAAAACTCGTAAGGGTTCCAACCCTTCCATCACCCAGAATCTTTCCTTCGTACAGGACAGAAGATATACACAGCATGCAGTCAGCCGCTGTCGTGCGCTAAGAGACACGAAAGAACGCTTATACCTCACTTCGCGGTAGGAAGGAACGAACGCCCCCTTTTTCCCAGCGAATGGGCCATACTCTCGAGCGAAATAGGCCATTGCTGCAGCACCCAATGGGCAATGCAGCCCCATAGTACATTGCTACACGATCTGTATAGCCCAGCAACGCAGCTATACGTAGCTGGCGTACGTTGCGGCAAACTATTCTAGTATGTACAACTAGCATACCGTGCTATACTATAGTATTATATATATATATACCGTGTGGCTCCTTACTGGTTCTGCATGGTGTACCATGGCGATGGTGCCGTTCTACAATGGTGGTATACCACGGGATAGGGAAACCATCGGGCGCCTTTGGGTTTTGCTACGTTCCTGTACTACCCTGGAAGGGAAGTCCAGAAGTAAGACCAGCCGCGTGCCGCCCGTCGGCAAACTAGCATCTATTTCGTCCTCCTGTTAAACGTGCTTTCGTGTTGGCACAGCTGAAATCTCGGTTTTGCTACTTAGGCTACGTGATTCATAAACAATGCATGCGCCCCTCTCGTTCGCGGCTACCGACGACCCTGGTATTCCACGAAGTGGCGATGAAGTGGCTGAGACGATGAGAGGAAGAATAGTGGTGCATATACATACGTACCTTTTTATGTTATACAGTATAGCTATTATTTTGCTGTTATTGCTGCTTCGGATATGGGGAATGGTATTGTTGCTGTTTATTACTGATTTCTTGAAACTTTCTCTTCTTGGGTGGACCTCTGTGTCTTTCACGCGTATCCTTTTTATCGTCTCGATGTAATTAGTTGGGCGTTCAGGTCCACTGGGTCTTGGTATTTTTCTACTAGGTCGACCCTTCTTGGTTAATGGAGCGTGACACAAGCGATTATGCTTTTCTTTTGTGGATTATGGTGATACGGGACGCTGGAATCATTCTGGATTGGATTGCTTTACCTTGAGAGGTTCTTAATGGTAGTTTTCAATGAAGGATTAATGAAACTTTGAGATTATCGTAACCAGTATGGATACTCTTAATTATATTGTATATTAAAATATATTACCAGCACTTTTAATTATACTATCAATACTAATCATAGATAAAGCATTATTTAATTGGTCAGAAATAATACCATGACACTTTTTTATTAAGGATAAAAATTCTCTTGCTTAGTTTTTATGTATAAACCACTTAAATGTAACTCTAATATTTATTTATATGAACGTATGATAGCTATACGAATTAATCTCTGCTCAACAAATATTCGATTCCTTAACTGATTCGTGTCACGAATTAAAAAAAGAAGCCACATCGACTTTCCATCCCATTCGCAACATTCTTGACCGAGTAGATAGAGGCGTATCGGCAATGGCCAGACAGCGACACGATTTACTTGCGAAAAGTTCACCGGAGATCGTGCTTTACGGAGTGGAACGTAGGTGCGCGAAGGGCGCAAAAGTACGGAGAAGGGAATGGCGGTGCGATAGCTTCTGCCAGGGTTGGTGGTAGCGGTGGTAGTATAAGGCTAGGAAGGAAACCAGTAGCAGGAGCGAACCACTGGGGTGTGGAATGGGACATGAGGATGTATATACCTATACGTTTTTACCAGAGGAAGAGGTTGCCGCTAGGGGCTCTAACGTCCCTCGTTACTCACGATTCTCATTTGCAAGATTGCCTATAGATCTCGACCATGGTTCCGCGACCGACCTTCTACGTTTATATATACATATGTATGTATATAGGAAGGTTCATCGAGTATATGTGCAAGGGACGTTATATATACAGTCAAAAAGAAGGATTATTATCCCGTTACTGGACCTTGACGAAGGAAGCAGAGGATCCATTGGAACTATATTTTGCAAAAAGGAGGTTGTCTGGTATTTTTGTTTAAAAATATTTTCTTTTGTTATTATATGCCTTTGCGTTTGCACAACTTTTGAATATTCTGGAGATTAGGATCAAATTCTCATTTTAGATACTACATTAGGTTTAGTGGTCTGTACAGTTATTTAAGAGTATACCTAAGGGCGTGACGTTTCAAATAAATTATATAGTGGTGACTCTTTGCAATGGTATTGCTTTTAGATTCGCATGGTTGCTTACTGAAAACCGCGAATGACTAGTCGACATGACGTGCTTAATGGGCTGAAAAGAAATGACGAAGTAATAGAGATAGATAATACAGAACGGAAGTGTAAAATTGCTTAGTGCTTAAATAAATTATTCGTCTAAAACGTTATCGGGCGTAGAAAAATATATGAATAATATTATTGAAGTTAATCGTATTTATGATATTTAATTCTTATACTTCATACTAGTTCCTTGGATGCCTAGACACGGTAAAATGAAGTTTCGAGGGAATATCGAGGGAATTTACATTTATAGCGTAGAAGAATCCATAAGATCACAATTTTTCAATGACGTTGCCGATGACGTACTTACGACCCTCCAGAGGCCATTTCTATCAGGAACTCCGAAGTTATATCATCAAACTTCCGGAATGTGTACAAACATGGCGGTGTACACTATACCGCGAAACGGTAGATTTCAATAGGAATTTTTGTACAGACAAAGCAAAATAATGGTATTTATTCCCATCAAGTTATTGCACCGGAAGGTAATGAATGTACAAAGCCCAAAGGAAATGCGAACGATGAAACGAAATAAGCAGTGGCATTTTTATTGAAGGCCTGTAGGTAGGTACCCATCTCGTTTACCTGGTGCAAGTGACTCGGCAAGTACCGATCACTGGGTCCCGGACTATCCTGACCTTGTGCAACGAGGTTTTTGTATTTTTTACGAGTTTAGAACCGTCGTAAAAGGGTCATCGTAAAAGTCAACAGCACCCGTTCGAATTGCCGTAAAAAAGTCCCCCGGCGAATTTTTCCGTTTGGCCCGTAAAAATCGTAGACAACACAATGCAGAGAGGAAGTACCGTTACGCCGACAAGAGCAGCCCTTTTGTCGAGTTCTTTAACCTCGAATCTTCGGACAATACTGACCCTTTTCCGTGTCAACTCGGTATACCGATCAACCACCGTCTGTCCTTTTTACTCCATGTCCTTGCAAGGATTACCAGAACTATTTTAACATTGATTTACGACATTCCCGCAAAACGTCCACGTTCATCTACAAGTATTCTCCGACTAACCAACCTAGATTCTTTCAAAACAATAACCCAAAAAATTCTCGAAGAATCAAACACTAACATATAAAACAGCGTTACCACCCTTTACCACCATATACCGATACCATTAAATACCATTTTTCCCCCTAAAAATATTCCACGTACATTTTTCATTAGAAAAAACTCAGCGCCCACAATCTCTGAATAAGTAAGTACCATCAAAAACCCCATATATATTCCCCATAGCAAGTTTCTACCTTAATCCACAGTTCCACCATAGAATCAGCAATATAATCTTATCTTCCAAGTATAAATCAGCTCTTAGCAAGCTATACATTTTCCACGTGGTAAAATCGCCGCGGACCGAACCAGACGTATACGTAGTGATATTCAGCCAGCTACCTACGAGAATCGAGCATAATGCGACAAGACACTTCCCAATTACTTTATCCGTGTTACAATAAGCAATAACAGCGCGTCGCGCAATGGCCGTCCTATATCAAAGGTAACAAGACTTGATGTGAACGCAGGAGTGGGTAATGGCGAGTGAGCTTATAAGATACTTGCAGGTACGTAGGTACATTGGTAGATATAGGTATAAGGTACACAGTATATCTACGTAACAACCTTGGTACCGAGAGAGAGAGAGTAGGGGTTGGTGTATCGCAAGCAAGGCTGGACCAGTTTACTTGCCTCTTGTCCTTCGCTAACGAATAATTACAGCCTCAGAAATTATACCTAACTTTGAACGTAGAAACGCACGGACTCTCGCTCGCGTATGCGTGGATTACACGAACCTGTGAGAAACCCCTCTCTACGTGGATGATAATGCTGCGAATGGAAGAGCAAGGGACACTGTAATGCACGAACAATGTTTGGCAGAGTGCTTCCAGAGCAGAGGAGGTGGACACGCTGCTGCTCTCTACTTCGTTGAAATGGAATATTTCGATGGGTTGTCAGCCGTTATAGGTTATGTCATTGATAATAGGTTTTGATACAGCGATGGCTGTATGGACGATGTGATTTTCATTTGAAAATAAATTTATGGATATATTTGATTAATTAGTATTATCGTATGAGCATGTGATATCTATACGTACAGTTGATGATGATTTTTGTGAATAATTTGCCAGTGTCGTGAATATGTTTGATATTTATGATGGAGGTGGTATGAGCTGGTTGATGCGTTGTTAAGACATAATCGTGATATTAAAGCTCGTAATGCTACTGTGGTGCGCAATTAATTCATAATTGGCTCATTTTGCAAGCGCTGTGCAATCTTAATTTAATCTATCGCCATTTGTGGCGCCTCGTTATAATCCCCAGCCTTTAAAAGCCTCTCGCGGCGAGCCGTCGCGTTCGCCATCTTGATAAATTTGAGTCATCGCCCTCTTTCTTTTTTTTCGCTGTGAAAATTCACCTCGTAAATATACGGTTAATAAGTTACGTGACGAGAATCGAAAGGGTTTGGTCTAACGCTAATTGGGCTGCTCGAGAAATCGCAAATTGGGAATACACGGACATCCAGGTCGTGCGAATTGGAGAAAAATGTCTTTTCGACATACCCAAAGGGAGGTACGATGAGACCTTTCACTAAAAAACCAGGAGAATTGTATCTACGTGCGAAAAATACCGGGCAGAACAAAATTCTTTTGGAACATTTAGCAAATAGTATAGAATGTTACGTATTAGTTTACGTGAAAATGTCAGAAATGCTTTAAAATGTACACAATACAGGAAATTATGATTAAAGCAGCTAGGAAAGATAAGATTTGTTAAATTTTTAACTAAACAAAAAGAATGTCGCTATGCATATACATTTGTTATAGATTCCAAAGAAAAACCTAATTAACGAAATATTATAGGGGGGAAATGGCTAAAAAATGTTATTATTTTATGCAGACTGTATCGTACTGCTGTAACTTTTTAAATTTATAAAAAAATATTTACAAGCTTTTCATTATCAGAGAAACATAAAGAACCGTACTATTGGTTCAGAGTTAAGAAGAGTGCCGCCAGATGTCGGCACAGTTATCGGCGGTGAAAAAGGGTCTAGATGAGTCAAGGTCTCTGCAAAGGTATTTTGAGATACGCCAATTAGGAAACGATAGATTCGTATAAAATTGAACTATATACTCACAAAGGCTATATTGATTAACATTAATGAACGTAAAGTACCTTAATTCTCCAAAGATTCAAAACAAAACATCAAACAGCAACATACAGTCTAATCTGCATAAAATCAACCATATGCACTCAAACCCTTTTCATATTTCTAACAAACTACACCTAATGCAATGATAACTAACTACAATCAATTGCTTAAATTTATAATGATAATATCACGTCAATAATCTCTCCAAGTAAAAGGAGTTACAAAAATTAGCCACCCTTCATTTATAACACCACGTGTTACTAATGACAAAGTAGAGGTAGGAAAAAAATAATGATTTTGTAGGGTAAACGCAAAAGAGAAATCTTCAGCAGTGACCTAAAAGATCAAATCAAGAACTACAAATATTTCAACTCATTATTCACACTCGATTAGAAACAGAAGGCTTTCAATGTCAGAACCATAAGAATTCCCAGGGTTGCCATGATAGACCACCATGCTCCCACATACAGTACGCAGAAACTTGGCAATATTTGGACTCACTGGAAAAGAGAGATTGTCCTTAGCCGTGTTCCCCTTACAGACCTTCTTATAAGCTCCCGCCTAAGGTATTCTAGTTCGCTTCCTCCTTTGTTCCGTTGATCGTGAAGAAAGAAGCAAAGCAAGGAAGCAAAAGGCAGGCAACCCCGGTAAAGAGGTGGTCCTGCTATGGCTGGTTTAGGTTCGGGTTTGAGTTTCGTAGTCGGAGGCGCCCATTGCCCGTCACTATCCCCGGTTTCCGAGCCATTTCTCCGTAACGCGCACCATTTCCTCCCTTTTCAACCCCTACCACTGTATACCCTGGCTGTTTGTTCTCTATTTGGGTCGTTTGGCCCGCGCAAATACCGCCCCCCGGTTTCCTACTCATGGAAAAGCCCCGCGACTCCACCTCTGTCGAAGATTCGCAAAATTTGCGATCGTTTCCTGTTCGCCAGGAAGCTAACCTAACTGACGTTACCTTTTTTTAGATATACAGTATCTGTATACGTACATGAAAATGACAAAAGCCAGATTAGATGTTTCTCTTTCTCTTTTAGATTCCAGAAAGAGTCTATACGACTGAATCTCTAACTTCATATCTAACTTCTAGAGGATTTCGCCAGAACATGAAAACACGCAATGGTCCCTCCTAATGCTCCTTCTGTCTCTATCTTGCTTAATCAAGGAACTCCTTACGTTAACTCTATGCTGGCAATCTAGTCGGACATTTGGCTAGGTTCCAGTTATCCTCATCCTAGGATATTCCATAATATATTGCGACACCGTTGACAAGGGCGGGCATTGGGTATAAATATCGGTCGAGGTCCGCCTGCTAGCCGAAAAAGCACGGAAGGGTGGATAGTTCGCTGACGTGGCACGTCGTCGCTCGACGATCAAACGGAGTCCTGGGGGCTTCCGGTTTCCGGTAGACGAGACTTTTCTCTTCCCTTTTCTTCTTGTTTTTTCCTTCTTTTTTTCCCTTTTGCTTTTTCCATCTCCTGTGAACACGACGAGTCTCTTTCATGATTTTTCTTCTACCCTACGTGGCTACTGGGGAGCGGCTGGATTATTAGGACCTACCGGAAACAGGAAGGAAGTCGCTTCTCTGTGGTTCTTAGGGGGGTCGACTCCATACTATCTACTCGGCCTACGGAATGATATTTCCTTTTTGGTGATTCTGTATATGTAACTATTAATATACGGGAGACCAGGATATTTTGATTCTACTGATTTTTCTGTTTCTTTAAATTGATTTTTCTTTTAAGAAAACATCTGAATTCTTAGTTACCATTTTTATTCATATTACATAGGAATTTCTTTGATTATCTATAATACTGAATAATAATATAATCTCTGTCTTTCAATGCCAGTCAATTCTAAGATATAGTTCTAGATCATGCAAACACTATAATATAGGATAATTCGGAATAGAATTGGGAATAGTAAGTACAGTAAATAGTATATTGCATTTATTATGTGTAATCGAAATAAGGAATTCTGTCGTTTTATACAAAGACCAGAATTCACTCCACGTATATACCCTATGTATATATATGTATATGCCAGACATGATTCTGTAGAAAAGAGTACAGCTGAAAGAAATCGCTGAGAGAAAATAGCAAAAACGACCGAGAGATTCGGTCAATCCGTCGGGGATTGGCTTCGAACGGAAACAATACAATTCCTCCTTGATATATATCCTCCTCACAGAGTTTACTGCTATAGCCTTTCTTGATTTTTTTATCCACCCCTAACCCTTGCAAGGAAACGAGAAATACAAATGTCAGACTCCAGCTGCCGGTAACTCACAGAAGGAAAGTAACTGAAAATAGCACTCCGACCTCTCGAAGAAGATTTTATGCTACTAAAGAATGCCAAGTCACAGTTGACTCTCTCTACGATAATCACATCAATAGAGCCCACTTACGTGTACCGAGAATTTGAAATGACTGGAAAAGAAGATATGATAATCATTCGATGAGCATGCGTTGAGGATTTACAAGATATGCCTTTAATACCCTAACAGCCTTTTGCCTGTCCGTTTATCGGCACGTATACCGCCGCCATGACACTATATATATATATGACTAAATACTGATACACCTAAGAAGCCTCGTTCTCGTGGGAGCCACGCGGATAACCAGTTCTCCTTTCTTCTACATCATTCGCGCCCTGAGATTTCTTCGTATAGGTGCCCCACTCCCAATCGGTACCCCTCTTTGAGCCAGCTAACAAGCCGACCTTGGGCATCAGTCCCCTTCGACGGACCCCATTATACAGCCGTGGAATCATGGCTGACGTTAAGTCCCCTTCAGCGCGTTAACTTTTTATTAGCAATTAGTCGAAGCCTTACGTAACTATATCGCACGTTCTTTCGAGTTTCTTTGGCTGCGTGGAATTTTTAGAAGAAAATTAAGATTATCAGAAGCAATCAATACACGGTATAGTTAATAAAGATTGTTTACACTATTAAAAATTTAATACGTGTTCTAAACTCCTCATTATAGGAAAATATCTATTTCGTTTGTTCTCTGTTATTAATTATACAGTTGATGAAATCACACCTGTCTAGTTCACACGTCTGTATTACATAATTCACTTGTATCTTTTCAGCAATCAAAACACGCGAATCATAAGAAAGGTACAGTTAGGTTATGCTTCGACACTTCGGTACGCGAGATACCTTGTAATTGGTCGCGCTTCTGGAAATCTTATAAGCCATAACGTAACTATGACTAGTATAACTTTCAACTGTATTTATCTTGTATCTAGACGAATAATATTCAAGCGTAATTTATTCCCAACGCAAGGTTTTTCTTTGGAGAAAAATTTGAATTAGCATATCTCGAAGCATTCTCAATGTCATTGACACTCGGGAACTGAAAACTATAGCGATATCTATTATGCTAGTACACGTCGTAAGCGATCAGCAATATACTCGTTGATCTATTCCATAACTCATGGTTTCCATTAATCGACTGCACTGGCGCTGTACGATCTGCGATTTTTACGATCAACGGATATCAGCAATAAAGATTGTATCGGCTGGTTCGTGAGATAATGAAGGGGTATCTGTTGCCCGTACAACTATCTAGTAATAAATAGGTGCTCGCTATCTTTATGTCATCGAAGTGAGAAGGCAGTAACGGAGGCTACTTCCAGTAGCTAAATCATCGACAATCAAGGAATTACGATGTTTACGCGATTAAAACTTTCCCCAAATACTTATTCCGCACGCTTTATATGGTTTTGACTAGTTTTTGGGAGTGCAGTAAGTGAGACTAATGCCTGCCAATGTGAGATTGTCAGTATAGGCTGAACCCACTTGATCCTGTAATTTTTCATAATTTCTCAGCGACGGAATCTTCAATTGAAATATAACCAGCGATTAAATGGTCCCGTCGGACGGCTTTTTTAGTTTATGGTGTTATTATACGCGGGACTAGAATTTAATGTCATCAAGGACGTATTTATATATTGTTTCTTTCATACTGCATAAGTATGTAGATAACACGTAGGAGACATTGAGAGAATTTCAAGAGTTTATTTAAACCATTTGTCTTAAGAGTTTAAATTATCGATACCACCATAATGGAAAAAATACATATTTCATACTGTCCTGTAAGTCAATGGCGTCTTGGTATTTGGAAATTTATGAACGTTAGTTCAAACTGATACACCCGGTACAGACGTAGGACGTAGACCAGACATGTATGTATATAGGTATGTGCGGTATCTCCACTGCACGGCCAATGGGGTTTGAATGGCCGTGATAAAATGATATGGCTTCCGAATGTTGACTAAACTGCAGCCATTGCAGGTGGAGAACCAACTGGAAAATAACACTCAGTGATCGATACCAATCAATATAATATCGCATTGTACAATTACTATTAGAAATATTTAAACAAAGAATGACGAATTACCTAAAAATATTGTCTCCCACTTCATAAAATAGATATCAAAATTTCTAATAGTTTTGCATCGCTTCGCTCATCTTCCTCCATACTTAAAACTTGAATCCAGCATCACTATAAGGATTCAAATAAATTCATCCTACGGGAATCGATAAGTTGGACCATGCATAATCGTGCTATCCGTGAACTGATCTGCATTTCATAGGGATATCCGGTGCCTAGACACGACCCCGATAAATTGAACGCTTTTAAAGTGCATGATCGCGGTAATAAAACGCCCTGGGCTATCCCCTGCGGTAAAGAGAGAGGGGTGTATCAGAGAGATGAGAGAGCAAGAGAGAGAGATAAAAAAGTGCTACGGGAATCGTCGATTAAAAATCGGACCGTTTTCTGCTGGTTATACTGGTCTGGGCTCTCCGTAGCATTTCGATTGGCCACACCGCGGCACGTCGCCGCTATTACGCGATGAGTAGGCAATTTGCGGATCGCCAATCGGCGCATAACTCGCCACAGCCGATCGGGAATTAATCAGCGATCATCATCGCAGCAGGTGAGGCCTTTGAGGGCTTTTATATACCCACTACATGTAGCGCGAGTCGGAACGATTGAAGAAGCGTTTTTCGCAGAACTAATGCATCTCCGATGCGTTCCCTTTAACACGGTGCAAGGTACCTCTTTAGGTACACTATATCTATACATATGCACCAAAACGATATAGATAAGACGTCACAAAGAACAGTACCCATTTAGTATGACACATACAGTGTTACAAAGAGGCTTATCCGTGAATGGTGAAAATGAGTAGAAATCCATTACTCCGAGCAACGCAAAAACTACAGCATCCACAATGGAACGAATGGCTGATTCCAATTTAGTCCACGGCACGCAGATTGGTTTTGAATGCAACTCGTTACTCATCCGTCGCGTGATTGGGTTCTGCGGGGGCGTACTTCGTAAAAGCTAGTACTTTCTGACCGGAGCATTCACATATGGAAGAAAACCTTCGTTTTGCCCAGAGTAACATATAGGTATAGATACAATCTAATTTAATGAAAACGTTAAGTAGATCAGATGGCAAAAGGTCATAGGTCATTAGAAATGATTAACCATATTTTCACCCGTATATTGCTGTGGTATTTTTTAAGGGAAAGAAATCGTACTGGATTATTGTGTATATCCTACGGTTTCTTCTCATTGGAGTCAGAAAACGTGTACTTATGTATACATACCTATCCATCCCTCGTTACGCATTACAACCTACGCGATGCAGTGGACACAATCAGGGCAAGGCAGCTACTCGTAAATATGCAGATGACGGCAGATAATCCAGATCTACAACTCTGGATGAATCACGCGTAGGATTAAGTTTGTGTTTCGGTCCTGATCCCTGCAGTAGGTACACGATGCCCTCGGTGCAGGGCTGGGCCCTCGTACTCGGTCCGCCTTTCGAGAGTGTAAAGTTAACTTAAGCGAGGGCCAAGAAGAAGGGCTTTACCCTCGAGCAGAAGATGTATGTTGCCACGTAGAACCCCGCGGGATGCAGCGGGAGAGGGATGCCAGGAATAAGGGAGGAATGGCCCTAGAGGGTAGATGGTAGGGGAAGATGGATGTCCTCGACCTCATCCTTCCTTACGGGCCTCTCCCTTTTCCACCATAGGGACTCGAGAAGCGGCGGCCATAATGCTTCGATGCGCCACCATCTATAGTGTATATACTGTATATATGTATGTATTCATTCCAACATCGTTCTTTTCTTCAGCCAATTTAGGTCTTAATAATACTCGATTGCGGCTCTATTATAATTCGTGGATTTTTTATTATATATGCATCTGTGATCGTTGAACTATAACCATACGCGAGACGAAGAATTCCTTTGAACTTTTATATAGACCTATGTACTATAGTGTATATAATATTTTTGAATTTTTATTACTAAAATTATATCCACTGGGAAATTCTATAATGGAAAATATTTTATTTGTCCTTGATATTAATTATGGGAAAAATAGTACCTGGCACTAAATATGGTGCGCGGTGAGAGAGTTTAGAATTCCAAGACAGATAAGACATCGCTCCGGTGTTTTTCTGATTATCTTTTAACTTAACTTTTCTAGTGGTTCACTATGAGCAGTACGACATTCTTCAAAACCCGTTGCGGTAAAATAAAAGAAAGCAAACTCACTGCTACTACAATAACGTATACGTCAAATATACACTTGAACAATCCGATGTTACTGAAATATAAACATAACTTCATTAGCAATCTTCAATTTTATTACCATATCAATTCATTATCCGAAGTGGATACGTTTGCACTACTAAAGCAAGATCGCCCCACCATATCCTAACACAAGCCGCAGCAGTTCTCGTGACGTCACTTTATAGCCTCGTAAAACAGACAAGGGCCCCATCATTAGAAAATACCATAACCCATAAATTCATTTCCCGCTCCTGCCGTAGTCATTTTACGAAAATCCAGGAGCGTCCCTTAAGAAAGATCAGCGTCTTGCTACCTCCCCCGTCCCACCACCTTCCTAAAAGAAAAACAAAAAAACAAAAAAATCCAAATACAAGGAAGCAAAGCAGTACTAGAATCTCGCCGAAGGATTTACGGTATCCTTACGCACCCTGCCTGCAGGCCTATAGCCATCCTGGCAGAAAT
Organism: Pachycephus smyrnensis; assembly: GCA_030142225.1. Lineage (NCBI taxonomy): Eukaryota > Metazoa > Arthropoda > Insecta > Hymenoptera > Cephidae > Pachycephus > Pachycephus smyrnensis. The sequence goes on from JARQST010000582.1 coordinate 1,152,778, forward strand.
TGTCGTTGCTTTGAAAACTACTCTGCCATCTTATGCACCTCGACATTGTCTCACCATTATCGAGCTCACAGTTCTCCGGTTACGCCGACGTATGGGCGCATCGAGTGGGAGTGTGTAGAGGAAAGATGGTGTACATGAAGCCATGAAGGATAAATGGAGACTGGATAACGAAGGTACAAGGGCTAGGTACGAGAGCCAAGTGAGTGCCTTCTCTTTCGTCCTGCTGGAGTTGGTTTACTCGCGTGTTCGAGACGTAGGGAGCGGCGTGAGCGATGTCCTGTCGGTCGACCGCTTGCACGTAGGCCGCTGGTTCGAATAGGTATATAGCGATAGGTTCTTCTTAGAGTATGCAGATTAGGTTATGTAGCTATACTATATTCATGGGAGTTTATACGTGAGAGTGTGTACGCGGCTGAGTAATGGAAAATAAGTGGTCCTTTAACGAAAGGACTATGTATGGTGTCTATGCTTACCTATTACGTATATGGTGCATAGATATAATAGTGCATGAATATATTTAATATAACAATATCTATAACTACAGTATAACTAGACGATATTGTCTTCTTGGTTAGGTTATGCTGGTTCTTGCATCTTGATGCCAGTAGAACATTGTCCACTATATAGCTAATACAGTTATTAGGATTATAGAGTAAGCGGTGGGCACCGTATTAAATATTGCATCTGCAGTGCTCGCGGAAATACGAGCTATTGCACTATAGTGTATGCAGATTCGAGTTTATAGTATATCCTTGTTAGTATATTACAGAAATGTATAGTTACTTAATACAAGATAGGAGATCCCGTGTATTTTCATCGATACAAAGTTTCTCTACTCCCGTGCATATAACCGTACTGTGTTATATACGTTTGATATTGAGCAATTTGCTTCGTTAACGTCTGAAAGAATAAACCTGAAGTTGCAGCTTGCCAATAATTTCTTTCTATTGTTTCCCTTCTTTTTTTCTCTCCGAGTGAGCTTTGATCCATATGAACAAGCATTTGGGACACGCACCATCCGAGCTACAACACTTGAACTCTACACCCTGTATATGGTACTGGGTACAAACATAAACCCGCCATATAGTAAGCATGGCGTGGCATGGCTAAGTGCGAGATACATCACGACCTCCTCCACCTCCAGTCCTGACTCTCAGTTTGGCTTGGATAACACCAACAACACCGCCATAGATAAAGGACATTTGAGTCGTAAAGCACTCTCGTTAAGAATATGATCCGGGCTTACCTTCAACCACGTGAACACCACTTTAGATGGGCAAGAACACCAACCGCAAGCAAGAAATATGGCCGCTACTGCCCCTCTTAGTTAGATACCTATACACCTACCATGCGTATGTTCCACCACCTCGTATACCTCGTTGGTATAATGAACCACCATAACAGCAAGCATTCACCTACCTACTGACTATACGTTTTCACGCTCTCCTCAGGACGGATGATCCTGACCGGTTCGATTTATATCGCGTGGTTCGCCATTACGAATTGATTATTTATCGTGTAGAATCACCGCGGGGTGCCACGATTCCCTCCCGGGACTTGTCTTGCCTACGTATCAATAACTACTTGTATTGAATATACTCTCTGTCTTTCTTTCTCTTTGCTAGAGAGTCAATGTATCATTGGATGATATAGGATCTTCACCTATGACGAGACTCCATACGGATAGTAATCGTATTTTCATTACTTGTCTCATCCTTACAAGATGTCTCCTTGTAAGCCAGTGTTTTTTTCTATTGGTTTTCTTTTATATGCCTCGTGCTTGAATTTTCTTTCTTTATCGTGTAACTCTTCTGGGGTATGTATGGCGTATGTTCTGGGGTATGTGTGGCCATATATATGGCGTATAGTACGTGTATGCGGTATGGTGTATGCTTGGTCTATATCGTCTACTCTCGTAGCATCGAGATAGTCGTGGCGGCCTGTTACTATAGCGACAAAGTTAATATAATAAAGCAAGAGCGCGTATCTCATCTCGTACTCATTGGTGTATAACATCCAGTATAACCTGCAGTCTTGAGATTTATAATCGCAAGCGTAAATGCGTGCAGGAATGCTCGCGCTGGATCCGCGCGAGGAGACCCTTCTTGGTTGCAGCCACAGCATCACGTTTGAATTATTCATTGCAATGCTGTTGCTTGCGTTTGTTGGTACCTACTGTACGACAGAACTATACGCCCTACGAGTCTTGGGAACTTTGTGGATCTTTCCTACAGTGATTATTCTCTATGGGAGATGTATCTTTAATTAGACTCTATGGTCACGCGGAGATTTATACCTGTGAGATAGTCTGGGACAGCTTTAATAAAGTCTGAACACTGTGCGGAAGAGGTATGGTTCAATTTATAGCCTATGGGTTTACCTAATTATTTTGAAAATTATTGTGACATTCACTCCTATAGTTTTGATACAGTTTTTCAAGTCTGCTGATCCCACTTTGATCTGCTTTAAATGTTGATTCGAAGGTACAGTCATGGATAAGGGTGACATGATGGTTGCTATAACAATCATACCTGGTAGCAGATGTTGGTAGTGCAATTTGATATGCTTGATATAGTGCCTTTTAGAAATTTGCAAAAAGTACGAAAATTTTCTAAGAATCCCAAAAATTCCCAAGTAGACGTTGACCGAAGGTAATTCTGAAGCTGCAGAGGCGGATCTATAAACAAGCAAACCTTGGCCTGCTCTCGTTCCAAATGCACATTTTATATCTTCGTATCCAGCAAACCCACGTTCCATTTCGGCCTGCCATTCGACTGAGATGCGCGTTATTCTCAGCCTACGAAATATATAAACATTCGAAGGATTCGTTTACACAAAGTAAATACATTTCGGCCATCGTCGACCAGCAGTAAGCGATGCGAATTTTAAGCGAATTCCACCAAGTCGAATTTTAGTTTTTCTTTCGACAAACTGAATTCCGTCGGATCGCGATTCCTGAATTCAACCACCATGCGTATACTAAAAGTCCGTCTTACCTTTTACTATGTATATACTCAACCTTCATCAAACTTCCTTTAGGTTTTACCATCCACCTACAGAATCTACAATGAATCCTCTAAGAATTCACTGTACCTACCTCTATATAGGTACGTATAGGTCACGATAATGTATTTTCAAGAAATCCATGACTACGTAAAACTAGACATTGTGGTACCTTTGACATTGTAGTGTTCTCGTCTCAACAATGCATGCCTTATACCCGGGTGATTAATGCATTCGAGGAACGTAGGAACCAAACGCACGGTAAGAAGTACGATGCATGGACTGTAGGGACCTGCACGTGCACTGCTGATTTTCTCCCTCTTATCTACCTGAGAATCTCACCATGCACCTAACTCTATCTGCCCAACCAATCCCGAAGCACGTTTACGTAATGTTTCAAAAATAAGTCCGCACATCGGTTTGCCCTTTTGAATTTGAAACGATTCCGTGAGTATTTTTTCAGAGATTGAGCTTTTTAGAGAAAACAATTAAAAGACAGAATTTTCATTTTTTTTTTAGACACGTGATGATGGAATCAATGTCATTTTACGTATAGTGTAATCCTTGATATGTCAATAATAGGGTTTAAAGGGGTGGGCTGTTACTTCTGAAATGATCTGTAGATCTATTCTTAGGTAGGAACGAAACTGTGTGTATTCCGTACGTGGGTAGACCTTTAAGGTAGGTACGATGAGGGGTCAGGAGTCAGGGAAATGCTATGCTGTATAGGTCATAGGGCTATACACTCTGCCAGAGTGGTTGTCGAGTGACATTTGTGTGAGCGTTATGGGCCGTTTCGAAGTTCATAAAATGCGTAATTTGCCCGCACCCGGTCCCGCCGCTGACGCTAAAAGGAGGCAAATGTTAATAAGCCACCCAAATCTCAGTCTACCTAAGCTACTGTAAACCCGTTATACATTAAGCATTAAGTTTGCTACTAAAGCGCGACAGAACGACCTTACAAGTGTGTGTAAGAATATATTATCTATATATCACCTTAAACACATTTTAATAACCAGACATTTATTTATAAAACATACAGAAGGCTATGAAAAAATAACAGACGGTCATGTCAAAGAAATATTTTTTTTCAAAATCCACTAAGTTTTGTTTCTCGTTAATCATTTTCATTGTTTCTTTCAAAAATTTACTATCGAAATCCAAAAATAAGTGATACGTACAACAAATAACCCAATTTGGATCCTCTGAAAGCATTTTAACATTTGTGCCCCATTCCATGTTTATTAAAAATCGCAAGTATCTATGTCAAATGTCGTAGGTAGCAACCCTTATATAAACAAGGGTAGTTTCTAAGCCCGTAACGTCGCTGTGAGTTGAACTTAATATCGCGTTTCATTTACCCAGTTAAATTTTCCAAAATTTTTATTAAATTTTACCTGACAGTTTTTTGTTCTTGCTTCCCCCTTGTAGTTTTTGTTTTACATACGGAATATCAGCCTCAAGACGCATTCTCATTGAAGTCACGCTCGCGACCCTAATCTGCCTAAAGTAGAGCACATGCAAAGAGCTTCCAAACGTCTCGTCTGTCAAGAACGTCGCTATGGCGATAATTGAAGAGCGGCAAGTATATTAATTGAAAAGGAACAAGGTCCGATGACGCTACCATACGGGACAACGGGATCTCTTCCACTGAAAAACGGGAATGACGATACGCGAGGGAGAATTTCGATTTTACGGTAGAAAAATTTATACGGCCACTTCATAAAGGTAGTAATGCAATACGCGACGTGGCCAGTTAACATGTTACGTGCGTTTACTCTCGTGGAAGGATTCGCTTCGTCGGTCGAGGCCTTGTTATTAGCGTTTTAATTGAGTCCCGTCTCTTATCCGGCTGTATTTCGCTTTAGGGGTGCACTTCCCCCTAGAGAACCAGGCTCCTAATCTGCAGCCGGCGGCAATCCCAAAATGGCTGGTTATGAGACTAGGGTGGTCGAATTAATACGATTTCTGTGAAGCCGCCAAAGTGTCTTTAAAAAGTAATTCCGTTATGTCGATTAAACGTTCTTTTTTTATTTAGACAAAAATTTTTACCAAATTCTCAAATAGTACATCGATACGCAATAATTGTCCAATACCCATTCAATATTTATTCATGCATCGTAACATACATGGTATATGGACTGGCGTCGAAATTGTTTGATAGTCTGATATTCAATAAAAATATATAGTTCAACCCTACACAAATATTGTTCATAGCATTTGTTTATGACGTCGCATAAACAATTTAAAAATACGACTTCAGACTTTAAAAAAATAAACAAGCCATTTCTCAAAGTATAATTTTTTTTCTTATAATAGAACGTTTACCTGCTGTGATTATTATTACGGCTATTGTGTAATTCACACTACAGGGCGCATAGATAAATTATTACTTTGTATCGAATAATCGAAAGAGATTTAAGAATCTGTAAAACTGTCTATGCTTTGAGAGATAAGGTATTAATGGATACCTGTAGCATCGCAGTGTATCAAAACATTTATGTGACAGTCAGCAGAGTAGAAGTTCAGCAGAGTTGCATAATATTGTTATAAAAATTAAGAAACTGCTTTTAAGTTTAACGCGAAGGCAAACCCAACTCTGAGGTCCGAGCATGCCGGCGAAATCTTCGTGATATCAAGATGGCGGACTGGTCCGGCGAGTCTTTACTTTCCTTTATTTTTGATCCTAACTCAACTCGCCTCCCTACTCGTTAAATAAAAGTTCCTTGCACCGCCCGCCTTTTTTCGCATTTATTACAATACTGCACCATCCTCGCATTACTTCGCAGGTCAAATTCAGTCGATGGTTTTACAGTGTCAAAGAAAGCAGAGAAAAAAGAGGAAGAGAAACTTGGAAGTAAACTAAGCTATAAAATTTGAAGCTTTACTACAGTTTACGTGAAATGCAATAATTTCTTACGGCATCCACCCTCCTCAGAAAGTTTTCTTTCTAAATTCAGTTTTCAATGCAATCTTTGAATTTTCAATGATTACGTAATGAGGGTATTAATATTTATGTAAAATTTCTTGCAAATGCTACATTCTTTTCGCGCACTAGATTCGCGTGTACCCAGCCATTGCAATGATAGTTATGCCGTGGCAGAAACAACTAAATTCATGCACGCCCTTCGCGAATACTTAGCGCGGTGCATTTTCCAGAACTCCAACAACGACTAGGTCCGTTTATACAAGGGTGATCATGAGCCAGCTAAAGCGTGCGTGATAAGTGTATATCAATAAATAAGCGGCAAAATTGCAGTTAAACGTGCGGCTTTAATTGGAAGGCCCGTGCACACGCAATGTTTGTTACGACACAGCTCGTCCGGGAATTCACTTAGAATGATGACCTCATCGTTTAAAGAAGAATAATCCTCATTGCCAATAAATTGATAATACCGCGCACTAAGGATAAGTACACTAACGAATGTATATCGACCATCTGTATACCATACGAGAGAATGCAGCATCGTTTCGTCAGATTCCTACACTAAAAATCATCATTAAAGATCTCTAATAAATAATGATTTCATGACGTCATATTCCATGATAAAAAACTAACGGAAGTTATGAGTAAATTGATAATATGGCCGCCGAGAAATTCTTTCAAGGAATCTCCATGTTGTGTGGCAGGTATAGATCCTATAGGTCGGTAGAGGGTTGACGTGGTCCAGAAACGATGAAGCATGGGGGTTGATAGAGGGTTGTAGGGTGCCGAGCAAGGGATTCGGGATGATATAAATCATTCGGGGAAGGGTACGAGAGAGAAAGATGGAACAGTTCGAGGGTGGCCGGAATTCGGGTCGGCTCCGACTAGTCCGATCGTCACCCCATTACACGAGCTACGTCATGACATGGGTTGAGGGGAGTTTGGGGGTAGAGTGTAGGGGCTTTTGTACGGGGGTGGTATTTGAGCTTGCGTTCGGGATTCGCAGCTCGGCTGAGCTCGGACCCGCATCCGCACCCTGTGTGGCACTGTGGCCGTCGTCAATCAGAATTCCGCGAATTAGCGTTAACGGGCCGTTATTGCCGCGTCCATTTGGCTAGTGTACAGTTTGCCAGTGGATATGAGCCCATAGATTCCCCATATTCTACGCTGTATGGACCATGGTGAGCGCATAGCCCAACGCAATCCGGTTAGTTACTGCCGCGTGTTATGGACCGCGCGCAGAAAGCTCCACCCTGGAATTGCGAACGGCCATGCAAAGCATACTGAGCTCTACCTATCTGTATCGTTATCTATTTACCTATCATTTCTATCTAAATACAACACTATAATGTGAGTACTAAAATAGCTGTGCAAAAAAATAGAGAAATACTTGTAAAAGTTTCAAATTTTTATTGGCACTTGTCCGTTTATTTTTTTTTGAAAAATTCGAAAATCAATTTTTATCATATCAGGAGTGGAGTATAGAGTAAACAAAATTAGTATCGTGATAAGGTATTTGTACGTAAATTCAATTGACAATCGATTTATCCGTGGACATTGAGGGATATGTAAAAAACGACGAGGGAAAGTACTCTTGTGTCTGAACAAATCCTTGACGATCGTTTGCTTTAGTCAAAGTTGACGTAACAATTTATTCTAATCGTTTGTCATTCTCGCCACGCACTTGCAGTTATATGATCTGTCTCATTTGTCTGTCAAGCACGGATGGATATCTCAATTTGTGCTTGAAACTGCATAAAGATTTGCTTCGATTCGCGTATAAATAACGGGCAATGATTGCTTCGTTTTCTTGGCCAATTATACGTCAATAATTCTCGATAACATACTGTGAGTGTTAACGAACAGTATTTATCGTTCGAATGCGATGCGATACGCTCTCTATCAATGAAAGTTTCTCTGCTGATAATGAAGGGGATACACTCATGTGCATGAATTATGGGTACAATTTTCTGCATAAAGTGTGTCACGATATTAGGACAGTGTTATCATTTTCACGTGATACGATACTTGGTGATCTGTGGGTATCTAACGACGCCCAAAAAATTTTTTTACGTCACGCTTCAGGTTTACCTGTTTTGCAAATTTATCTGTTACGGTGTAACAGTCACGGTCGCGGTGATTTCCGTAAGAAGAGACGAAGCGAGCCATGGAGGGCTTCCAAGGTTTCGTTAAGGTCTCAACGCGAAGAAGCACGTACCCTTCCGTCTCTCGTATTCTCCTCCACCCATAGAGAGGCCACAAAAAGACTTTTAAAAAAAGGAGAGAAAAAAACGAAATTGCGAAGAATTTCAAGGCTGGCCGTAAAAACCGAGAAAAGAATGCCTGCGCCTCGGCGTTTCCTGCAATAGTGTGGCTTTTTTTCTTTCTTTCCCTTTTCCCTCTTTCTCGTCAGAAGCGGACTCGGCCGAGGTCTCAAGGGTTGTTAAAAACGAGCGTTTTAGCTTAAAAAAAGACCATTTAACGGGGTGACTACGGGGGTGTTTATGGCAGGAGTACCTACCCGTAAAGGGTCATATAACGAGGGTAAAAGGCAAACTGGCCTATGTTACACAGCCACGAGGATCCTCGGCAGGTCTCGTCGTGCCGTCGGGAAGCGTCGGGCCGCGGCTACTTCGCGACGACCGGGTCTTCTTCACTCCATTCGTTCGCACTGCGTGACCTCGTGAACGCCACAAATACCTACTTTAGGGCCCCTATTTTTTTTCTTCTCGATGTAACGCACTTTTTTTCCTTCTTCTTCCTCTTTTACCCCTGAAGGACGATGCTCGGGTTGTAGGGAGCTAAACTAGTGGGGTTAACTCGACTGTTAGTTTGCTCCTGACCGCTCCGCAAACATCACCGTCTTTACTTCCACGGAGAATTACTTTCCGCCGAGGTGAGATTGACCAAACTTTTCTCTGGTAGATATCGCGAAGTCTCTCTATTGGACCGCGTGAGTGTTTCGTATGGGACATTTTACAAGTGGAGACGCTTTTACTGCACGGGGTGTCTTGAACGAGTTTTCAAAAAGCTCGAGCATTATTATGGGTTACGCAATATACTTGTATGTTTCGAAATCTTCGAGAATTCAAAACCGTAAATAATTTTAGTAATTATTTTGGAGTTTCATTGGTAGTTATATTGTATAGTCGAAATTAGAAGTGACTGAAATCTAAGTAAACGAAACTTCCGTCGCTAGAGTATACGATAAGGCTTTTATAGTTATTTGGTAATTTTACCTTAAGTTATCTATACTTTAGCTTCTAGTAGGTGTTAACGATCTTTGTACGGTATATTCACAAAGCAAGGAACCCGAGATCCTTTGGATTCATTGACCATAGATCAAATTACTTTTGGTACCTTTAAAGTGTGCCTAAAAAGTGGAACTGTAAAACAATACAAATATATTTACTATATTACATCTCATTTTGAACCTTTTTTTTTCAAAATTACCAAAGTCTGTGTATATTCGTAAATCATATCGAACTCTCTATTAAGAAGTAGTCTCTAACGTTAGTGACGTTATTTTATACATTTAGTATATCTAAAACATTCGATTTATCCGCTCTAATAAAAAGTAAAATGTACTATATTGTCAACTCTAAAATACAAAGTCACATAACATTAAACAAATGATTGCTACATGTCGTCAAAACAAATTCGCAAACAGTGTTGGGCGCGTGTCGCCTAACTTATGTACTCCCATCGCGTTCGTTAACTCCGACTTTTGTCATGTCTACAGCCACCGAATAAATAACATGAGTAGAAACAATGAAGCTCGCACAGCTGCGTAAAGTCAGCACGAAACTATCCGCTATTTACGTATCGATATCCATTTATACATACACACAGAATACTATCAAAATCCAGCTCGCAAAAAACTTTGCCACAAAGTACTAAAAATCCACCCCATAACAAGTCACGTAACAACCCTCGTAGTTTCCCATAAAAATTGAGTCACCCCTTTGACAAGAAAATTTATAATGATCCCCCCCAAAGCCAGTTAATTCCAAAAAATCCTAGTTGACTAAACGTACCGTTAAAATCATTCGTCTTAACACCTTTTCGATCACCGCCGACAAATATCAAAAATCATTTCTCACTACAAAGTAAAGGTATATAGCCTAGTGTCTTTAATATAGGTGTAAACACGGATACCTCAAGCATTTAAAGGAAGCATGTCGTTTGCGTTGGACGAGGTCGGGAACTCGTTGCCATATCAATATACCTAAGTGAAATGATACGAGCCAACCGTAAAGCCAGACAGTAATGACGCATTAGGGGGTTGGCAGGACGATTTAGTCGGCTATCAGGCAAAGACAACTTTTATTGGGCGGTCGAGAGGCCCCCGTAGGAGGTTCAGGCGTGCCGTGTGAAGTCCCGAAGTGGATACTTACCTGGCACTTTATGCGTTTTATGCGTTTTACGCGTATATTCCGGACTCGCGGCGCGCTTTCGCATGGTGTAAATTGAGGTATACCTATATATACAGTGGCGATATGTATATATATACGCATATACATATATAATATATCTATATCGGTATACCTTAGTAACGGGGAAGGTAAGGGAAAGAGGGTGCAAATACAGTCCAAGGTATATGGGGGAGCGTATGAAACGATGCGAAAGGGAGGAACTTTCACCCCGTTAGGTTATACCTCAGTTTGCCCCAGGAGTCAAGACTCGTGAGCGGCGCCAAAGAGGATCATGGGGGAATCAGATTGATGGGATCAATATGCAGTAAGTCTGAGAGCGGTAACGCCGTCGTGGGTTAATGGAGAGACGGCCTTGATGAACGCGAGCGTCTAGTTGCTCGCAAGATTCATACCAGACGGAGCACTTAGCAATACTGTTGCTTACGATTAGAAGGACCGTGCCGGCTCTTGCTGAAGTTTCCTTTTTTGTTTTTGCTTTGTCCACTTATTCTCTCGGTATGGATAATCGCTGATTTGCGTGTCAGATTGATGCTGGGACCGGTTTTGTTTATTGGAAAGTCTTTGGATGGAATCAATTCATTTGAATATTGCTTCGGGTATAAACATTCATATTTACACATAGTATTTGTCTGTTGATTTATAATTATTGATCGAGCTTGATAGGAAATTGAAAATAATTTTTTTTTAAATTTATTTACGATGAATGATAAATGACCTGATATATGGTTTAGGGATAGTGGTTCTGTGGAAACGGTGTTTGATAATATTGTTTATTAATTATTTGAAATGCGCATCGAATTACCTGTTCTCGTAACCGATACGTCACGAATCCAATTTACAGTAGCGAGCTCCCATGATGGAATAAATTAATAGTGGCATGATATACCATTATTCTATCTAGCGCATAATAAATGTTGCGTTATCGTTTGAACGCACTCCTGGTTTTGATTGCGTTACGTTGTAATCGATACTGTACGTTTAAATGGTCGGCTTTCGTTACCGCCATTATATTGGAATTTAATAGAAATTTGGATATCGAATTATAATACGTCTCTTGAATATGGGGCACATAATATTTTCATATATATACATATATATCCATACAAATTTCTACTGTCTACCGTAAAGTATTAAAAAAACGGTTTTCAAGTTCGTTAGTGTATTTCCAATGGATGTTTTATCCTAATTAGAAAATGACCGCCGACTATAGTCCTGTGGACCAATAGCACTCAAGCAATGGAGTCCATTGAAAACGTGACCTATCGTATTCAGTCATTTTGACTTTTGTAATTTATTACGTCTTAAGAGAAGGTACGATCCTGGATTATTGAGTTTTTTTTTAACAACTTCAGAGATTAAATGTGTCGCCTAACGACATTCCAAAACACGGGATCTCTTTCCTATAAAATTATGTAAAATAGATTGGAAACAACCCAGGCAGTAGATAGCTCACATAGACCATTCTGGTACCAGGTCTTATTTAAGTATCCATACTAATGGAGTGAACGATACTGAATTAATTAGGAATTCGTTCTCGAGGAAATACGTTTTTCTTTGACCTAATCAGTTTTGGGAATGCTTTGAAACTACGGACTACATGTAATGCAAATTTATTGGGGCTTCACGGTATATACATTGAACATAGACCTTGTGTTTCTAGAAATGTTGCGTGTCCATACAAATTTAGTCCTTACAAGTCCGATAGCTGCGCCACTACACCCCTGATAATTTAACTAGCATAGCGTATACATGATCGTAAATGATTGTACAATAACGTATGTGAATCCTGATGTTATCTAATGTGTGGACTATGGATACGTGATCTTAAAATTCAATATGACTGACTATTTATTTTGCACGAGATGTATACTTGTTTTTATAGTTATTATCTTATGCACAATTGTTTTGAAATCAACTTGAAAATTCGGACAGATTTTTAACCCAATTCAATTACATGTAATATTAAATATAGTTGTCTGCCTCGTTGTACGCATGATGATGATAATGATGATGATGATGATGATGATGATAATAATAATAATAATCCATTAATTGATATTTTATGACATAAAGAGAATTTTAAATTAGCGACCTAGCGTAAAGTTTAAAAAAAGTTGTCTTTATCAAAACTGGAATAAAAAAAGTTTTTCCCCATGTACGAAATTCTTTGTTAACCTCTCAGAAGTTTCTATGGACTTTATTCCTTTCTGCGCCACCGCCACAAACCGGTTATACCAAACTTGTTTGAAGGAACAAAAGCATTAAACAGTGCGCGGAGGAAAGTTGAAATTCGTGGCATTTTGCCGGGTCGCATCGGAGCATCGGCACGTGTCAAAAGAAAAACAAGAAGAAGAAGAGCATTAAAAAAATCACAAGAGAAAGCAGAATATAACAAAAAGAGATAGAAACCGAAGAAACAAAAGAGGCGGTCGAGTGCGCAGGCCACGACGAGGCACAGCGGGATGGAGTAGGAAGGCAAAATGGCCGCCCTCTGTTACCCCACCACGCAACGTGTCCAGGAGACGCGATAGAAGCTCGTCTCGACGTGTCGCGGCCCTCTCTCCTCTAACTCGGCCACTCTCCGGCCCTCCAATCTTGCTCCCTCACTGAATCACACACCCACTGTACAACTCCGTTTTCACTTACCGGGATTATTTTTAACCAGGGCCGCGCGCACGCGACAATCCTCACGGGCTTTTCGGAAAGACGCCGTTCCGCGACCGTGCGTTTGTCAACACTTCGACAAATCTCGCTTTCATGGTGGCGACACGACGCTCGGGAACGGACGTTGGACCTATGGAAACGCGCACGGCGCCAGGCGGACGATGGAGGGGTAGACGTGTAGTTACGTTGTGTGGTAGGGATCTCCATAGATATTCTTTTTCGTACCACTACGTTCTCGGTCTAGTAATTTTGTGTTGTCTAGGTCTCCCAGTTTTTTTCTTCTCTGCTTTGCTCTCAAAATTTCAACAAAGCGTCGACAGTCTGTCCTTTGTACGGCATTTTTCCTGGAAGGGGTACTAGAGTTATCTTTAGCTGTTGGTATTTTCTAAAATGGTTAGAGCAGACGGTACTATACTAGTACGTACTGAACACTTTGGTAATAGTGTACAGGAAGACGCGTTCATTTTAAGGAATTTTCAATGTAACGAAGAAATATTGGCTCAGTATTTGTATATCTATAGGTATATCGTATTTTTTCGAGTTTTTCACTTTAATATGAATTATCCGTACACTTTTGAAAATTTGCAAAACGTTCAAGGACTGTATTGAAATTCAATCGATTTTTATGACAAAATGTGGGAAGCTTCTTGAAGAGTCAATGAGAATCCGGTACTACGTTCTTCTTCTCCACTTTCCACGACAGAATATTACGTATTTTTGGATGCTGTTTAAAAGCAGGTCACGAAACTCACGGAATTGATTCGAACTGGCTGGGTAGAATTCGAAATATGGTTCTCTTTGGGGGTCGATATTTATTGGGAAGACGTTCCAAGTACAGGGACACAGACGGTTTACTGATAATTTTTGTATTCTTGAAGAAAATTTTAGCGCCAGGCCATTGACATGAAACGTTCACATAGAAAGTACCGTATAGCTCACTAGAAGTAATATATATACATATTACGTTAATTAACTATATTATATATCTTCACTATTTTAATTAATTATCGCATACCATTTTACTAATAAACATATAATGAATGTATAAATATACGCGAGAACTATGCAGTCGTTAAGGCAAGAGCACGAAAGTGGTGTATTGATTTTTTCCAGTGCCCGCCATTAGTCCTATACACGCGTAATCTACTTAGAAATAGACAAATTTTTATTCAACCGAAGCACTTTACCATTAAATATAAATAATTCTACGAAATACAATGTAATTCATACAGATCCACATAAACAATTTAGACTCTATCATGTTTCTAGTAAAACTTAACCATAAAATTCCTGAAGTTTTCGAATTCCCACGTAGACTGTCCAACGTATTATACAGTAATATGCACGAAAAAATTGTTCGAAATTTTCAGAAAGATGAAAACGCGCCATTCATGACATCCCATGTGCGCGACGAAGAGATCAGAGCGAAGGAGAAACAGAAACACTGGAGGCTGACAGATGTAGCAGCCAGGCCGGGAGGGGATATCAAGATGGCCGCGGAGCGGCAGCGGCGTCCACGTCGTAACCCTTCGCCGTGAGCCTGGTGGCCGATGTGGAAGTTCTAGAAGTAACTTGGTGATCCTTCCCGCGAGTGAGTAGCCCTGAACAATATCAGAAAAAGCGTGGACGTACTGACAAGACGTGAAAATGAAACTTACGTTTCAAGTGTGGCCACGCCCAGGAACGCGGCCATCTTGGCATCAGGATGCACCACGGGAGTCAATCCGGCAACCCTAGCAACCGGCCACGCTTGCCAGCCTACCGACATCCCTGACGTCACCATTCAGGTATTTCTCATATTACAAATTTTCGTAGCCCACTTAACCTTTTAGATTTCAATTTCTTTTATTGTAAATAACGATCGAAATTGAGACACGTGTCACACTTGGTAAAGGAGTCAAAACAATACATGGTAGACGTATCAGGTTATGTGCATAACCAACGTATTCATGTCGTTTGTAATACTGGCTTTATTTTTATTTGAGTTTTCAGTCTATTTTGACGAGTTAAAGCGAATACATAGGTTTGTCATGCTATTGTGAACGTTTACGAGAATTGCTACTGGGATAACTTTTACTTTGGCACGGAGCCAATTTCGATTATTGGAATCTAGTCGGGAAAGAGTTCTTATTCTGTCTGTCGCTACATCTTGCGACAGGGATAATTTCTTCGTTTGTGGTATTTTTCTTAGAGAGACCAATCGGAAGTCTTTGTTCTCTTTCAATGATAATGCGAGATTTTAACATTAAAGTTCTTCGACATTTGCTCTTTAAACCTTTTATCACGCGCCGATAACGGAGTTTACCAACACCGGTAACCTTAAACGCCGTTTGCTCACTTAATCCGTGCGGAAGAGAGTGACGACAACTATGACCATTACGATATCTAAAGCATGTGATTTATTTCACGGAGAGTCATTCGTTTTTATATTTATTTTTATATTCTCGTAAGTGGCGCCCGATGCCACTGGCTGTACATTTAAAATGCGTGACATCTTGCATTTTTTAACCTTTTGCTCGACGATCCTTTAATCACGTTTTTATAGCTTTCGCGACGCTTTATTGACTCTGCGAATTGTATATTATTGTATAGAAGAAATTTCACGTTTGTGGAGAAGGCTCAACAAAATTTATGAAAATTCAAACTAATGACGCGAAAATGTATTAGAAATTCGAAAATTTTATGCAAAATCCCAGATTCGGATCTATATGTGTAACGGCTACGTTATCCAATCATATCTTATAAACATGCTTTGCCTACGTCCATGAATGTTCACAAGCCATATTATGAACCCGTATATACATAAATCGTACATGATTTGAAACAATCTGTAACTCGTATTACACGAGTCCACTAACAAAAAATAAAATTTCCACAAACAGTCACAATATCTACTAAAATCTAAACACCCTAAGAATAGCATCATCACGTCAATAACGGTGCACATCTACCAACATTGTATCAAAAGCGCAATATGAAAATCTATAAAACAACTATCACTCAATGACAATAAGGAAAATAAGCAATAAAACCAATGCTAAGATTCTAACCGCAGCTGTCCCGACCTTTTCCCGTAGCATCTACCATTTTCTACCTATACAGCCAAGACCCAAGCATATCCTCCCAAGCCAACTTAGCACGACTATAGCATAGCAGTAAGAGAGGTCACCCGGGTGAATAAAAATGGCCGACTCAACGTTGCTACATTGGCTACACGTAGCCAGATAGTTAAACAGCTAGAGGTAGCCAGATAAATAGTTAGGTAGGTAAGTCGGTAGGTAGGTATAAGGTAAGCAGGCATGAGATCGCATAGTGGCGCGAGATATCGTCAGAAAAACCGGCTGGAATTGCTTCATCCAAACAAGAGCTATCTCTTGGAGTGGATCTGGATATTAATCAGTGAGAGAGCGGTGGGCTTGCCCTAAGAGCTTAACTCCGAGTCCCCGGTGTAGTTCTTGTATTTGAGTAGTGATATACATATAAGTAGCATATACATATATACATATATACATATATACATATATACATACATACAGAAAAGGGGTTGTGACGAGAAGTCGGGACCAAAAGAATATAAGAAACTCATGGAAAGGGTGGAGGATGGAGAGAATGGACTGTGGTGAGAGGATGAGTTGGTGAGCTCACTCGCTGCTTCACCATCTTCGCCAGCAAGCTCAAGAGTTCTGGAATAAGGTACATGGAGTTTGGGAAGGAGAGACGGGGAACGTGTTTTTGCCGTCTTGCTGCGACGTCTTGGCTGGGTTCTGCTGAGACTCGGCATTTCTTTAGATCGAGCGCATTCTACGGGTCTTCTTCTTGGTCCCGATGAACCGACTTGATGAAATGCTTACCAGCCCACGTAATATATACTCTCTGTATGCTCCCTCTTTCACCTTTATCCACGTACGGAGTATTACTTTGCGTAAATATATGTAATATTTTATTTCTGTATTGATATATTTATTTCTGGTGGATCTTGTGAACTCGTGAATTTGTTTACGTTTGTTCTTTGAACCGAGTGCGGAATCGCTGTTTAATTTTACTTGTGTTCTATTCTTGAGCTAGTCGTGCAATGTTTTGGACATGGTTGGGTTTAAGTGGGATCAGATGGATAAGGGTATTCTAAATGATGTTTTAGGACTTTTCCTTAAGGTCAGATTTTGTTTAGAAATGCTGTAAGTGATGTTGTGTGACATACATTTTGTAACTGATTATAGATTTTATGTAGTTTAGAGCATTGGTAGAGTTAGTTGGAATTGTTATATAGGGATGTATTACTTTGTATCATTGGGGCGCTATGGTGTTGAAAGGTTTATTATCGCTTCGTATTATTACCTTGATATTATTAAGTTTTAATTGTTTTGCGCACACTTTAAACTCCGTTACATTGCGTTATTTTTGGTGCTATCGGTTTGCGTGGATCGCAGGGAAACGTCCGAGGAACGAATTACGATAATTGATTCTATATTCCCAGCGCGCAAACTTATTTACATTTCAAGAGAAACGTAGTGGTGCTACTAGGTAACTATCCGTTACGTCACTATAACTAAACGTGGTACCAAAGCAATGTCAGGTACCAATACCGTTGCTGTACAAGTAGTAGCTAAAGTATGTACGGTCGATACGTAGCATGCATTTTTTGTCAATGACCACCCAGGTTACAAATTTTGTACAGAACCTTTCAAAAGTTCTATACGTCCCAAACCAAAATCGTTTTCTAATATTAGTCTGTGGCGTAAAAAATTTATTTCTTTCTATAAATATAAGTATTATACAGGCAGCTTAATCGAAACAGCATTCGTTGTACGGCACACCTGTATAAATTTACGAATCAATGGCAGGCCATATACAGTCTTGCCAACTTGCTCTTTCCTATTCCGAAGCACGAAACCACGTGCAGTGTGTTTTGTTTGCATATCTCGTGGATCAAAAAGAATTCGAAGCATCGTCTCGTACCCGGATATACCTACCTAGGTACAGGTATAAGTACACTGGAGAACGTGCAGATATATATAGATAGCAGTATGCAACCCGCTCAAAAAGATCTTCCTTACATTCTTTTTTTCTTAATTCAAGGTATACAAAAGTCATACTATACGTGTACATCAGTAATGGCGGGATTTTAAGGTACGCACTCACGTGCGTGGGTTCGTCCCTAATCTGAAGCATTATTCATCGGCTTGTACTCGATAATATAAAGGGTGTTATCCGTAGAGGGAGAACCCTGAATCCTCCACACCTCGAGTCGCGTTAAATGCGCCATTAATGGGAGCAAAGCAATTACTACGTCGCTATAGTATGTGTATACTCTAGTATGCAAGTTTTTTTTTCTATAGTCCGTGATAGGTAACTGTAGTATGGCTTGTGGTAATCAGTTATTGAATTTTTATTTTTTCGTTCAGTTTCCACGGTGAAGCGTTGTAATATATAAATTTCTATAGCAGTTACAGATAAGGTCGGATACGTATGTTCATCGGGTTGGATTTTAATTCTGAATTAGTTCGCCCCGATGTTAGATCGACTAATGTCTAGGACTTTACAAGTCGAATTTCGGCGGGAAATGTGCATACTATTTTGCATACACATTGGGCCTTAGTTAAACGCGTGGTATATCGAATGGGTTATGAATGGGAATCGACATACATGGTAGTGGAATGTTTAGAAATTTGAAATTGAGATTTCTTTAGTGTCGTGTCCTAATTTTGGGTTTTTGGAATGAAACTGTACTGTAGCGTTATACTTGGTGAAGTTTGGAGAAATTGCAGGGCGTACTTCAATGGACTCCTGCCGAGGATTCCTATGGAGTTTACTTGACCGTTGTTATGGTGGGTTAGGTTACCGCAATAAGAGAAGTGCTAATGATGCCGATTTGCATAGAGGATTAGAGAATTTGGTAGGCGTACCACCTGCAGCGATTTTCTCCAACCAGTGTGGCACGTCTGTTGCCTTTAATCGGCATACCTGCCACCGATTGACTTTCAAACCTTGTTTGGAGACCTTGTCACTTTTAAAGCTCATACAAACTAACGGAAACATACACTTTGTGTCGATGCAACTAAAGATATTATCATTAACAGTGAACCTTCGCACGTGTTGTCAATTTTCGCCATGCCAATTTATGGAATTATCATGGAACTTTACGACTTTCGATAATGATAAGACTATCGCGCCAGACGTCGCGAAAGATGCAACCGGTCAATAGTTCTCATTGAAACTCTATATGTCCAATTAGTGAAGTCAGGGCTGAGACTTTATTTCAAAATTATTTAAAAAAAAAAAGAAAAATTTTTATCATTCATCAGAATTAAAGTACAGACATCCCCATAAGTTCTTGGGTACCAATTGGTCAAGCCTCAATGAAAATCCAATCCTGACCCAACAATCCAAGATGGCTGCTTCGAAAGCTCCAGCGTGCGGTTAGTGACCCGCGACAGGAGACACCAAGATATTTCATGGTCACCCACATAAATCTACGCGCTAAGTATAACCGAAGATAAGATAGTCACAATTTAAGGAGTCATTACTTATGGCTCGTAGCGGCGAGCTATGGTGGCGTGTTCGGCTGAACAGCCGAGCACCTCGGAGAAATATAATACAAAACATATAACGCCGATACTATCTTCATGCCGAGAGGTAAAGAGCGAAAGAGAGAGACAGAGAGAGAGATATGGCGCTGATACGAGACAAAGAAGGAAGGGCATTGACTTCCGGCGATAATCGGGTTCCTCGAGCTCGTTCGAGATTTGCGACGCACTTTTTCATCGCTCGAGATTCGTTTACAGATAACATTTATGTACCCATCTACATAGCTTCCCATATATATATAATAAAACTGCACTTATTATTTATAAAAAAATGTTTATACGTCATCCTCAATGATTTTTGATCCAGATCGACAATGACTACGTTTACACGGCGGTCTTATTCCGATTTAGTTATTACTATTTGGAATTGATCAATTCCTTAAGATCAGTAATAACTAAACCGGAATAAGACCGCCGTATAAACGTAGTCAATAATTGTTTTCCCAATCCCGTTGTCCGATCTGCGATTTTTTATGGTTAGGTTATGGTATGTTTGTATCTCAATGCTTTAGTTTCATTCGCCTGTCTCTCTCTCTCTTTCTCTCTCTTCATAATAGGTACTGCAGACAATACCAAAACGTTCCGTGACGCGGAGACACTACTCTTTGTCGGAATGCCATTTAGATAGGATCCTCCGGTAAGCAATGCGTGTACGTTGCTGGTTATATGGGCACGAACTATGGACGCGAAGGAACTGCTATCTAGTGCAATGCCGAGCATGAAATAAATGCAGATATAGATACACTGACTATAACAAACGACACTTCCTCCATTCAGGCATACTATAGATACAAGTATCCTACGTTTCTTAGTATTCAATTGTAAATACCAAAATACAAAATTTATGTAGAAACGATAAAAAAAATGAGTAACTTAATTCTCGCGTTATAGTAATAGTCGAAAAAAAAGTGAGAAATCCATGTTATTTTTATTTCACTAGCACAACAAGGAAATGTCAGATGTTTTTCGTCTATAGAAAGCGAATGGAGGCCATTCCAGTTGATAGTACGTATAGGAAATATCATCGAGTCTAACTCGGCACGGTCTACTCCATGTCGCGACGCTGTAAACGGGACGGATATTGCGGTAGGAGTGCTTCAGCTTATTGCTTAAAAATAAATACGTAAGGCTTAGGGTATGTGTTCTTGCTCGGTGGTGGTATGGTATGGTTCTTGCTTAACTCTGCTAGCTAAACATAAGATGCCTAGCGGGTTTCCCTCGAGCGGCAGAGAAAAGAATTACGAGCTCGCAAAGGAACATCTAATAAAAGCTATATGTACACAAATAAAAAGAATAACAAACCGTGTACGAAATTACACGATGAAGTATGTCCGTGAGACCATTAAAACGTATAACGAGGAAACAGGCGAGGCGAGTGAAAGGCAGCTTTTTAAAAATTAATCGTGTCTCGCGTGCAATTTTATCTCGTCGTTTCCTCGTTTTTTATTTTTTTCATTGGCCAATTGCAGCTTTGCACGTAGTCGGAATTTTTTCTCGTACGCACCCAATGTAATAGTCCATCTACTAGGCCATGCGCTAGTGGAATGAATTACTTGTTATATAAATCAAATTGTAATGATGCTATGGATAGCTTGGGTGTTTGTATATCGTAAGTACCTGTTAGATTGCGCAATTGAGTATATGTACGTATTATTGACCTTATTTTCAAAGCTCGTAAAATTATTCGATAATTAGTTAAAGTGCGATTTTTTTTATGTCGGACACTTTTCTTGATTGTATATTGTATATTCTGATAGCTTTTGTTACGCAACGGTGCGTGAAATGAAATGCAATTAGAGCGTGACAACGATGCTGGCCTTAATTGAGAGTTATAGAATTACGAAGAGATCTTACGTGAAGGAGTGTCAGATATGCACTGCCATTTCGTCCGACGGCTTCTGGTGACTTCTCGAGTGCTATAGTAGACCAATGTTTTTGGAGTAGACTATATACATACCGAATATCATGTATACTTAAAGTTTTCGTTAACGTTTTTGAATTTTTTTTGTTTATCAACGATTTGAATAGTTTTGATATGAAGACTTAATAGTTTTCTAGGCATAATTTTTGAATATCAATATGTTGAATACTTTTTTGAGCATCTTAGGATACTGTAACATCAGAGCTATCATCGTCTCAATATGCACTGGAAACCATGACAGGAATAGCAAAGCTCAAAGCTTGCGCCTCCGTTTATTTCGAGTGCGAGTACTTGGGGATTGCTCGTGCTGGATATAGTTCAACGAGATGAAAATCTCAGCGACGAGTCGAGAAAATGACTCCCATGTTTCGTGAACGGCCATTTCCGTATCCCTTGGAAAGTCTATTGCTTAGGTAGGGTTACAATAAGTGGTAGTTTAGGTTCATAAGAGTTTAACGGGATTCATTTTTTTTTCGTATAAGTATACTTATTGATAGTTCCCACTTATTTGCCGATAACGAAAATATGATGATCGGAAATGATAGATTCTGTAGTATAATCATTACCATTACACGAAGGCACGTAACAATGGGCCATCGGCATAGCACAACAGTAATTTTATTATTATCGCAGTGTAATAATTGTGCATTTCCGGAAATTCTGTGATGTATGACATAGGAATAGTTAAAAACTGTTAGATTAGGGGCATATAGTAAAAATGTTATGCCATATGTTTATAAATAATTAAGAAGATTTGATAAAAAAACATAAATGATCCAGTGAATCTTTCCTGGGGATCTATTTTTGTTGTTGTCTCTCCAGCCTTGACCTTACAGCATTCGTAAAAGGAATGTCGAGTAAGATGGCCCATAACTATTTCGGTGAGAAAAGATGAACGGCCCGCAGGCGGGCGGAGTTCCTATGGGGTCCTATGGGGTCCCAGGGTACGGAACCCAGCTAGTCCGTAGTCACTCCCCTTTCCTTAGGTACCGGCCCCGTCTTCCCGACCCTCCAGGCCCACCATGAAGATCATCATGGTGGTTGCATCGCATGAGAAGAAGCATCATGGGAAGCGGACCGAATTCGATTCAGCTTGCTTTGTAATAAAGACATTCTTCATTCCTTTTGTATTAAGGGAGACACCAGCCATGATTGTTACTCGCTTTACATCTAGAATCAACCCTCTTTGACTCCTTGGGGATGCTAAGGCTCTACGGGACTTTATCCATTTTATCGTTACGCAGCTGCCGTTATACCCCTTTCTACCAACAAATGATCTACTTACCCTCTCTATACAGGGATATGACGATAATTATTTTTATGGGAGCGGAAGGAAGGGGGGTCTTTCTAGGAACCCACTACCAACTTCAGACTAGATCATTTTTTTTTTCAAATACCATCCCCCTGTTACCAAAATAGAGTTCAACAACAATCACATCAATAACCGTTACACATAGTATATAGTCTATGGGATTATTTTAAATATTTCATAAGCACCATATATATATATATATTTATAGTATCCTATCTCATAATTTCCTAAATGTATAGTTATTGTCCAGTACCTGACCATGTGCACAAGTCAAGATTACTACTATTACAAATTCCTATTGTTTCCACGATTGATAAAGATGTTCCATATCACTTTCCCATGGTAAGCAGTCAGCTGCATTCTCAAGAACCAGGAAGTACCCTAGTACCGTACCTAAACTCCTATGGGACCAAGAGAGTATCGTACACGCTACTTTATCTATGATGTCGTGCACTCAATTGCAAAGCAGAGAGCAAAGCACACAGCTGGGTATACTCATCCCGTGGAACAATGATCTCATTATTCTCTCGATCGAGAAAAGATTCACGATTCATACCGACCACATATGGATGAACGTGCGCGCGCACTCGAACCTTTCTCTTCTCTTTTAGTTTTTTCTCGCTTCTCTCTCGCCTCTAGACTCTCTCGCAAAACAGCTCTCTACTCTCGGCTCCCCTACCGATTTATAACGCATTATAAATGGCGGACTTTTGAATTGCAAATTCCACGTCGTGTACTTCTCCTATACGCTAGAAGCCAGCGTAAACGTTAGCCTATGGTGTACGGTGCTGTTGCTATTATTATTATATGCCGGGACCGATTTCTTACGGGTGCGCGCACCATAGGTATTAATACACTCGCTCTACCTTTTGTTGCGTAACACGTTACTCGATACAAAGATCCTGCACTCGATTTAGCAATGGCGTCGACGCGAGGGATCTTGTTTTTCTTCTTGTCTTCTGCCTCTTCACCAAGAGTGCCTTGCGAACCGTTTACTGATGGTTCCCAGGGGATGAAGGTGCTTCACGTGTTACCGTGCCATAAATGTGAAACGCCCTCCTGGATATAAAACGTAAAAATCGGCGTCAATTCGCAATTCATGGCTTTTACTCGCCCTTTTGGAATATCCCTGTGACAAGCTGACGGTCAATGCACAAAGAGTACCAGTGTCCCGTAAGGACAGCACATCTTTGTTTGGGTATGAGTCAATCGTTCACTATTTAATCGTTTTGAAGATCGTTACGCTTCAATGGTTGCATTTACTATTATTTACAATGTCGACTCTTGTGAGCGACTTCACATAGTCTTCTTTCATTATAGCGTCTTACCATCGCTTAAGCGGAAATTGAACATGGTTCTATGTCGTGCTGTTTTTATGTCTTGTTCTTAAAAAAATTTTTTTGATTTCAGGAATATGGCTGTTTTCATGAAACGACGGATGTTTTCGCGTAGGTTGGTTTCTGAATTTTCAATGGACGAAGGACTGCGATCTGCAGCTGGAGTAAGACTTTAAGGTAAGACTTTATACAAATTTTATTTACGTGTTTAGATACCTAGACTCTATACATGTCAAATGCAAATTTTGATTGATGACGCAAATTTTACTTCGTCGCTCGTTCACGGCAGAATCCCCCCCCAAAAGAAAATTCAAAATTATTATCCGCATTGAAGTATCCCTCATAACTCCCAGCTGAACTGGGTATAATAAAATTTCCGAAAAGGCAGTAAGCGCGTTCACGGCAGCCAACATAAGTAACGATCGGTAAGTAATAGCTCGTGCGCACCCTACTATTACCTCCAAGTATTTACGAGGTCATTCATTTCGCTTTATGTTTCAATTTAGATGCATTGATACTTGTTTGTTTACATGTAGGTAGATACACCATGCCACTCACTCATTCATTCGGCCGTTCTTCCTAACCACCCGTTATTATCCCCTTTGTCCCCCTCGTATAAGATCCAAGTCATCACGAGTCATGGTTGCTACGTTACTTTACTGTCTTCAGCGCATTACTTGCCGATATGGGATAAATCATGCAAGTATCGAATGCACTTGTTATTTACGTGCACATACTACGATAATGCATCCACGCGTACAATAAACCGACTATTACCCAGTAAACCAAACTTTTTGTCGATTTAAAAAAGAAAGCAAAAAACATCCCCTCGTCCTCGTCTTTTACTATTCATTGAATTCAAGTTCATGCATCTTTTATATACCCATATTTACGACTGTCCTTTCACATAGGCTTGACTTTATTATTCTATTGATGATCCCTATTGTGTGCTCGTTACTTAATATAGAATGACCTTCGTACCTCGCCTTCGTATACGGACCTTCGAATTCCTTTTTCGTACGATTATACTAGTGAAGATCGGTAACCTCCGTTCTGCCCGGTTTGGTCAGTTACAATTAGAGTGGTTATAAGGAGTGGTTTGAGGAAAGTGGCTATAGGCACTCCTATATGCAGGTATTATCTAGAAATGATTATCAAAAGTTCAGCCGGTTACGGAGACTGGTCAGTTGGTAAGGTTAAACGGATATGAGTAGGTACCTAGGTATTGATACCTATAGGAACCAATCAATATTCTATAGGTTTACGCAGCCCATCTGCCACGGGTCGTACGTGCGTACGGATAAATGTGATGCAAATTGGATATTCTTGCCGCGCTATGCACTTTACGGAAAAGCGCAGTTGCACAGCTGCTTTTATTACTGAGGTTGGGAGTAAATAGTGTACTGGCTGTATGGCTATGACGATATTCGTATTTAGATAGTAGATTATTTGACTAAGAGATTTTCTGACTGTTTCTCATTTGTTCTCGGGAAGTCAGTGATTTTTGCTCGCTTGCAGGCAGCAGGTGAGCACGCGTGTTTATCATTTCACGCGGGTTTTTATCGTCTGGCTCGATGCGAGATTACTTTTGCACTTTGCATAAAACCTGAGGCGCGCATTAAAATATGTGGATAATCAGTTACCGTGCAGTTAAGTAAGACCGCCCTGCGGTGGTTCCAAGTAATAAACCTGCCTGCCTCTTTCGTATTTTATTTTACAAAACTCCAGTTAAGATTAACGCCTTCCACGTAATGAACGTTTGTACGTTACGCTCGGAAACATCATGCTATTCGCGATTTCGGGGATGCGGACATTTTTTAATTGTTACGCAGTACCCAATTTGGGGTGTGTCATTTGAACGATTTAGACGACGATTATGTTTTTCCGGTGGAATGCCAATGATGTATTTAATATTCTTCGAGCATGGCGATATATATATACAAAGGTACCATACCAAATGATATTGATAAGCTCATTAAATATCATTTTGAAAAATCTATATAGCATTTTTTGCCCCTTGGAATTTGTAACTCGCGGTCACTTGTCATGGATACTTGGTATTATCCATGTAATTTCCGTGTTTTGTAAACTTAAATTATGCAAAATAAGTAATTGAACTGCCGTTATTATAGTCATACTTGTTTTCGCTAATATAATAAACCGTGCCAGCTGCATGTCTTCAAGCACGTGTAAATTCCCCAATTCGGCCGTAAAATGCTCAGACACATGTCCTACACTCGCATAACAGTTTAAAACGATCTCCTTAAGAAGCGGTAGGATCACTCGCTGAATTTCTGTCGATGATTATCGTCGTGAATATATATATGCAGTATGCCATATGAAGAAGCAACCACGTTAGATCGTCGGTCGTGTAAACCGTCCTTAAGGCGATGCCGCAGTAGCGGCCTGAGTTTCCCAGTTGGTAAGGTAGGCAGCTCAGCGCTAACGAGTTTTAAACTCGCGTTTAAATAAATTGGCCACCAATTACAGGGACGTACGGGCTGTCCTCGCGAATGCTCCGGTTGGGAAGATCGCTTATGCGAGATATCCCATCGTGGCGACCCACTATATGCAGATTCGCACTCGTTAATATTAGCCGGGCTATACGAATACGTACTGAGAGACGATTTATGGTGGCAGCTGTGCCATGAATTACCCAGCATCGATGGCCGTGCGTAACTTCTCGTTTCTGAACGAACGATCTGCGACCAATAACCTTACTAGGAATATTTTCCAGCCGAGAGGAAAGCAGCTCCTCTTTCGTTGGTCCTGTTATTTATCCCTGTGGGATCCTTCGTGTTGACTATCGACCGCGAAAACTGCAGTTCTCTGCAACGCATTCAGCTGGGCCAGGTAATACGCCAAAGTGCCGCCAGATGGCAAAGAGATCGACTCTTCTGTCCTTGGTTCGAAAACCTGCCGTACATTCTGGCAACGCGCTTCGATCAATATTGGTTATATTTTTTTTAACGGATTTTCGGCTTTTTTTGTCTGGTACAATGTAAAATGAGTTGTGGAATTGTTACAAGGCGAAAATATATAGTTGCGCAGGTATATTAATTATTTTTTGATGAATCGTGTTTGATGAAGTACCTGGTAAAAATAGATGGGTGGGAAATGAAATATTTATCATGTATTTTTGGAAGGATAGTAGGTCAACTGTTTCTGTATAAAGTACTTTTGCGATTCTGCTTTTCATCGGCTCGGCCACTTCTGGCGCCTACGATAGTAGTGTATCGTGAAAAATATCATGTTCGTATATCGTAAATGGCATTGCTATATAAACACCTTTTGATTTTCATTAGACTGCAATGGCTTTGCGTTTATAACTAAGATTTATAACCGGTATATCCGGCAACCTCTTGGAACTAACCTTTCCCGAGCCCGTAAGGTGACCACTGTAAGTATTACCTATGAGCATTTTGCGATTAATTTATAGCGCAAATCATATAAATAATTGCACACCTTTATGAATAATTACTAAGCACTCGCTCTCATTTGCAAGTTTCATTCAGCAACAGAGTACATTCGCTTGATCTACATAACGACTTTCATGTAAACCTCGGACTGATCAAAATCACATATAAAATTCAATAACCATAATGGTAAACCATTTGAAGATCAACGAGTAAACAATACCTATATATATGAAAAATGTAAAAAATTTCAAAACTACTATCCCTAAAGCTTTTCATCCTTAGGGCTTATCCAGCCAATCTCTTTAGCCGCTAACTGCAGCAATCATTTTCTATACCAAACAGTGACTACAAGGGGTTCTAGCCCCAAGAGTACCCTGCAAGAGTACCTTTATCCATATCTGGATGAAAATCCACCCTGCCACTGCCATTTCATCCCAGATTGATCCCATCAGCTTCCAAACACAGTGGGTGCCGTCCGTCGTCGATGCGTCCGCTGCGCGGCACAGAGACCAGAACAAGAAGAAGCGTATACATGGAGGAGGAAAAGACGGCAGAGCAAGGGAGGCAGGAACGGCGTGGAGAGAAGTCAGCGAGATGAAGCGATGTGCCAAAGAGAGAAAATCGCATGAGAAATTCAGAAGCCCGTTCACGGTCGGGCGATCATCGCCGACCCCCGAGGAGGAAAAATCAACAGCATAAAACTCGGGGCCGCACGTTGAACCGGGCGGACCGGCGGAGCCAAAGCCACCAAGCAATGAAGGATGGATGCTGGTTTAGCAAGAGTGCAGATTTGCTCGACTCGAGTGCAATGGCCCCGCATCGCTTTCTCGTTGCTATAGCTACGCCCCTTAATTCCTTCCCTTACCTCAACCCTGGAGCCACCTCCTCTTTATTTTAGTTTTATTCCAAATCTCCCATGGGGGACGTCCGTCATTTCGCTTAGGTTCGATTAACTCTCTTCTTCTTTGAATACCAATACAGGTACTTGCGAAGTGTATCGCAAAATATGAAACTTTTACGAAATTACCAAACGGAGATGATAAGGTTTTTTTTTTGACTGTTACATAATTCAATGGTATTAACTTGATAGTATGAAAATTTGCATATTTTTATTTCTGCTTGGTTCTTAATTTGTTTGGATAAAATTATTCTTGGTGGGTATTTGATGCAAGGATTTTTTTGTATTAGTATTGCTATTGTTGTAAATATTGTACAAGTCCCTGTACGTTATCTGTTTGTCTACGATTAGTCATGGCTGTTAGTTATAAGTCTGTCTAGAAATATCAACGTGTCATTTCTTTGGGCTTTATCAGCGACGAAGGATATACGCTTCTGAATTCTGGTAACGCGTCAACGCGTGGACATGTTGGATGACTTTATTTGGATTCCATAGAATGTCTCGGGCTTGGGCGAGGCTGCTTGTGACTGGTGCATTAAAGAATTCTTGGTCTCTTATCGAGAAAAACTCAAGGGGGGAAATCCAATTGGAAGCATTAAAAATGCATGATTTTCAGGAATTTTTTTGGGAAGGAAAGATTAGTATTA